>VZRS01004719.1:477369-656388 GCA_013398055.1 Ifrita kowaldi
CAGTGCTGGGAGAGCACAGCCCTCCCACACACACACACACCCCACGCTCCCAGAGACGCTCCAGTTCAGCCAGTGTTGGAGGTCGCTCCTTCCCCTCTTTAGGCTTTTTTTCTTTTTTTGTTTTCTCTTAAAATCTGTATATAATATATATATTTATATCTGTATATATATATATATATTTATATATATATTTATATATCCTATTTACACATATTGCACACCGTCCTCTGGCCTCCTGCATTCCTGCCTGTTAATGGAAACGTTTCCGTTTCTCCTCTGGATCTGACCCGAAGTCCCGGGACCCGATGCCATTCTGGAGATTTATCAGTGAATCCTTCATCTGCAAGACAAGACGTTTCTCCACTGTGGTGCTACCCTAGAGGAGAGAACTTGGGGATTTCCTTTTTTCCCTGTAAAGTATCGATGCCAGAATTGTGGGTTTGGGAGCAGGGATGTATGAATGGGGACTGAGAATGTGGGGCACCGTTCTCCAAGAGAAGGAGGGGGTGAGCAGGGCACAGGGAGTGCTCTCTCCTTAGGGGAGAGCAGCACTCATTTAGGGACTTATGAGGCAGCAGCTCTCATTTCAGGTCTATGTTCTCAGCAGCCCCGTGTGCTTTTTAGGGAGCACACCCCAAAATTCCAGGCTTTGTGCTATGAGACTGTACCCCCTTCCTCCCTAAAAGCTGAATGTAAATCCAGGGTTCAGGTAAAACCAGTTTGCTCTCCAAACTGGGATGGCTAGATACCAAATGTGCCAAAATGAGATTTTTGGCCCTGTAGAGTTCTCTCCTTGACGTGCACGGACCACTCTGATGGGAGAGAGCAGCCGTGGCACCCTGTACCAGCCTTTGGGATGTGGTACCCACCACCACCACCAGGAGATGGATCTAAAGGAGCTGGCACACCTGAGGGACTGTGGTGGAAGCAGGAAATGCTGAAGGATGGGGAGCAGCACTGGGAGGACACGGTGACCCCCTGGCCACAGCCCTGCCTGGAGCCGTGCAGCCTCACCTGGTCCAGAAGCATCACTGAGGATTTGATGATCTCGCGCCATTTCTGCAGCTCTGAGTCGTGGTACTTCTGCTGGGACTCCAGCAACTGGGCCCATTCTGTCTGAGACTGGGGTAACCTGCCAGGAAAACACAGGCAAGAGTCACAAAATCGCATCATTTGTACAGAGATTTCTCTTTATTGTGAGGAAGAGCTGCACTGGCTCTCTTTTCCATGGCAGGTATGTGTAGGTATCAAGCCCTTCCCTTCAGGACCATTTAATGCCCCAGAACAGAACCGAGGGGAGTGGAATCAGGACAGATGGAAGCATTCCAGGTGCTTGGATGGCTTCAGATGCTTCCACAGCAGTCGTGGCTGCAACACAAAAATTACCCATGTGGAGCCACCCACATAATTCCAGCACTCGCACATCACGCTGTGCAAACAGGATGTAAGTTCTGTATTAAATACTATTGTAGTAGTCTAAATAAACACCAAAAGTACCAGAGAAAGATAAAATCACTTAAAGTGTCTATAATCACTTAAAGTATCAATCTGTGGGGAAGTAGCAGGGCTGTTATGGGGAAGCAGTAATTACCTTTCCTAAGGAGGAGAAATTACACAAACAAAGCAAAAAATTCTAACACAGTGGTAGCACATGGCTATGGATGCCTAAAGTCAAACCCAGTGTGGCAAGGGAACAACTGGGACTCCAAAAAAGGGACACAAGGGGACAAAAACACCTCAGCTAAGTGGAATCAGGATGTTCTCAGCCTCTAAAAATAGACCAGAGACCATTCAGGCAGGACACACTGCTGATACGTGGACCCACACCTTCCAGAACACAAACCTAACTGTGTGTGTGTCACAGGCCCAAATTCTCCTCTGAGCACACAGGGATCATTCTAAGATGCTGCTTTCCATACAGAGGGAGGTTTGGCCATCAAAGGAGGGGAAATGACCACCTTGGCCCAAAATTGTTGAACATTTATTCACAGAGCATCCTCTGTTCTATGGCATGCTGGGAAGAAGCAGAGAGGCCTTAACTCTGCTCTTGAACTGCAGTGGAAATGCTCATGGCCCTTCAGCTTCACCTGTTTTACACAAAAATGAGAGCTCAGAGCTCTGGTGTGCTGGGAAAGCCTCTGACATCCACGAGAAACAAGGAAAGCCCCAGCAGGCGTGGCTGTACCTCTCCTGCAGCCTCAGGCCCTGCCACGCCGTGAGCGTCTGCGTGGTGTATTCCAACATCCAGAGTTTGTAGAACAGCATCATGTTGAGAATGACCAGCAGCACCAGACTGCAAAGAAAGCAAGCAAACAGCCAGTTTAGGAGCATTTCACAGCTCACTGCTGCCAGGAACACCTGGGACAACACCCAGGCCTTTGGGAAGGTGTCTGAGGCCCAGTCCATGCTGTGAGTGGGGATTTAATCTGAGTGAGCACCCAAAAACTTCACCTCGTGGAAGAAATGTGCGAGGACAGACAGAGAGACAGGGATGGCAGCTCAGACAGAACAGGCTGGGTGAGTGGATGCGCTGGATGCAGAGAAAGGGAGGGAAATGGGAGAGTAAAGAGGTAAAAAAAGAGAGAGACAGTACCTGAAACAGATCCTAATGGGAGCAGGGAAGAGAAAAGACGGAGCAGCTGCAGGTTAGAAACGGACTGACACAAACTGGGCTGAGAGGAGGAGGCTCAGACAGCGCAGGAGGTACAGGGGGCAGGAAGAAAGAGCAGAGGGAAGAGAGGCAGGAAGGACAGACAGGGATCCGTGTGCCTGAACTGGTGGTGAAGTTCCCTGAGCACAGCTGAGCTCCTGGGGACAGCAGGTGGCCACGCAGGCACTGTGTGACACACACACTCACACACACACGTGTTCACATCCAGCCTTCCCCATTCCCACTGCAGGCACTGTGTGACACACACACTCACTCACACACACGTGTTCACATCCAGCCTTCCCCATTCCCACCCCCAGGCACTGACAACACATCCCAGCCGTGCCCTGCCCAGCTCCTGCAGCGCTCCTCTCACCCCCCCACCACGCACAGGCATTTCCACCCCTCCCCAGGAGCAGATTCCAAAATGCCAGGCTGGTGCCTGGCTCTGAACAGTGCTGCTATTTTGCTGGGAGAATGGCCCACTATGACCAGTTCAGTCAGGCGGATGGCAAGTGGCCAGAGGAGTATTCTGGAAACATCACAGAGGGCTCTGTGACCCAAGTGAAGCCATCAGGAGACATTGGCATGAAGTTTTTGTACCTTCTTGCTATGTTCTCATCATGACAGTGCCTTACACCACCTCATTTATCACTAGCTGGGTGCTGCTGCAAACCTCAGGACCAGGAAACACTGAAAGGAGCTCAACTTGAGCTGTAACTTCAGTCCCTAAATCCCAGCTTTTCCCCAGCTCTCTAAAAGCTGGGTAGAGTTTCAGGAAAAGCTGAGTCCAAGTCAGAAAAGCCTGGATCAGTGCTTTAGGCTGTTCTGCTCCACAGCACCTGCCCAGCAAGCACTGCAGCACTACATGAAGCCTGCTGTCAGCCCAAGGGCAGAGGAACAGTAAATACACTGAATTCAGGTATTAAACTGAGCCACAGGGATGTGAGGGGCCCACTCCCAGCTCACCTGGAGCACACATCCCAGTCCAAGACTACCAATCCTGAAAGGTGTGCCAGGAAAGACACCCACACCAAACAGTTCCTGCTGCTGAGTTAATGAACTCACACCAACCTCTCGTGCTTCAGGTGGTTCTTTACTTATTGTGCAGGAATCATCTCTAAAGGATCCAGCTGCTTTCTGACTGCGCCTCTCATCAAAATCACTGCCCAGGACCAGACATGAAAAGGTTTTGCCAGAGCAGACACTGGTCAGACTCCTCACAGACACTGAGCCCTGTTGTGGTAGCCCAGTGACTCCCAGAGAGCTTTGCACAGTCATTGTCCATGACAGCAGCTCGTTTGTCAGCAGTTAAATCCCTTATTTTAAATCACTCCCATGCACACAGTTTCTGTATGCCACTGAAAATCTCTAAACTGTGTCCCTGAAATAAAAAATAAAAAATAAAACCCTTATATTTAGTGGATTTCTTCTCTTGTAGGTATTGATCTTCTTGCACAGCTGCCTCTGTCCTGATTGTCATTGTCCCAGCCAGGTCCCAGACCTGCCTTCAGGCCTCCCAGAACAGGTCTGCAAAGCCCATATTTGGCTAAAACAAGGGCAAAACCGAGGGGAAAGGAGAGAAGGGAGCCCAGAACACCAGGAACACACACAAACCGGAGATGTTTAAGGCTGACTGGGAAGGAAAGCAGAAAAAATCCTCACTTACACAAAGCTGATGACAAGGAGCAGCTTGGAGACACTCTGCAGGTGGAAGCCACTGGGGCTCTCCTCAGGGATGTGCCGTGTCTGAGTGGAACCTGAGGAGATGGGATGCATTTGGGATGGCAAACAGGGAAGAGCAACCCCTGATCCTCTACCCACCCCTCCACCTCACCCGAACAACCCCAACACATCCTCCCCGCGCCTCTTCCCGTTCACCCTCTGCGACAAAGCCCCCGTTTGGTCCCCATCCCCAAGGCTGTGGGGTCTGCAGCTGCTCACCTGCCACGTGCTTGATTCGATGGGCAACCTCCTCGTCCGTGGGGGTGGTGACGGGGCTGAGCACCTCCTCCAGGTGCGGCACCCGCAGGTGGGCGTGGGCGCGTTTCCGCCGGCGCACCGTGGATTGCTTGCTCACCTTCTCTTTGGGGGATTGTCTGTGCACCTCAGCCAGGTACGTGCTCTCTGTTTTGGTCAGCTCGCTCTCTGCAGCACCAAGGGGGAGCGTTAAGAGGCGTGGATTTGCAGAGAGAGAGGTTTAACCCCTCTGCTGGGCCAAAGAAGTTGGCAGAGAGATTTGTGCGTCACATTCCTCACACCTTCTGCCAAACCTTCACCCCCCACACTGCCTGGCAGAGAGCAGGATTTGATGCCCTGATTCATTCCAGCAGGTATTAATTCCAGCTGTGGTAGTCCCTTTTAGAAGCCACTCCAAGGCTGGATCATGCTGCCCACTCCCAGGGAAACACAAGTGCCACTGTCACTGCCACTCTTACCCAAATGACGGAAATAATCTTCCAGGCCGCTCCAAAAATTCTTCTCAATGAAGGATTTCACCAGCCCCCAAGGCTGTTTCCTGTAGCGTAATTCTGTGGAAACCCTGTGAGGAAACAAAGGACAGTCATTCCCCTGGTTGTGCTTCCTGGGGGTGATGTCAATTCACAATCTTTTCCAGTGTAAATCCAGGAAATAATCACGCACACTGTTATTTCTGGAATGGTCTCAGCCCCTCATGCTTCCAGAAGAGAAGCATTGCTGGAAAAGTCCTTCCAAAGGCAGGAAGAGCCTCTCCCAAGAGAGACATCTGGCCATTTGGCAGACATTTGGATTATCATCATTGAAGTCGCACAGAGTCACACAGATACAGCTTTTCCCAGTACCCAATTCCTCTGCTTTTCCACCCAAGCACAGTCCCAGGAAGTTCATCCTGTAGCTTATCACAGGCTGCATGTGATAACAGGCTCTGCAAACCCCTGCATCCAAGAAAGAGGCAAGAAAAGTCTGTAAATCCTCTCCCTGATGCAGCTGTAACTCCCCTACACCTGATGTTTGCTCGATGTCACCCCAGCAGGTGAAAATCCTGCCTCTACTCCTCGTGACAGGAGTGTCCCAGCAACAGGACAAAGAAATAACCCCCTCAGCCCCTCCTACCACACCCAAACAGCAAAACTCCCTCCCAAAAGTGCCTTTTGCTCATCATTCACCCCCCCAGGAGAGGTACCTGAGTCGGCTTTTGTTCCTGGCAACACGAGTCAACGTGTAGCGGTTAATGGTGTAGAAATAATCGTGGTAGGGGACGTCGTGAGTTAGCACCTCTGCATCTATGACATAGCACTCGCTCTCCTGGCTGGCCTTGTACATTGTCTGGGTCTCAGTGACAGTGGCAGTTTTGGGGGCCAGAGGGTTGGTGAGGGTGATGGTGTACAGGATCACTCTGGTCTGATTGCCGTTTTCCTCCTTCTTCCAGGGGTGAAAGATAATATCTGAGAGGACAAAATAATATTCCAGTCAAGTAATTGGAGAGGGATCTCTGGTCAGTCCCCTGGGGAAAGGCAGAACCATATAGCCAAGCTGGGGATGGTATTTCCTTCACCTCGGAGAGCCTGGCTGCTCTAGAGCTCAACTGAGTGTGAAATAAAGGGCTCCTGTGCTAAATGTGAATATTTTCCCCTCTTTCAAGTGCAGGGAAAGGGAGAGAGGCTGGGGATTCACCTGGTTCAGCAAACCTACACTCACAGGGAAAGGAGGACTCTGACATGCCAAGGGATTCTCTCTGCAGCTCTGTCCGTGCCAGTGTCAGGGTGGAGCTGGAAGAGCTTTTCCTTCACACTGTTAAGCCTTGCACAGAGGATCAGGCCTTAGGTGATGACAAAAAATACGAAAAACCTGCTTTTTCCATATAAAAAGCTGTTCTAGCTGTTAGAAAATGAAACCAGATGGGCACACAGGTTCTGCTTGCTTTTGGTTACTGCCAGGACGGACCACGCTGTCCCAAAATCCGCTCAGAACGTCACCCAACCAGGCAGAATTCCCCCTCCAAGGCAGAGCCCTTCCCCCTGCAGCCCCTGTGGGAGCTCCAGCAGCAGCAGCTCACCAGAGAAGCGGCGCTGCTCCATGAAGTCCCTCTGGAACTGGGAGTCAGTGAAGAGCAGGTCGTAGAGCTTGTCCACGCTGAAGTTGAACACCTCGTTCACGTACTGGCGCCCGTTCAGGTCCTCGTAGAAGGCCTGGACTTCCCCTGTGGGGAAAGAGACCCTCAGGGCCCAGCCATGACCCTCCAGCACGATGGAGAATGTGCTTCCACAGCACCAGGAGCTCGGTATTTCAGAAGGAACCCAAAAGAGGGACTTCCAACCCTTTTCCTGCACTGGCCCCAGGGCAAGAGTTGGGACATCAGAAGGGGTAATTATTTACACAGCTTATTTTAGGGAAATCCTAAAATGTTTAGGCACATTCACTTCCTGCACCCCACAATGGGAATTCTTTGCATCTTCAGAACTCTCGGGGTCCAGAAAAAGGATTGCAGTAGGTGCTACTCCATTCCCTCACAAGGAGGATGGGATAAGGCTGGAAACACCCACAATGGAAGGGTCATTCCCCACAAACCTTCATCGTGGGTGTCTGAGGAGTCACTGAGCTCCGTGGGAATGTCTTCGTTGTCATTGAAGTCCAGCGAGGGGGAGTTCACAGGGCCAATGATGTCGATCTTCTCTCCCATGATGTTGGCAATGCCAAGGTCTTTCTCCACAGGACTCTCTGCCACTGCCTCCTCCTCCTCTGGGAGCACTCCATCGAACTGCAGCAAGCACAGGGCACAACAAGGGCAAGATCAGCACCTGGGAATGGGCTTTATTTCAAAAAACCTCACATTTGTGAGCCAATTTTTGAATATTTGGCCTTGACATAACTGGAAATTAAACAGAGAGAGAAGGAAGGTTGCCACACAGTGTTTGTAACACCTCCTCTCCAAAAATCAGCGTTCAGGCTTTGGACACCACCAGGATTTTTGTTCAGACAAGCACAATATTGTCCAACACTGGTTTTGCTCCTGAACAAGCTGAAAGAACCTGAGGTAATATCTACACAAGGTCTGCTCTGCCACAATACCAGGAGGGCACACACTGTTCTCCAGGGAATAACTGAAGGCAGGGAAGGAATTATAACCCTTTTATGTCCAAGACTTTTCATCCAGAAGTACAGAAAGCAAAGTGCTCTTGCTGCTGAGAGGCCCAGTGACAACATCACTGACCAGGGACTGAAGTCAGCAGCAGTGGCAGAGGAGCTGGAGGATGAACAAACCTCACACGATCCAGGGCGTGCTGGATCCCAGGGAAAAGGAATTCCTGCTGCCAGGGGAGGGAGAAAACTCACCGAGGCTGGGGCTTCGCTGCTGCCCGTGGAGGTCAGGGTGCTGGCAGTGACAGATTTCTTTGGCAGCTGAGGGCTGGCTTCTGGCTTGGCCTCCATGCTGCTCTTGGAGGAGCTGTCGTTGACTTCATTCTCCTCCACGGGGATTTCTTCGCAGTAGCTGGGACGCCACAGAGAACACAGGTTTTTATGGTTACCCCTCTCACAACAGCTACAGCTGCACACACAGAGCAAGTGAGAATGTTGCTATGAAGTTTCCAGGCTGTCCAGAAGCAGGAATGGCTCAGTGCAGGGGAGAGCAAGCCCCAATTTTTTGGGTGTTTATACAGGGACTGGCAAGCATCAGCATTTTCTGGCCATGCAGCCCTGCCTGGCCTTGTGACTGGGATGCTTTGGCATTTCTAGAATTGCTCAGCTGGCTCAGCAGGCATTCCAGTCCCTCCCAGCTTCCAGGAGGAAATGCTACACTTCCAGCTTTTTGGGCAGCACCCCTTTCAGAGCAAACATTTGGCCAGACCCCAGAATCTCTTGGGACAAGCAGCACTTTGAGGCATGCAGCACACCCTGCTCTCCTGGGGCCACCTTTCCTCCCTCCCGGGCAGAGTTCACTGCTCCCCACTCACCCCATGGTGTTGAAGTCATCATCAGGAGGCACATAGTCTTCATCATCACTGGTCAGGCCCAGCTCGTTCCCGTAACACTGGTGGACAAAGTGCCAGAGCTCCTTTGGACACAGAGGCTGAAACAGGGAAAATACAGAACATCACACATTTGCACCCAAGAATGCTAAAATATAATCAAAGTTTGGAATTACCAAGAGGAGCACATTCCTTGCCCTGAAAGGACAAGTGACAGATTCTGATAGCGGGAGGTGAGAGCCTTTCTATGGGCTCAACTCTGTGAAATTCCATTTTATGGAGTTTACTTTGTTAATCTCTGGCCTAGAGATTGCCCCCATCGAGCACCAACAGGCCCTGTCACCAATAATCCTCCACCATCAGCTCAGGTTCTGCCCCAAAGCCTGACACTGTTATTTTCCCATGCCACCATCTCCTGTTACCTAAAAGTACCAGAAAGCTACAGCCAGAGCAGCACATGGATGAGATTTCCCACTAAAAAATGCTGGAATGTAATAATGAAAGCACTAAACCTGCATTTCCTCTTCTGCTGTGCCTCCATTTAATGTCTGCTGCTCCACCAAACCCCAACACCTTACGAGGTTCTTTTTTTCTCCTTCAATTTTGTTTAAATTAAAGCTGCCTAAAGAATCCCAGCTGCAGGGAAAATGATCTAAAACAGCAATGCAGAAAAGCGTTTCCTGCTGCAGTTTGGAATCAAAAGGAGTTTGTGTCACCAGACACCCCTGTGAAAAGTATATACTGCAGATGAAAAGAGAAATTAAATTATCCAGACCATTGAAAAAAGCCCAGATTTTAGGGATGCAGGTCAGTGATCACCACATGACCGTGACTTGAGGCTCTGAAAAACGGGGCAGGAAAACTTGTGATTTCAAGATGTGATACAGGGATGAAAGGGGATTTTTACCCATGAGAAACTTATGACCAATGACAAAAGATTTCTTGGTAATGAAGGGAAACAAATCCAGTGAACTTCTGAGCTGCTGGCTGGAATTTCTTCCCATAGTAACTGCATGGGATAAGGCAGGAATTTTTTCATCTGGCTCCCCAAAGCAGCAACCAAAAGCATTGGAAAAAAGCCTCTAATGAGGAACTTCCATCCAGAAAAACGTCTGACTGTTCCACCTCCTTCCCACACACATTAACTCACATCCATGTCTTATCAGGAAAACTGGACTCAGTTCTTTCTCCCCCCCCTCCTGCCATCCACGGATCCCACATTTGGAAAAAGAGCTCTGGAAGTGCTTCCTGTCTTTATCCCTGTCTCAGTTCCCTTTTGCCTTCACCTTGAGACCAAGGGCACTGAATTTCCTTGGGAACTTCCAAAGGCTGCTCAGTTTACAGCCAATGGAACAGCACAGGCTGCCCGAGGCAAGGTGATCCTTTCTCCTCCTGAATCCTACCCCGATTTTCAGGACAGGGTATTCCTGGTGCCTCATTCCGGCAGCATTCCAGCATGGCCTGAACTCCAGCCAGGACACCCCAAAATGCTGGGAGCACTGTAACATCAGGCCTGCTGCTGCAGGGAGGCCAGAAATACCCCACACACTGTGGAACAGACACTCAGACCAAATACAGGATTTACAGGGCCTCTGGAACAGCAGGAGCAAATTTATTTTAAAACCCAACCCACTGAGGCCTTTCCCAGAGCACCCTGCACCCACCACTGCTCCCACTTGAATTTGGGATGCCCTGAACACCCATTTTCTGTCCTGTCTGCACCTCCACACGTCTGGAGCACAGACTGACTGAGAGCTCTGCCTGCACAGTGAGATATTTCTGCTGCTTTTCGAACTGCTTTCCTGAGGGCTGCTTCACTGTGGAACTACAGGCTTCCGAAAAATCCCCTCCTGAGACCCTGATTCCACTCCTCAGCAGAGCGGCACTGACTGTGCATGTACAGCATAGAATTCCCTGCAAAACAAGAGGGAATTGCATCTGCAGTCACGAGCCTGCTCTGCCTGAACACTCGTGTTTGCTGTCCCTGCGTGGTTTTTCAGCCAGATGTGATTCTCCTGCCCACATCCAGCACCTCCCTCCCATCCCAGCCCAGCTCTGAGGTTGTCTCTCTGTACCTTGTCAAGCAGAGCATTCTGCCAGAGTCTGAACATCATCATGTACGTCCTGTCTCGAGCCCCAAAGGAAGTAAAAAAGTGCTGGATGGGGAGAGAGGGAGAGAAAAATCAGTTCAGAAAAAGCCAAAAAATAGGGGAAGAACACAACAAGCCTGTTTGGGGTCACTGTCCAGCTGGACTGAGCCATCCACAGAGTGAAGCTCACGGAGAGGCCAGGGAGTGAGCCCTGAAACAGCTCTGTCAAAGATGTGCTGCTGTAAAACCTGGATGCTTTACCTGGCCCCACACCTGAGCTCCAGCCTCAGCCCAGCTCAGCACAAGCCCAGCCCCCAGACCTTTTCCCTGGGTACTGCCCCAGTTTGGAAAAACCCCACCCCACACTCTAAGTCCCCTGGCAGCCACGCAGGGCAGTGTGGGATGTACCTTTTCAGTGTCAGTGCAAACTTGGATGGCATTGGGAATGAGCCGTGCTGTCTTTTCCTTGGTCATGGAGCAGATGTCCTTCAAGCGAACTGTCAGCTGCGCCAGGGAGGGAAAAACACCAGGAAAGGGAGAAACTGGTGAGAAAAGCAACAGAAGAGCCCTTCCAGAGCAAACCTGAGCACAAAGCCCAGCTTCAGGGCAGCAGAGGGAGAGCCTCACCAGCGTCTCCCAGCGGAAGATGTTGCTGTAGAAGCAGATCCAGTTCTCGGAGAGGTAGAGGCGGCCCTGCAGGAGAATGTCCCGTTGGAGAGCACATGAGTAATCTGTGGGAGGACAGCAGCGGTCAGTGAGGAGCACAAAAACCAGAAGAGGGACAGCCTAAAGGTGAGGATGAGCAGCAGCATCGAGAGGAGAAGCCGCTCATCACAGCGAGGCAAAGGCAGGGCCAGCAGGAGCCGGGTCCCAGCTGCTGCTGTGTCCACTGGGCTGTCTCCTCCCAAGGGCACGTCACAGACAATCTCTCTCCCTGACTGATGATCCTGCCTTATCAGCTGGTCACTCTGCAGCATCCCATGTGCTATTTCCAGATTTAATCTGCCTTCTCCTCTCTGCCTCCCGGTGTCACTGTGCATTTCTCCCCCAGTTTAAGCATCCCTGATGATTCCCATCCCTCTGCCAGGTTGGGCAGCACTCACCAGCGGGAGGCACGGGAGGGGATCACCAGTTATGTAAGACACGGGAGCAGATGCCATGCAGCAGGCATCTCACCAGCTGGGAGGGGAGGTTTGGGAAGGGCGGCCGTGTGTGAGCAGGGATGTTGGGAAAAAGGGAGGTGCCCACATCGTTCCTCACCGAATGAGGAAAACCCATCAGAAAACGCAAAACCCATCAGAAATGGGGCTCTGCCGGTGCTCCAGGCAGACAAAACAGCCTCGTTCCTCAGTGGCAATGTCTGGAGAAGGAAAATCTGGATGGATCTGTGATCTCCTCCCCGAAGCACAGCACTGGCCTTACCTACGATGAGGCGCTCCGTGTCCGGGAGCTGCTTGAAGAGCTTCCTGAAATCCTCGTTCCGCTGTTTGTACGTCGGACTCAGCACCTGCGAAGAACAGAGGGGCCGGTGAAGAGAGGGGGGCAGCCAGGAGAGCAGGGACACGGAGTGGGGGAACGGGAACACCTCGGCACGGGAGGAGGGGGATCGGATGCACTCACAGAGCCTGAGGCCAGGAGCCCCCATCACGGCCCGGCGATGGGAGGGTTTGGGCTTTAGGGCAGGGAGTGAGAGCAAGAGGAGAACCAGACTTGGAAGAGCAAGTCCAGGGTAGAAAGGCTGCGCCCCTGCCTGCACAAGCTGTGGCTGCAGAGGAATTCCCTCTCCCTGCAATCCTACACTGTCCAAGGTACAGCGTGTGCTCTGCTTGCAATGCATCAGTCACCTGCCAACCCTCAGGAACGGCGCAGCTACCTCAGAAAGTGGGTGATTTACCCCAGAAAGTGGGTGATTCACCTCAGAAAATTGGTGCTTTACCTCAGAAAAGGGGTGATTCACCTCAGAAAAGGGATGATTCACCTCAGAAAAGGGGTGATTCGGCCCTGCCAGAGGAGCCTGAGCAAGCACTGTCACCAAGAGCTCAGGATTCCCCGTGCCCACCACTCTCCCCACCACGCAAACACACAGCCACGTGCTGGGATGGTGAGGACGTTTTAGTGGGGCTCTGGAAAGGCTGTCCCAGGGACTGAACCGTGTCCTGTGCTTGTTTTGTGTGCTGGCCTCAGGGAAGGGCTCAGGAACACGGGGCTGTTGGCTGGAGGGAGATCAGGCTCCTCTCTGGGGTACCTGAGCCGTGATGTGACTGCCCACACCTCCCACACCCCGTGCCAGCCACAGCATCTTCTGAGGGCACAGCTTCAGACCAGAGGCAGGTGCAAATTCACACCTCCCAGACAATCTGCAGCATTCTTTCTCCCACAAATGGAGAGAAGAAGCCACCTGGGGTACAACCTTTTCCCTCTCTATCTCCATTCCTTCCCAACAATCCTCTTCCAGAGGCACTGATTTCCCAGGGCAGAAAGGTGGGAGCCTTCCAGCAAGGGCCCCAAAAATAAGAGATAAAAGAACGCAGCTTCAGCTTGAGAATGGTGGTGGAGTCACAGGGGTGGGAGGAATGCAGGGTTTATTTAGAATTATCCTCACAGAGCTGCCAAATGCTGTCAAATCACAGCAGATTCGATGCTGGTTGTCAAATCACAGACAACCCCTCGCCCCCAAAAGCGTTCCCTGTTCCTCACACTGACTCAATGGACTAGAAACAGAATATTCCAGCGTCAGCTCAGCACTTCCGAGCCTTGCTCCAGCCCCGTGGGCCCAAAGGAAGGGATCCCACCCTGAGTAAAATCTGCCAACCAGCAGATGACAGAAATATGAATTTCACTTGCCAAACTCCCAGCCTGAACATCTGGAAAAGATCTTGGTCTGAGAGGGGCTCCAGCAAGAGCCCAAGCCCAAGATTTCCAGGAACACGGAGACAGGACGGGGACAGAGTGGGGGACAGGGATTACAAGCAGGGCTGAGCTTTGGGGCTCAGTGCAGCCCAGCTCAGCAGGAGTTTCCATGTGGAGGGGCCTCCAACACAGCCTGGCTAAAACCCATCCCAGCAGAGGCTCTGCTCAGCCCCAGCAGCTCTGCCAGGGTGCAAGCAGTTCAGTTTAGAGACACTCACAGCTGGGATTTCATCTGCTCCAGGGCTGATATTTCCTTGAGAGAAGTCCACAAGTCCCTCCGGGTCCCACCGCAGCCATGGCAGCTCTTGATCCAGGAAAAGATCCCAGAGAGAGCCACACTCCAGCAGGGAATCCATCCCCTTCCCTCAGCACCGGCACAGCTCCCTGTGTCCACTCACACTCGGCTCTTCCTGCTCCCGCCGCTCCTTGTTTATGTCCAAAGTCAAGAGAGGTGCAGCAGCTTGCCAGGAGTTTAGGTGCCTTCCCCTGCTTTCCTGCCCACATCCAGCCCGTCTGAGGCAGCCCCCGAGGATCCGAGCCAGGATTTGCCCTCCAGAGGACTTTTCCCAAAGAGGCTCATCGGGGTAATTGTGCTGGCGGGCACTCTCTGCGCTCTCCTGCCGCAGCCTCAGCAGCTTCCTGCCGTGGGCATGCCCTGCAGCAGCCCTGGCAGGTGTGTGCAGGGCACCTGAGCTGCCCCCGAGCACAGCCGATGTCCAGGAGTGCCGGCTCCGACCCCACACAGCTCCAGCCGCCGGCCCCGCTGCGACTCACGCGGCTTCCAGGACCCAACAGGAAAGCAAACAGCTCAGAGCTCAGCTTTTCCCTCCTCTTTGGAAGCAGAAAAGCAGCGATTCTTACTCCTCAGTGCCTTCCTCGGGCTCTGCCCTGCAGTCCCTCTCTGCTCGCAGAGGCAGCCTCAGCCTCTGTGTTTCTCATGGCAGGGGCGGGTGGGGAAGATCCCAAAATGACTCCTCGCACATGCCTCGAGTTACTGGGGCTGGGGAATTCTGCCGGCCAATGCCCTGCAGTAACCCAGGCTCGGCCCTGCCTCCCCACAGATGTTTCCTGTAATGGAAACTTGCTGGACAGAGTGTGCCGGGGGACGCGTGAGGGGAGCGGGGAGAGACCGGGCTGAAGGATGTGCCTGGGAGGAACCAGCCAGGGGAGGCCCACAGGGGCAGAAATCTGAGGGGTTGCACCACTCCTGGGTGTATCTCTGAGCCCACTCTCCCCCACAAAAAAAATAAGACTTTCTAGGATTCATTCATTAGTTAGATCACTTTGGAAGTGAAGGACAAGGGCTTCCTCCAGGAAATGAACTCCCTGGAGGTCCAGGAGACTCCTTGGGGTGCTGGCACTCCCCGTGTCCCTCTGCCCCGAGTCCCAGCCTCTCCATCTCCCTGCAGGTCCAGGAGACTCCTTGGGGTGCTGGCACTCCCCGTGTCCCTCTGCCCCGAGTCCCAGCCTCCCCATCTCCCTACCCAGGTGAGGAAGTGCCCAGGTAAATGCCCACAGCAGGGCACCAGATCGGCTCAGCTGTGAGCAAACACCGAAATAAACCCCTCATTCTTCCTGAACCGGGCACACAGATCTCAGAAAACACCAACCAAGCAAACAGCCCAGCCTGTGCTGAGGCACTGCTCCGCTCCAGGCCAGGGGTGCAGTCTGCTCACTGATGAGCTCTGTCTGCTCAGCTGCACCCCAAAATCCCTGCTGCTGCTGGGGAGCACACAGCTCTCCCTATTCAGCACTGTCAGAGGGAAACAGTGCCTCTGTCTGCACCCCAGGATGAGGGAATAATAAAAAAACAAATACATTCTGTAGCTTGTGAAGGACAAAGAATTGGGATTACAGCCACCTGCGCTGCTTTACTGAATGGCCCTCTTTGCTGGAAACTCCAAATATGATTGAATCCCAAAAAAACTCCACCAGGATGGTTCTGTGTCCCCCCACCAGCCACCTGCCTCTGCAGGGATGAATGGGAAGAGCTGACCTGGAGCTGGAGGCAGCAAACATTAACTGCACTGCAAACAGAGAAGGGACAGGACAGCACTGCCAAGGTGGGGGAAGAGGCTCCGTGGGGAAATGGGGACAAAAGGGTCACTCCCTGCAGTGACATCTCCCTGTTGCACCCAAACAAATCCTCCACGGGAAACGTACAGCAAATATTGCTGGGGGATGGGACAGGACAGGGAAATGTGAGAACACAGAACCTGAGGAATGTTGAGTTTTGGAGAGCACGGGTCACAGAAAACAGGGAGCAGAGATGGCAGGAGGCACAGAGGAGAGGGGGAAGGAAAATTTATCCAGTTGCATGACTGATGCACTTTTATGATTTACACTGCTCCTGGAAAACTACTGGAATAAACAGAACATTCTCCCTGCTTGTGTGGGAGAGTTTAGACCCCACTGACAGCAGGGTTGATACAAAAAACCAGCAAAGAAAGTGGCCACCTGTCCCACAGCATCTCCTCTAAACCCAATCTGGTTGCTCAGATTTTGCTTCTTTTTCCTTTTTCTCCATTTAAAGTGAATGAAAAGCAGAGGAAAATGCTTCAAAGTAATCACTGGGCTGGAAAATGGATCTGCGTTCATCACACGAGCTCGCACCAAAAGCTCACTGCTAATTTAGTGCCTCTACAACCCAGCAACCGAGCCAGGCTGGTAATCCACACACTGGAAGTCATGGAAAATCTGACAAGATGAAAAATACCTGAAAGGCAGGGAGTTAACATCGCTCCAGAAATCATTTGATGAAATGGTTACTGGGACTTAGAAGATGAACGTGCTGATTTGCAGAGAAAAGGGCTCCTCAACGCCTTGCTCACTCATCAGGCCTGGATTTTTGCATTAAACTCTGTTCATGTGATTGCTGCTGCTGAGGGAGGCTCAGGCTGCCAGCCCTGGGAAAGGTGTTTCTGCTGTTCTCCCTAAGGTGAGGCATCGTTCCCCTCAGTCTTTACAGGGCACGCTTTACTCTTTCCAGCAGCTGAGTTTCCCCTCCACTGCGGTAGCCACGAGGTCTCCAAGAAAACACACAGCACTCTGAGACCAGCCAGGGCTGATTTCTTATCAGTCTTGTGATGTCTGCTTATTCCTCAGAAGCTCAAGAGCTGCTCAGAGTTCCCCACAAAGGCCCTTTGCAGCATCATATCCCACCACGGATCCTCAGCCAGCTCCTCCTGCACAGGCTTTCCCTGCAGTTTTCCCAGCAGAAAACTCGGGGCTCTCCCCTTTACCTGCCTCCCCACTGGCATTTTGGGTTTATTTTTGAGACTCTGAGCTCCTGCCAGGCTGAGAGCTGCCCTGTGTGCACAGATCTGTTTGCAGAGCTGCAGGAACAGGGCCCCTGTCCCACTCCCTGCAATCCTCAGGGCAGACTTTGCTCTCCCAAACACAGGTAGGAAGGACTGGGCTCCTATTGATCTGCCCAGACTGACTGGGACAGCAAATATTCCTGGTTTTCTAATATTTATGAACACCTGAAAGAGACAATTGGTGTCTTTTCACTGCTCAGGTCAGGTACAGGAAGAAAAATACACAAAGCATGTGACAGATAAAAATAAAGGAATACAGAGCAAGGCAGAGCTTGGGATGTAAATGCTGAAGTGAAAACCTCACAGACAGATACAAATCTCACCTGTTCCCTGATGTTTTCTCTAACTTTTCAGGATCATCTTAGCTATTCTCCTTTCCAGAGCATCCTCTGGATTCTCCTGATGCCTGGTGCTGAATTTGAGAAGCAAGACCTGCTATAGGGCAGCAGAAATGCTGCAGGATATTGAGACACACACCCCAATTTAGGGACAGGGACATAGAAGGATTCCCAGTCCGAGTGAGACAGAATGAGGCAGAAAAACCACGGCGGATTTGCCAGTCTCAGGGCCTCAGCTGTGACAGAGAAATGAGAGCTCTCCACACTCAGAAATGGGGCCCTTTGCCCAAATCCCGGAGAGAAGAAGGAAGGAGAGAGATTTTACCCCTGGCAGCAAAGAATCTCCAGTTTGTCTCTCATTGTAATGACATCTGCTGGGTGACACATTCCTCCTGCCGAGTGCGGAGTTACCGGCACCCCCACAGACAGAGCAATGCCTCCTCAGTGTCCTCAGGGAAGTGAAACACAAATTTCCCACCTCTCTGAGCACCTCAGCTGTACAGAGTAAGGCACATCTCTGTTTCAGTAAACAAAACTACAGAGGAAGTTTACTTTTAAGCTCTGAGGTCTATTTTTTTTAATGATTTCACAATAATAAATCAATTAACAGTAATTCACCAAGCAGACACATGACCCAAAGCAGACACAACCAATGGCTAAACCACAAGTGACCAACAAATTTCTCCTCCCTAAAAACCACAGTATTTCCAAACCAAAGTCTCCATGTCCACAATTCCTCACTAAAGGCACGAGAAACACCTCAGGAACTTTTCCTTTCCACTGACCTTCTGCTCTTCCACCACGAGGACATGAACACAAAGCAAACCCCAAAAGGCTGAGTGCATTTATTCCCAAACTGGGGTTCTCTTCTCAACCCCACAGTGCACCTGCACCAGTTTGCCTTCGTCCTCTGGAAAGCCAAGCAGAGAAAGCACGACCAGAGAGAGGGGCAGGTCTGCCAAACCAATCCATGACCTCACTCCACCCCTTTCCTCCCACTTCTCCATGGGGCAGGGATGGCAATCCCAAAAAAGCACTGGTGGGATTGGAAGGAGAACACACAAGGCAGGAGAAGTTGGTGGCATCTTAAGGAAAAAAATAGAGAGAAGAAGGAATCCAGGAGAGGGGAAAGGGAGGGTTCCAACTGGCAAAGAGGGATGCAGTGCTACAGAGACAAAAAGACCAGTTAAAAGCAGCAAAAAAAAATGAAGAAAACTGGTGATGCCCTGGGGATCTTTGAGGACCACATGCTCTTTGAGGCAGGGATTATTTTTTGGGTTGGGTTTGCACAGTTCCTGGCACCCAGGGCTGCTGAGCTGGCTCAGAGAACAACGTGGAGGGTGTTCGCTCTGGGCACAGTGGGGTTTATGTAAAATGAAAGTGGGGGAAAGTGAGCACAGAAAACTGTGAGGCTTTGTGAGGAGGCAGAATCCACTGATTCATTTCTAGAGCTGCTCTCGGAGGGGAAAGGAATGGAAGAACCAGAATCAGAATGGTCCAAATGGCAGAAAAATCCTGCCTGGAAGGAGCTGGCAAAGAAGGGAAACTCTATCAAAGAGGTGCATTAGCAAATTTTTAATGGAAATAACTCTGCCAAGTAGGACTGACCGACTTCCTGGAGTCTGTGGCTCATCCATATTTTCACACTGCTGCTTTTATCTGGCCAGAATGTCTCTGCTAACTAGAAAATGGGTTTGTTTTGTTTTGTTTACAAAGGAAAATAATGGGGTGGGGTGGGGAAAACCACAAAAAAATGCAGCCAGTGCTTACTCTCCGGATGTACTGTCTCTCATGCTGAAAATATATGGAGGAAAAACAAGAAAACAGAAAGATAAGATAGAGAGGACATGAAAACACAAGAGACCCACAGAAGCAGACCACAGCAAAGCATCATGCAGCAGGGAATGGAGCTCAGCAGCTACAGGCAGAAGCAGTAAGAGCCAAAGTCACCTCCAGCCTGGTGACAGAGTCAGGTTTTGGCAGCAGGTCAGGCCGGGGCATCTGCTCACAGTCCTTATCTGCCACTTCTCCACCAGTCTGGCCCACTTTGGTTTGTATTTTATTTTTAATGCCACTGCCTCTATCCCTCTCTGCCTCTGAGATCTCTCCCTGCCCGTGCTGTTCACACCCAGCACGTTCCTAACTCTGCCTCCCTCACCTCTGTCCAACCTGCCCACGCTGTTTCAGCCAAAATCACGCATTCTGCTGGCCCCCACTCTGCTGTCTGAAGGCTGCAGGAGGGCAGGAACTGTGGCTGACCATGGGATGGCTGCTGCATTTGCCTATGGCTACTCCAGAGCCTCGAGGGTGGGGGCCCGACCGTGCAAAAGTGACGCCGACTTTGTGCCCCGAGCAGGGCCACTCGTGCTGGCAGAAGGAAAGGAACACCAAGGCAGAAGCAAAGGGTGGTTGGTGTTTCCATGGGGTCGGTAGAAAATAATTCCTCTCTCGCCCCCGCACCGCCCTGAGAGATGCAAAGGGTTTGCAGGGTGGCAGCTCTGTTCGTCACCACGTGTCACCACACCACGGCCCCCATGCTGAGAAACCAGAGGTGCAGGATGTGGGGAGCATCACGAGAGTGACCAGAAGGACAAAGCTTCTGCTCTCTGTCTCTGGCATCCCTCTCCTCAGGATGTCAGCCCTCCTTTGCCAGTGCGGAGCCATTTCCACCTCCTCCTCCTGGAAATGGTCAGAGTGCCCCAGTGCCACTGCAAAGCCCCTTTGCACCTTCCCCCCGCCCAGCCCACAGCACCCAGGGACAAGAGAAACTGGAGTACTTACATTATACCAACTCTGGCTTTTCTGTAAGGACAAAATAAAAGAGAAGCATTAGTTAGCACAGAGATCTTAGGATCACAAAGAAAGAGGGACAGAGAATGCAGCTCCCATCTGGTTTGTATCATTAGTGAAGTGAAAGTGGGATTAAACAGAAGATTTCAATGGATTTCACAGCGTGGTCTAACACAGTTATCCCCCAGTTACAGGAGCAAGGGACAAATCCAGCAGCAGGAGCCTGGAATAGGAGACAGTTCATGCCAAGGTGTGCATGTCCACATGCACACACACACAGACATGCTGCCATCTTGTGTGCAGACCAGCAGTGCCAGCCAGCAACAGAGGAGCTCATCACCATCATCATCACCACATCATCACTGCCAGCTGTGTTTTTAGGGGCTTCGTTCTTCCACTGGCTGGGTGGCAAAACTCACATTGCCTGGAACAGCCCTCGAAGCACTGCTAAGGGCAGGGACACAGCTTTGCTCACAGAAGGCAAATGTTCCAAGAGTATTTTCGATTTTAAAAGGGACACACACACACACACAGAGCCAGGAGAAGTGCTGTAGAAAATCGCTAGAAAAGCTAAGCAAGGAAAAAAAAAGGCTGGGATTTTTTTTTTTTCAGCATTTCAGTGCACAGTGTTTCGCATCACCTGCACATGTGATTTTTAAATTTTTTTTTTCGTCCTTATCATGGCATTTCAGATGGTTTGAGAGGACAGGCCACACGTCACACTGGAGCACACGAAAGAGCTGGCTCAGCTTGGAAAGTCACGCTCGGCAATTTGCAGCTGGAGGTGAGATTTATCTACACAGGGAGAGGAAGAAAGGAGCTTCCCACTCCCATTCCAGCCAGGCTGGCTTTCCAACGGCAGCAGGAATCCCCCTTTTTTGGGGGGATTTATCTCAGGGCAGTGAAGCCTGAGGACACCGTAGCCTTTCCCACCGAGGGTGGGCAGCTCCAGCTGTGCTGTCCCCCTCTCCCAGCCACTTCCACACTACATTTGTGGGAGCTGAGGACAGCACACAAGGACAGAAGCAATATTTCACTGCCTTTCCTCCTCTGAAGCCATCTTGCTTCTGATCTTGGAGGATTTTCCAGGTTTTGCACCCAGTTTGGAAGAGGAAGGGCAACATTCTGTGCCTTGCCACAGAGGCTGTGGGAGTTTCACTGGGAATTCAGCTCATGTTCACACAGAAACTGCCTGCCCTGGGGCAGCCCACCGAGGACACACAGGATGTTCTACCACAGGAAAGGAGGAGAAGTGTTAATGAGATCAGATGGGACCAGAGATTTCTGTGAAGACACAGGGGCTGCTCTGTTCCCTGCCCTGGATCTCCCTGCTTGCAGCTCCCCGTGTGCCACTCCAGCCACAGAACCTCAGAACTGGCACCCGGATCCCGCTCTTGGAGCCAACATTTCTGCAGGATCCACTGCAGAGCTCCCAGTTTTTCTGCACTGGTCTCTAATGAAAAACCCCACAGTAACACAGCACACGGGCTAAAATACAAAAACTTGACATTAGAAAGAGGAACACTCCTTCTCCCCCAAATCCTGGGGAAAGGAGATGAGCTGAAGGACTGCACACAGAGTATGGCTCATCAGCCAACCAGAGGAATTTCCTCTTACTTCCCACTCTTTTCCATACTTGGCCATACCCTCCATTCATAAAGGATCGGGTTGAAGTCATCCCTCCCTGCAAGTAGGACATGGAAAAAAGCCTTATGCAACCCAGTCTACACTATAAAAAGAACCAGGGTAATTAATCCAAACCATGCACACAGCACCTTGTCCTCAGGAGCACAGGGCCCGAGATGGAGTGATTTTCCTGCAGATTTGTTTTGCCATCTGTCTGCCTTAATGAGCAAAAGGCGTAACTCAGAAATTCCTGGGGAAAAAAAACCCTCACCACCAAACTATAATTGGCACACGCACAACAGAGGCACTGCTGTCACTGTGGCTTCTAAATCAGGGTGCCCCTGCTGTGGTGTCAGCACAACCCAACAGGATTTCACTCCCCTCTGCTGCATTCATTGCAGGAACTATTTTTTTTCCCTCCTCACACCTGAATTTCCCTGAATCAAGGGTCCTCTGTAAAGGAGCTCTGCAGGTTCTTCTTTGAGCTCTTCCACACAAAAAAATTATACCGACATCCATAATTATACTGACATCTGTAATTTTACCAATGTCCTTAATTATACCAATTATCTCATCTTTTGCCTCCACCAAGTTCAACAGACTTGTCCAAAATCCAAAGAACCTCAGCCCTTAAATCTTCCTTCTCTTTTTTAAAATTTTTTAACTCGCTGAGAGTCAGAATACAGGGAGATGCGAACTGTGAAAATCAAGAGACAGTAAAATGGAGAGGGGGGAGGAAAAAAAGAAAGAAAAAGGAAAAACATATTCTTACTTTGAGCAGGTTAAGTCTGTCATACTGGAAAAAGAAACCATAAGCATTAGAACTGAAAAGAGAAAATAACTAAGTAACAGAAGGAGGGGGTTGCACACAGACACAGAGAAGATGGGAATGGTTTGCAGAGATGATGCTACAGGAGCACAGAGCAGAGCTCATGGTTACGAGGGGGCTGTAACCAGGAAGAACTTTGCAGGAATATGAAAAATTGAGTATTTTCTCTAAGCCTTGAATTGCTGCCTCTAAATATTCATGATTTAGTGCCCTCCCATGTGGTGCACTGCTAGGGGAGGTTACAGCTCTGCAGCGCACACGGGTCACATGTAAACTTCACTCTGATAATTCCATCCTAAAGGAATCCCTACCTCTCAGCATCGCTGGCAGCAGCATCACAACTCACTCCCTGTTGTACCCAGAGGAACAGAAACCTTTTGCCAAGTGAGTAACATGCCACAGAGCTCTAGGAGTATCCCCAAACCCCTTTTACACCTGGGGAAGCAGAGGCACAGAACCAGGCTGAGGGCAGAGCTCGGAACAGATCCCAGAGCCCTCTCTCCTGCTCTGTGCATTGCCAAAAGCTGCGCTGCCCACCCGGCTTCTAAACGGCTGTAACTCAAGGAAATGGATGGAATTTATTCCCCAAACCCTCACCCCAACCCAAAATGACCAGAATTTCGTTACCTACTACCTAAAGGGGGGTTGTCCCACCCAGTGGGAGGGGTGGATGAGAAGACACAGCCAAACTCTTCTCATTGTGGCACACTGGAAGGACAAGGTGCAACAGTCAAAAGCTGCAGTAAGGGAAACTCTATGTGGAGAGGAGGAAAAAGCCTGTTCACAAGAGTGGTTAAGCACTGGAGCAGGGGCCTGTTGAGACTGTGGGATGTCCAGCCTTGGAGGGCTGCAAAATGTGGCTGGATAAGGGTTTAGATGAAGCTGATTTAACCCTGCTTTGAGCAGGGGCTTGGGTGAGAACCCTCCTGAGATCCCTCCTGACTTAAACTGTTTTACAACCCCCAGGACCTACACCAAAATTCACGTTTTCCCCCTAACTTAATATTAATCCTCAGCATTCACCATTAGCTACAGGCACTGAGAAGAATCTACAGGAAACCACTTTTATCCTCGGGCAAGAGCAAAATAGTCAAAAAAATACATATTTCATCGTTGGCTACTAGCAAAAAGATGGGCTTTCCCTGAGTTTGGAAAGCTGTCCCAGAAGCAGCAAAAGCCTAAGGCTGACTGAGCCCTTGGTCCGTGGCACACTGGTGGGGTCAGGGTGGCAAAGCAAGCTCTGGGAAAGATTCCCTCGGGATGCAATTCCAGTGCTTAAAAACTCCTGGTGAAGCGCTCCCTCTGACGGCAGCGCTGCGGCACCACAGAACACCAAAGACAAAAGAGGGCAGGGGACTCAAGCAGATCTGTCAGCAATTGTACCAACACAGCAGCAAACTCATGGGCTCAAGCTGTTCCACCTCATTAGCCAGACAGGCCGGGGAATCAAACCATTCTTCCTGCAGGAGATGGGTGGGGAGAGGAGAAGAGGCTGAGAAAGGAGAGTTTAAAATCTTTGCCCTCGAGTTCTTTGTTCCTAACCTCTCCCTGTATGAGCAGACAAGGGAATCATCTGCGTGGGGAGAAGCTGGGGGTTTAATGCCTGAAGTTCTTTGTTTGTGCCAGAGTGAGCAGCTTGAGGAGCCCAGAGCAGAGCTCCAGGCTGCACGCTCGTGGGTCCAACTCAGAATATTCTGTGTGTGTGTGTGTGAGCAGGGCAGGAGGCTCTGACAGGCTGCTGGGGGATGATCCCCTTCCCTCTGAACTCATCTCCTGTTCCCTCCTGTTTCTCCAGCTGCCTCGCAGGGGTTGGGTTTCTCCCTCTCAGAGAAGCAGGGGCTGGCTGCAGGCACCTCTGCACACACATTTTACACAGACACCGCTCTGCTCCAGGCTGCTCCCACCAATCCCTCTCCTAAAACCCTCTGCACCTCCAGCTCAGCACAGCCTGGCCTGGCCCACACACCTCTACTCACCAGCAATCCTGTCAGGCCTCTCTGCTACTGCAGACCTTCCACAGCACTTCTTTCACACCTCACCTGAGACTTTAGTCCCACAGTGCTCCTCTGAAGTTATCCCAGCTACAGATACCAAGCACAAGACAGTCTGTCTAAAAAAAAGACATAAAGAAGCTTCCAGCAGACACCAGCAAATCATGCAAGGTCGGGCTGGTCACAAGGACCACGACCAAGGGGAGGCAGTGAGCCAGCACTGCTCTCTGAGAACTCGCCTGGAAGGAAGCCTAAGGCATCCACTAGGGAAAGGCCAAGACAAGGATTTTGTGGATTGTGAAGCCATCCAAGCCATTCTGCTTTCATAAGGTGGAAATGCCAACAGCCTGGCACTTTATCCCAACAACATCCCACCTGCGTTTCTGATTTTTCCACTCTTCTGGGGGTAGCACGGAGGTGTGAGATCAAATCCCAAATGATCTTATCTCCAATTCAAGCACCCACAGAGGGATCTTCCACTTATCACCTCTCAGAGCGAGCCCATGAATTCTCACAATTCATTTGGGACAGGTCTGTTCTACCAGGATCAAGCTGGGTTCATTTGAAATCACTGATCTTTAATATTTGTATCACACAGGAGAGCGTGCAAGGGCAAGAAGCTGAGATCACTGGCCACAAAAAATGCTATTCATCATGAAAAGCAGGGAAGAAGTCATGGAGAACAACTCTTGTTTCTGAAATCATGGAGGAAGAAGAGAGCAAAGAGAAGGGATCATGGTTCTGTTCAACTCCAGTGGATTTCTCCCTGGCAAAGACAGCAGCTCGCTTCAAGGGAGGGGGAAAGCAGAACTTAAAAGGCTAAAATGACATGGAAGCAGCTGAAGGAGTGTGATGAGCAGGCCAGTTCTCACTCTGTGTGAGCAAATATTAGCGGGATCCCAGTGATGTCAGTGAAACCAGCTTCCAGCTACAGGCACGGGGCTGAGCTCTTGCTGACATTCTCGCAGCCACAGCAGGAGAATGCCTGACTGGGGTCAGCACTCAGCACCACGGGGAGGGTTCCTGAGTGATGAGACAGCTCTACAGTGGGGGACAGGAGAGAAAAAAGAAGGCTTACTTTGGAGAGGCGCTTGTGTGACTTAATCGGAGAGAAAGCATGCAGGAATGAAAAGAGAGAAATTAGGGAAAGAAGAAAAATTACCTGGCAGATCAAGAGAAGGAAAACCCACACAACCAACAGAGAGCATTGTACCCCCCCTTCCTCGTGGAAGCACCAGGAATTAAAGTTAAGCTTTAGTAGTCACTGTTGGTAAAAATCTCACTCCCATGACCCTAATTCCCAGCATTTTGAGGGCCAGGGCGATGCAGCTCCTCTCTGTGATTCCCCCTTCCCAAGGAGCCCATTTCCCTGCGAGCATCCCCAGTGTGGCTACGAGCACAGCGTGCCCTGCATCCTGCCTGCCTCCATCCCACTGGGAGCTTCCCTTTGGGAACACAGTGCTGGCAACCCCGTCCTGAGGGTGTCACCCAGCCCTGGGACGGGGTTTGTAGGTCACTGCGTGCACAGGAAGCCAGGCTGACCTCAAGGGCAACCTCAGAATGTCAGTGATTCAGCTCGAAAAACCCTTTTCTCCCCCTCCTTGGAACTCACAGACTCCCCCCGTGGTGGTGATGAGAGATCAGAATGTGGGCCACTGAGTCCTGTTCCCTCTGCTGAGTGGCCACAAACGGGAGGGGATGAAGACTCCTTGTGTGTGGCAAAGTCCAGCAGTAAATCAGGCAAAGATCTAACAGTTCATTTTATACAAGCCATCGGAGTTATGCCTCTGAAAACATTCAGGCTGAAACGTCTCACTTCAAAAGTCTGGGCAAACACAAATGCTCCTGACAGCTGATTTATAACACAACATCGATATACCAGGGTTCTAATCAAAGGTTTGTTTGGTTCCCCAGGCTCCTGTGTGTGTTTTACCAGGTCCCACTGCTCACACAAAAACCTAGAGTCAAACTTGAAACCCTCTTCCCCTGCACAGCAAAGACAAGGTTGTTTCTAATACGGTCCAAAGACACAAAATCTTCCCGGGGAAAATATGGCAAACCAGTCATAACATTGCAGCCCTGGAAAGAATGGGCAGAGGGCTGGAAAACCGATTCTGTGCAACCTGAACCTCATCTCAGAGGGCTTGGGCAGGACTGGGGAAATGCACAGGCCCTTCACAGGGGAAATGTTACTTGTTCCATGCCCCTTCATGATCCAGGTGATAAAAAGTAACTGCAACAGCTGATTTTCAGGGTCTTTCTCAAAACCACGGAGCCTCCCGAGGAACAGCACCTCGACTACAGCAAGCTGTAATCAATGAGCTGACCCAGGCAAAAGACTCCGAGTTAGGAGAACCTTCAGAAACGTGATGGGGCAGGAGGGAGGGAAGTCAGACAGAGAAATAAAAGGCAGAGGACAAAGCCAGTGTAGTGCAAACGCAGCACGGGGGACATCACGGGCAGAGCCCTCTGCTCTCCTCACCTTGGAGTTCTTGGCCCCGCTGCGGCCTGACTGGGAGGAGCAGCTCCGCTGGACACCCTGCTCCGGCGTGGACGGGGATTTGTCGGAGGAGTGGTCGGAGCCCTTCTCCACCATGGCGTCCCCCGGGGCGTCCTGCGGCGTGGGCGAGCGGGAGCGTTTGCGCAGGATCGGGGAGCAGGCAGGCGTGCTGCGGTTGGAGTTACTGGCAGTACTGCAGGGGGAGAGGAAGGAGAGCAGGGTTAGCCATCTTCACACCGAAAGCAGCTGCACCCCGAGCTGTGCAGCACCCACAGATCTCCCCACAGCACAGCGGGCAGAGCTGCTTCCTGAACACACACACCCACTGCCCCCAGTGAATTCAGGCAGTTCTCATTTACCAGAGGCAGGGGAACTGCTGGCAGTGCCTTTCTCCACCCACCCTTCAATCCCTCAGACCACAGAGCAACGCCACGAGAACGAACTCGTTGACTCCTGTGGGCTCCCAGAGTTTCAAATGATGATCTGAGCACGGAAAAAACCAAACGTGTGCTCAAGAACGAGGGAGGTGGCAGCAAGTTCTCAGTACAGCCTCACTCTGCCCCTCCTTTATTAGTGCAGCTCTTCCCAACAGGATGCACGAAAATGGGGTCACACCTTTCAGAAAGCACCCCATCAAAGAGCATCAGAAATGCTGGGGCTTTGGGAGGGGAGTCATGATGACATTCAATGCAGCATTTCCTGTACAGAACCATCCTTTCCCACACCAGTTAGAGCTGGGCATGAAAACGGTTTGCTATGACCTAAAAGCCTTTGTGATTAAAAAAGAGAAATAAAATTAAGTTCCCCTTTCACAATGGGAAAAGCAAGGCCTTTCAGAGTTTTACAGAAATTATGAGGGGAATGGAATTTCTCATCCTCTTTCCTCAGCAAATGCCCCAGCACCTTGATCAGTAACGTACTTGTTAATACAGAACAGGAAAACTCAGATTTCCTCACTGCTCCTTCTCTTTTGATGCCTCTCCTTCCTGACAGACTCTTCAAAACACCACATGCTACACCCATTTCTCCCTCCATCACTCATTTCCTTCAGGAGTCAAATCTATTTCTGAGCAGTCCAGACATCCTCAAGGCTTTTCCAGCTGGTCCTACTCAAGCCAGCAGGTTACAGAGCAGCCTGGGCTGCTCCCAGGATTGGATCTGTGCTAACTTCTTCAGTACCCTGGTACCTCATGAGCAACGCCAAGCAGGCCACACCTGACAGCAGAGGCAACAGGAAAAGGACGGAGGAATTACAACTGCAAGGGACTGAATTAAAGAAGTTGGCACAAGCAGACTCTTAAGGGCTGTAATTTAAGCCAAGTTACATCCAGCAATCACAGTGACGCACAGCAAGGTACTCCAAATGGATCATTTCCTCCCTGAAAATCTACAAGAGTTGCACACGTGCCTAAGGTTTCATTAATTCCCAGATAAAAATCATATCCATCTCTTCTTACCTCTGAAGGTGCCAAAACCATTTTAAGAGCATTAGTTAGATACGAGCAGACATAACACACTCCTCCAGCAGTTATCAGCTTTGGGTTGGTTTGGTTTTGGATGAACTGGTCTCGTAAATTATCCTTTATTTGCTCACTGCTTGTGTCAATGCACAAGTGATGAAACTTTCCCTAAACAGGCACAGCCAAGCTGCTTATGCAAACAGGGCCAGAGTCAGATTTCCTAGGAGCTGGCACCGGGCAGGAACAGCAGCACGGAGCTTCACAGGAGCCCCTGAGAAGATGCTGTCCCCAATAAAAAGTGTGCAAGTTCCCACAGATAATGAACAGGCTTGGGAAAATGGGTTTGCAAAACGTTCTGCAGGCAGGAAGTTGGACTGAATTAAACCCTGCTCTGTTACCTATTTCTACTCAATAGGATGAGAAATACAGATACAGAACAATAAAACCTGTTCAAGTATCACCTAAACCCCAAGGCAGCTCCAGGGCAAAGACAGGCAGAGCAACTCCCCCTTGGCTGGGGGTTCTTCCCAAGGAGCAATGGCACATCCCCCAAGTGCCACATTGTCCCAGCATCTTGTCCTGTGCCCTCCCTTTTCCCAGACCAGGCACAGGAATTCTGAATGCTAGACCAGTGCAGCAACAATTGCAGCAATATTCAAGATTTAATCCCTCCAAATAATGACTGAAGCAAAAGACAAATCATAAAACGATCTGGACCATTCTCCCAGCAGCACTGCCTGCAGCACTTCAGGTATATCATAAAGTAAAGTTATCAGGGATTTCTTAGTGTACTGAAATGTTAAAGAGCATCAGGTTCCTTCACAGACTTTCAGCAGATCCAGTTAAAATGGGTGTTTTACCTTGTCTGTGCTCCTGTTGCTCCTTCTCCTGCTAAACTCAATGTTTAGGAGCCCAGCAGAGCTACATTAGTGACTCCAAGTTCATCAGCAGCGGTCCCAGAGATGGAAATGGTTCTGAATTGCCATTTTTACAGCCTCTAGAAAATGCAGAGTTCTAGTTAAAACCTCTAAATTCTGAGGCTGTGTTGGTCCTGCTTGCCCACAGCGTGCTTGAGGCAACACAAGCTGGTTTATGTGAGAGGTCCCCAAAACCACAAGGCAAGAATTTGAAGTCCCTGACTAGCACATCACTGGGCTAAATTTCTCTGAACAGATGGACTAATTTTCCTCTGCAGCCCTACAAAACCTGAGTTTACCACGCACAACCTCAGTCTCATTTTCGGTTCGTGCAAGTTCACAGTTTCACTCTGAGCTTAGAGCAGCTCTGTAAAGACCAAGTCAAACTCAGCCCAGGCTCTGTTTGCTTTCAGTTTGCAGCTGTGAGAATTTGCTGCTGCTCAATTAAAGCACAGAACGAGCAGCTCCGAACCAGGGTACAGCTGCCATCAAGGTGCAGGTGAAACCCAGGATGAAAATGCTTGAAAGTTTGATGCTATTTTAGTCTTTTCATGGTCTTACAAAGCTCCTCAAGGTGGGTTTTTCAGTCACAGCCCAGCACCCCCAGCGCTGCAGCTGCACAGGAGCAGCATCAGCACTGACTTGCTTAGAGCTGGCAATTTTATGTTTGCCCAGGCTCAGCTCACGCTGCCACAGCCACACTTTTCGGTGCCAGCTCTGCCAAGCACAACCTCGGGCAGATTCTACCTTCCAAGCTCATGTTTTAGTTTAAAAAACTAAATCCATCCACATATTTCATGCTAGGTGTGTGTGGACTGTCACCTTTGCAGAGACTGGGGGAGAAAACAACATCCAGGGCTCCTTCTTTGGCTCTCCCTGAAGTCAGTGGCACAAATACCAAACCCAGGAGGGCTGAATCCCCCTCCTACTCTCTGATGACTGGGAAAAGCTGAATTTTTCTCACATGAAGGACTCCACAGACAGAGAAAATGAAGCGTCTGTTAATTCAACTCTATGACAGCGAGGATGGGCACAGCAAGCACAGGACTGCCCCTGCCCCGAGCCCCTCAAAACTCTCCCTGCCCCTGCTCATTCCCTGGAGTTTGAATCCAGCCCAAGGCACAGCCATGACGAACGCTTTCTGCAGTTGCCATGGCGACCAAGGCCTGCAATTGAACCAGGAATCAACGCCTGAAATGCCAAAACGGCTTGACCCACTTTGAAAAAAAATAATTGTAATAAATAATGCTTTAGAGACCTAATTGCCCGGAGCGCATTCAGGGCCTCACATCCCCCTGCAGAGTGGCCTTCACTAGATGAGACAGATTAAGTGAGGGACAGAACACAAACAAGCCCACCTAAGCAGCAGCCCCTTTGCTCCGAGGTGAAAACCCTGCACGGAGCATTTGAAAGCACAGAAGGCTGAGTTTGTCTCCTTGGTTTATGCCCTTGCTGTCCCTAAAGGGAAAAACCTCGTCCTATGGCTGGAAAAATACCATCAGCAAGCGTGGTGTGGTTGGGAAAGGGCCAAACTCTGCTCAGATGTGGAGGAAAAGCATCAATATCTGCAGCAGTGTAGTGAAGAATCTGTGGGCTGCCAGTATCTTGAAGCTGGAGAGGGTCTTTTCAGCAGAAATTGTAGTGATAGCACAAGGAATAATAGGTTGAAACTGAAATAGGAGAAATTTAGGTTGGATATATGGAAGAAATTGTTCCCTGTGAGGGTGGGGAGGCCCTGGCACAGGCTGCCAAGAGAAGCTGTGGCTGCCCCTCCTCTGGAAATGTCCAAGGATGGGGCTTGGAGCAACCTGGGATAGTGGAAGGTGTCCCTGCCCATGGGACAGATGATGTTTAAGGGCGTTTCCAACCCAAACCATCCTCGGATTCTATGAGCCTTCCTTCAGCAAAGAACATTTGGCAATGCACGGACAAGCCCCTGGTCATACCCTACCCTGGGACACAAGGCAAGACACAGAAAAGCCAAATTTCCTCCTCCAACAGAGTATTTCCTGTAAAGATCTGCACCAGCTGATGAACAGAACTTCACCAAGCAGTCACTTTTGGGTAAGGGATTCCACAAGTTAAGCTTGGTGCTCTTAAAACTATCCAGGAACTCTCTGCAATGCTTTCACTGAGAACCCAACAAGAAACCTGACTTTGCTGCAGCCTGTTAAATGAATTCTGCATGAATGACACCCAAGCAGTCCTGAAGTGACACAAAAGTCTGTCCATCCCACCAGATCTGAAATCACCACCCTGCTGCCACCGCAGCACAGACATCCCTGGGATTAGGACAAGCACCCTGCAGCAGTTCTTTCCCAAATCACAGGTGCCCCAGGGGCCAGCAGCCACCTCCAGAAGGGCATTGTCACAGCACCTGTGACACAGATTAACACAGCAAATCCCTTTGGGTCTGCCACTTGCAGGACGTGGATTAGAATTCAGCCAGGAGTAGGAAGAGCACCAAAGAATTTTGCAACTAGAGCAGCTCAGCTAAACAAGCAGCAGCTCCAGGTACTCCCCACCTTCGCTGTGCCCACCACCAGCTTCTCAGGGGGCAGAAAAACACCAGCAACACCATTCCCTGCAGTGCATTTCTCAACCCCTCCGACTTCCCCAAGGAAGTCCTGATCTGGAAAGCTTAAAAGTCTCCAAGTCTTCCCCAGTTCTCAGAAGAATTTGCTTTCCAAGAGTCATCCTGTAATAACTCACACCTCCCTGCAGCACCAACCCGATAATGAGCTCTTCCAGGCCCAAAATTGGGGTTTGTTCTGCAATTTGAGCTTAATTCTCAAAGTGCTGAGCAATATGTCCCCAAGCCAGCAAAGATGCACATACTGAAGCACATATTGAACTCTCTCTGTCTGGAATCTATGGGCTGTGCAAAGCCAAGCCTGTGCCTACACTTTCCTAGACAAGGAGATCATCAAGCACAACACAGAACTGTGCTGATAGTCTGGAAAAGAGCAGAAAGGTCAAGAAGGCACCTCAGGCCTGGCTGTAGCACTAAAAAGAGTTAATTCTCCTCAGAAACAGCTATTAGAGGGGTTAATTAGACGCCTACAAAGATACTTTTCTGCCATACTGTCTGACATCAGTGGAAGAAGAGGAGATTCAGAAGCTCATTATGCAGTCTCCCAAACAGCAAGCAGATGGTAACAACTTTTGATCACCAACCTACACTCCCTTCAAATTGATAATCCAAGAATGAAAACCTCCATGGATCCTGGAGCAATTCCCCGGGCCCGCCATTGCTCTACAAGCAATAACAGAATGTTATATTTCTATTACATCTCCCAGCAAGAGAGACAAAAGAGAAAGCAGTAAGTCAAAAAAGCAATGACACCTGCAGGGCTGTGCAGAAACCAAGGAGTGTTTCATGACACGTGCTTTGAAAAGAAGCAAAAATAGTCTGCCTTCTGCATGTTTTTTAGCAGAAAAGTCCAGCCTTGTTTAAGACTTACTCAGTCCATTTTGACATTTTGCAGAATGCTGTCCTCCCGTGACATCCAATCACATGTTTACATATTCATGAAATAAAATTAATGCAATTATTATGCCTCAGAGGATTAGCAAATCACTGCTAGCATCGGGAAGGCATTTGCCTTCTGCCCACAGCCAGCAGTGCGAGGTTGGGCAGATGCATTATTAACCATGTCATTGTCCCCGTGGGTCACCCGATCCTGGTTACCACTGGAGACAGACCCATGGACAAATGGCCTCATCTCTCACAGAAACTCCCCCTGGGCTGGCTTCAAAGCAACCTCTCCCTTCTTGCTTGGAGTTACTGTAAAAATCCCAAGAAAGAGTTGGAAAATGTTTCTGAAATACAACAAGGCAGATCTTAACAATAAAGTCCAGTAATGCACCGGTCACGACTTGGAAAGGATCATCAATGTGCAGAGAAGCACCACGGGTTATCAATCACACCCTAAACCCCTCCATCAGCCACGAATTATTATCATTCCATCTGCTCCAAAGGAAGGCAGGCCACATGAAACAAAGTATGATGGAAAATACAAAGAAATCTGGGAAGCAAGAAAGGGGAAACAGCACAAAGCAAGAACTTCACATCCCTCTGGAGGTGACAGACACAGCCCCACCACAGTTACCTGCAGGTCACCCACTCTGCAGCTGTACTTCCCATGGAGAACAGATCCAGGCTTTGTTTTCCTCCCCTCCCCACCACAAAGTCAACAGCTCTTGTAATTAACAGCAAGAACTGCAATATCTGATGCTCCCATCAACATCTCCAAGCCTGAAACTTGGGGCAGAACAGAGCTCACAAGCCTTGTCTAAAAAATAAACATAACATCAACAGACACTGTTAAACCACCTTTGATGTGAGGAAAGGTTTGAAAACCTGACGGCTCAAAGGATAAAAATAAAAATTAAAATAAATCTGAGCCTGTTTATTTTAATCCTCATCGTTTCCAAGCTAACATCAGAACCTTTCAGTGGTTTGGGGATGCAATGTTGCTGTCATATGCTCTTTATTTCAAGGGAGAGGGAGATAAAGCAACAGAGCTGGTGATAAACACCCAGGCCCGTTTTTGGGTGGGGATGTAGGTGTGATACAGCTCCCAGATTCCCTCCAGAAGAGCTCAGGCACTTTTCCCGGCTGCCCATCTCCTGCTGCAACTCCAGCAAGGCTTTATGGCCTTTACCCCTGGCACAGTGCTGTCCCCAGCCCCGTGGCAGGGGTTTCACAAACCCCAGACGAAAGCGTGCCTGGGGAGGGCTCCGAGCGCACCTCGCAGCGCGGGGGCAGGCAGGGATATTGTTCATCTCAGGAGCAGGAGGCAAAGCTGGAGCTCTGCATCTTCCCACTCACTCCCACGGCTCGTCAGCAGCAGCCTTCACAAGTTAATGGAAGATGCTGTGATCTTCAAAGCTGGGATCAAAGCGATTTCCTTTGTTCAGCCCTCGATGTTTCCTCCCTTTACCTTTCTGAAGATAACAGCGCAACAATTTCACACCCCTCAGGCTGATATCCTCCGTGCATCCCCCCTGCTTTGCTCCATCCCAAGCCAGCTCCAAGCTAAAAACACAGAGGGTCAGACCCCCTCAGTGCAAGAGTCACAAACTGCCCTTTGTCCTGAGCACCTGGCTCACCTCGTCCCCCCTGTTTAACAGATTCTCTCTTGCTTCATCCAGCTGGTTGTCAGTGGCACGAGCAGCTGGGGGCTTCTCCACGAGAATGTTGGGAATTCCAAGTTGTTGCACTGCTGTAAAACACATCCCTAAGATCTGACCTGAAGTTTCCATCCTACTGAGTCAAAATCACAAGCTCCATCCTGAATCTCCCAGCTTCTCCTGCAGATGCATGTGATTTAATGAAGCAAAGGAACAGAATATGTTCTCTTGACTGAACCAGCACATTTCCATGATGCACAGGACAATGCCAGTCACCAGTAATCTAAGAAAAAGCAATTTTTTAGGGCATTCAGCAGATTCTCCCTGTCTATAAACACACACAGTGCAGTGAATCCTCACTTCCTACTGTTCTCCCCTGCCAAAAAATATTAAAAAAAAAAAAAAAAATAAGAAGGAAAAAANAAATAAGCCACCTGTATAGACTCTGGAGCACAGCCTGAAAAAGCGGCACAAACCAAATCCTGCCTCTCCCCATCAGTGCAAACACACAAACACCGGGAGAGGAAGGCAGAGCGGAACCACGAGCCCTTTCAGAGGCGAGGGAGCACATGGGCAAACAAATCCATCCCTATTCCTGCAGGAGCTCCGTGACGCATCCAACTTCGACCCCCTCCTGCCTCTCTCTTTCCCTGGACCCAGATGTTACGGCAGGAATAACTGTCCCCGTGGGAATGGGGGATGGGGGACACAGCAGGGCGTGAAGGGGAAACGAGGAGGGGTGAGGGGAATAAAAGCTGGGGGGGGGGAAGAAAGAAAGGAAAAAAAAAAAACAAACCCAAACAAAAAAACCGATCAGATTTGCCCATTGTTTTGAACAATCGAAAAGGCTGTTTTAGCAATTCCGCCCTGCAGGAGAGGCAGGGCACGTGCGTGGGGGAGAACAAGGAGAAAAATAAAATGAAATTAAAGTAAACAAGGGATCAGCCCGCGGAAAGGAAGAGAAACGAAGCATCCCCGCACCATGATGTCACCGTCTGCTTTCGAGTCCCCCGAACGCAGGGGAGCAGCGGCGGCAGCAGCAGCAGCAGCAACCAACATGGACTCCGGGCTTTAATCCGCCTGGAGAGCGCCTGTGTGCGATGGAGGAGCCGCTCGGGCCGCGCCGAGCGCTGCGTGTGCCACACGTGTGTGACAGCGACAGCGACAGCGACAGCGAGNNNGACAGCGAGCGGGGCCGGCCCCGGCCACAGGCACAGCGGGGAGCGGAGCGCGGCACTAACCTGGCAGCCATCGGGGAGCGTGGAGCGGCGCGGCGCAGCTAGGAATTCATCCGGGATCGCCCGGGGTTCATTCATTCATGCACTCGGGCGGCGAGCCGGGAGGGTACTCACCTCCTGCACCATTGGCACGGCCCTTCCCCGGGGCTCTCAGGGGCGGCCGCGGCGCCGTGCGGGCACTGCCCAGCGCGCTGCCCCGGCCCCGGCCATGCCCGTCCCCGCGGTGCCGCTGCCCGGTGCGGCCGGCAGCGCTCGCAGCCGCTCCGGCACACGCGTGCGCAGCGCTTTTACATAATGCACCCACCGCCTCCCTGCTGCCCGCCCCGCTCGCGTCTCCCCCGGGGAACCCCCGCACCCCAAACCCTGCCCGAGGGGGAACCCGAACGAAGCCCGCGGGTTACAACCCGACGGGTCGGAAACATTGTGTTCGCCCTCACCTTGCGCACACGCGCTGCCGGGAGAAAGGTTCGAAGCGTGTGAGCAAGAACAGCCAGGAAAAGTAAACCCTAATTAACCGGCCGCGTGGATTATCTGAACTGAATTAAACAACGCTCATTCAGAGTTAAGGTGACCTCAACTCAATTCTGCTGGCTCCTTCTAAGAAGCTAATTTTGTTTCTTTTTTGGGTTTTTTTTGTTTGTTTGTTTGGGTTTTTGTTTGTTTTTTTGATTTTTTTGTTTTGTTTTTGGGGGTTTTTTTTGCCCTGCTTATCCATGTGTAAACAGGCCTGGGGTTTTTAAAGAAACATCATCAAGCAAAGTTTACAGCTCGGCAGCAGCATCAGTACGTGGTGTTGCTTTTGGGGACACTGTATTCCTCCAGACCTGCTCCTGGACATCTGTATTCCAGAATAAGGAGAAGGATTTCAGTCCTTCTCAATACAATAAATAGGGGACAATAAATCCCTCTCAGTACAATAAAAATTAGATAGGCTGGAGGATGATAAGGAAGAGACCAAAACCATCACCTAGCTTGACCACCATCACCATCACTTTTCCTCCCAGTCTATGAAATCAGGCCTCGTGTGTGCAAGGAAACCGTGTAGAGCTGGACTGGAACTGTACTAACACCCCTGCTTTGAGCACAAGTGTCCACATGTGGAATTACTCTGAATTATTTGATTCTGGGTGCTGTGAATGACCCCCTCAGGGACACGCTGCTCCCCACCATAACACAAGGAGCTGTTCCTTAAATGCTGTAAATCACTCTGCCTTTTGCCTGCTTTTGTTGCGTTTTACCCCTTCCATACCCAGGGTTGAGCATTTTCCCTTCTCTTTACAATCAGTCCCAGCTTTGAGTGCTAATTCCCAGGCGAGCATCTTCCCAAAAGGCTGATTATCCATCATTTCACCATCATCAAAATCAGTGGGAGCAGGAGGTGCTCCGGCAGGCTCAGGCCAGTGCAATTCAAAGGCTGCACAGGATTTTAAACTGAAAACACCACCAGCACACACACCTTTGTGTGGATGCTACAACAGGACCACCACCTTCGTATTACTCAGAGAATACACTTAGGAGCACAAGAATTTCCCTGTTTATGTGCCACTGTTCTAATAAATTCATTGCATCTATCAGCCTGAGGTCAATTTTGTTGTTTCAAATGCTTCCCAAAGTTTGCCAGCTGGAGAATTTATGAATTTATTTCAAGGAAATGACATGTAACGGGCAAATCTTCCCATTCCCGGTGCCCAATGCAACAGAACCTCACATCCAAGGGTGGTGTGATTCCCACTGAAACACCATGTCTAGGATTGTCTCCAGGTTCAGTGAGTGGATCATGTGGATAAACTCAGATAAGAGCAACCAGCATCAAAGGCAGTGGCCTTGAATCCTTCCAACACAGCCTGGAGGCCAAGGAATGCCAAGATTTAAATGCTCACCTGGAATCCAGGTTTGATCCCACTGGGTATCAGCTGAAAGTGCTGAAAGCTGAAGCCGGACGAATCCTGACTAGACAAGAGAAACCCATTTTGGGAGGCAAACAAAACTAACCACTGTAACTAATTCAAGGCTCAATTATCCATCTGTGGCAAACATTATTATGCAAGGGTTTGTGTTCTCCCAAACACTGTTCTGTACCTCGAACCAGAATCAATTCAAGCCTCACACTTTGCATTCAACAGGACTTGGAATGAGAGATCTGAATGATCCCATTTTGTTCTACAGCCTATGGATATTTCAGTGCTTTTTTCTCTTCCACAGAGAAAGTGAGAAAATAGTTAAAACCATAATTCTTAGCCTCCATAAATTCTGATATATTTAGTTTGAATGGCTATTAAGGTTTGAACAAGTTGCTATTTCTCAATAGTCACAAGAGTTACACTGACCCAGATGCTGTGATAAATTCGATATAATGGCTGCTTCAGATCCGGAACACACAAAGGCTCAAAGCAGGTCATGGAGTGGCAGGATAGACATGAGGTTAAGCCTAACCCACCCTTCAGACTGTCAGGAGAGGAGATGAATCAAACAAAAGCCCTGCTCCCAAAAGCACTGTAAGAGCAGTAGTAAAAATGCAAGATTTACTCAGAGAAAAGCTTCTTAGGCTTCTCTGACGTGGCGTGCAAGGGGCAAAGTTATGGGGAACTTGGAAAACCACACAGCACCTCAAATGCTTCACAAACTTCATCAGATCTGCAAAGTTTCACCCCAAACTCTTGGAGGGACAAATACTCGTTACTTTTCTGCAGCACCATCCCTGGCACTGAAGACAGCTTGTGTCCTGGTGATAAAAGTCAGATAATACTGCACTGAGAGAGGATCTTTAGGGCCTTTAAGGAAGCTCTTCTGGACATAAAGCTGCAAGTTCTTGTCTTGCTCAAGAGCTGCAAGAATGCATTTTGTGTCAGCTGGGTTCGCTTACATGGGTCTGGTGTTCAAGACTCGAGATGAGGACTTTATTTGATGTGTGGAGGACAGTGTGAGGGTCTGCAAGGTCACACACCTCAGCCTGGACACCACAGCTCTACCAAGCCCTACAGGAGGACCAAGGTCACATCTGGGGATCCCTCCCTCCAAGGATGCTCCAATTTTGGGCACATCTGTCAGGCTCTTCAGTGTTCAGGCAGGCAGCACCTTCCCCTTGCCCAAAGTGCACCTTCCGTGCCTGCAGGGCTGTGCTGCTGCCCTGTAACACAAGCACTCTCATGCATATTGCATCTCCCAGCCCCGAGGAAACTGAGGCACTGTCCGAGTAATTAAAGCCCGGGGCTGACGACAGATCCGTGGGACACAGAGCAGGGCCTGAATGTCCAGGCCTGCAGAGCTTCAGCTGGGGGTGGGATCAACTCTCCAGCCAGCCAGAGCAATCCTACCCTCCCTGTAAGCCACACCAGCGATGCAGAACAAAAAGAAGCCTTTAAAAGTCTGTCTGCAAAACGTCAGGCAACAATGAGAGCACCTGGATTGGAAAACACATAGGGTTTCTCCTTTCCCCCCATAATTCTTTGTCCAGCTTTAATATGATCTGTTTTGAAAACTTCAAGCCATTGGGGCAGCTATTCCCCAACATCTCTGCTTGTCAGCTGAGTTCAGGACAGAACCAGGGGGACACACTTTCACTGTATTTCCAACCTTGTCTTTGAAAAAGACACATCAGAAATGTCAAGAAACCGTGTGCTGAGGGAAAACACAGTGCTACAACCTCAAGATGTGCAAGCGGGATGAGCATTAGTGGGGAACTGGGTGGTAATTAATATTTTGCACATGTTTAATTTGGGGTTTGCTCATACCTTGTGCCTGTAGGTGCTTTTCTGCTATTCACCCTCTTCAGGAAGGAATGGATGGACTCCTGACTGCACAGCATGGGACAGGGTGAGTTCTCTGGCTGGGATATTGGTCCTGTTTGACAACTCCTGCTCAGCCCATGGGTGCTACTCCTGAAAGCCCACAGGATTCCCACCCCGTTAAGCAACAAGAAGCACTCTCCCTTTTCCCTTGTGGAAAATGGGCTCCTAGACAGGTACCAGACCAAGCAAAACTCTTTCTGAGCTGACAATGGCATTTTCACAGAGTCCATGGATTCCTACAGCAGTGGGGGCTGGAGGAGGCACGGAATCATGTGCTCACAGGCCTGGGGAGAAGAGGGGGAGGAGGAGAACAAGGGGAGAAAGAGAACAAAGTGTCAACATCTTAACTGGGACACACAAAGAGCCAGTTCTTAGTAAGAACTTAATCCAGGATTAACAAGAGGTCAGCTACCTCTGCAAGGAGACTGCACTAAAAGCAGCTAATTAGCTCTCCTTAATTGCACAAAAGGAACCACACAGAATTAAAGACATCGGCCAGCAGCAGGTCCCACCTGAGCCAGGAAACACAGCCCTACCTGTTGTCCCCAATACCACGCTCAGACTATCAGCACGTGGAGAGCCAGGAGCAGGAGAGGTGCGGTGATGGAAGGGAGGGAAAAGGGCTGTGGGGAGGTTCAGCACCAACAAGTGCTGGAGTGGGAGCTGGAGCCTCCATCAGCCAGCACAAGCATTTGTAGCATGGCCAGAATCTGTCTAGACAGTTTCCTCATCAGCCACTGCCATGAACTGCCCCAAATCCCTGAGGAAACCACAGCTCTCACTTTCACAAACAGTGATGTCCATGAGGATGCTCAGTGCAGTTCTGGCCTTCCTTAAATCAATGTGATCTCTGAAAATGAGGAGGAAGAGTAGCATGAGGGGAACCGGTTTTGCCCTGTGGGTTGAGGCCAAAGGAATCCCATCCCAACATGGACAGGCACTGCAGGATAAACACCAGGACAAACAGAGAGCACACGGCATCATGGACAGGTAGCAGATCCCACCTGGGAGCCGCCAGTTTGGAATGATGCAGTGGGAAAGGCTGGCTGAGCTGCCCACCCACAAATCCCCTGTCTGGAATTTCTAATCATATATTACACAGACACTCACACATCTGAAGTTCCCTGTCAGCTTCCCCTTGGTACTAAATCCATCTCTTTTTTCCTGTGGAGCCATTCCAGGTTCTGTTCTCCTGCACTGGTGCATATTTTACCCCAGAAGCCCTTGCTCTGCACTGACAGATAATGGATCTGGCAGTCGGTGCACTTCAAAATGAAGATTAACAGGCACATCAATAACGCCAACAGATGTCTCTGAGATGGAGCACTAATAGAAGGAGCTCCTGCATTTATTTGGGTTATAGCACCGTGCTGAGGGCTTGGAAGATCAGGCAGAATCAGCCCTGAGTGCATCCCAGCAGGATCAGCTCCCAGTTTGAGGGAGGATGAAGGGAAAAGCAAAACAGGTTGACCAGGGAAGGCTGCCCTACACACAAAGAAAAATAACAGAAACAGGAGCTCATGCTAATTACAGGTCCCTGTGAAATCATTACAGTAGTGCCTCCATTATTTATCCTCCTTTTCTTCCCTCAGGACAGAGTTAAATGTCATGCCACTGTACTGCCAGTGACATTGCAGGGGGAGCCACCAGGGGACAAGCAGCACCAACATTTCACCTCAAACCCAACACAAACAAAGGAGTTCTTGGGATGCCACTGGGAATATGAGACAGCCACCCCCTCTCTGCTCCCAGCAACTGAGCAGCAACCCTCAGTTGTGCTGCTCCAGTGCAGGCTCAGCACAAAGGGAGAGTTCCCTGACATCTGGCTAAGGCTTCAATAGCTGCCATTGGGGAGAGCAGAATGAACACCAGCGGAGCTGTGCCAGGGGCTGGGCTGCAGCGGCCTCCTGGTACAGACAGGCCCCACTCCACCACCCCTCTGCTCCCTGTTCCCTGCTGTGCTCAGCTGGAATAGCTCGGATCTCATTCACAAAGAGAAGGAAAAGTGTCCCAAAAGGGCCCAGGGTCCAGTCTCTCTCTCCAGCACTGGCTGGTGCAGTGTGTGCTCCTGCATTGTGTTATTGTGTTATGGCAATTCCAGCCTCTCCATTCCTCCCAGCTGTTCCAATCCATTTATCCCACCCAAACCCAGCCTCCTGCAGCCTTCTCCAAAGGACTGCCCCAAACTCTGCCTTCAGACTTGCCCTGTGCCACCCCTGATTTCCAATCCCAATCCAGCTGGATTCATCCCCACTCTGACTTCCTTAACTTTGCTTGGCCCTTTCTTCCAGATTCCTGAAATCGGCTGGGCTCACCCCGAAACTCACCAAAACCACTACAGAGCTGCTCAGTGCAGCCCCTGCTCCCATGAAGACAGAATATGTCTCCACCTTCAGTCTCCCCCAGCTTTTCCCCCCACATCCCTTCCACCCCGACTGAGAATTCCCCCATCCAGCCGCATCCCCATCCCACCTGCGCCAGGGCATCCTTTTTCCTGAGGAACTGCCTGACCTCCCAGCGCACACTCACACACACACAGAGGAACCTGCGTGCACAGGAAGGAGTCCCCCGCCCGCCTGGGAGATGAGAAACGAGGAGCTAAACGATCGCATCGCCACCTGTGAGCGCATCGCCCTTCCCGGGAGGCGGCCGCGGCTCTTCCCCGCTCCTCCGCGGGCTCCCCGCGGCCGGCAGCGATTCTGCCGGGGGCCACACCATGGAACCGCCCGGGAACCTCGCTGCTGCTCCGAGGCATTTCACGGCCGCCAAAGGAGTTGACAAAAAGATTCCCCGCTCTGATAACGCCTTGGCATGGCTGGAACAAAGCCGCCTTTGCAGTGCGCTGCCCGGCCCTGGCATCCGAGCTGGCTGCTGCCCACTGGGGAGAAAAGCTCCCGCTGTCGCTTTAAGGATGTCCCACATCACCCGGTTAACCCTGGCTGCTCCTCGTTGCCGGCACCGAGGAGAAATTCCAGGATTTCTGCTCTTCCCCTGCTCTTACCCATCTGTTCTGCCGCCCTGGTACAGCTGCTCTGCGCTGCTGCACAGCCCTGGCATCCCAAGCAGAGCTTTATTAAATATTCTGAGCTGCTGCACAGCCCTGGCATCCCAAGCAGAGCTTTATTAAATATCCCCGTCCTCCCCGCGGTGCAAACCACCAGGGAGCACTTCTGTGACGACAAAGGAGCAGAGGAGTCAGCGTGGACACAAACATCCCAATTACCTCGAAATTCCACTTCCTTGCTCCCACAAAGCTCTGGCTCTTCACCCTGAGGGGCTGCACAGCCTCCTAAACCTTATCAGCCAACACCAACCATCGATTTCCCTGCTAGAACAGCAGGCATATGGAGAAATATTTGCCTTCAACACTCGGGCATTTCCATGTACAAGCTCTGGGAAAGGCCATCTCCTGCACGGAGGTTACACACAGTGCAGAAGGTAACATCTCGAAAGTGTATACAAACACACTTAAAAACCTGTCTTGGGAAAACTAAACAGAGGCTGGGCCTGATTCCCTTCTGGGAAAAGCAGGAACACAGCCCTGCTGCTGTCCTTGGGTTTGTATCTGCTCCAGGCAGGTGCAACAGACGAAACAAAGGCATGGCCAGCAACTTAAAGAATTTAGAAAGCAAGAAAGCAGCACGGATGGACAGGGGAAGAGCACAGAGCAAATGAAAAATGTTCCTGCAACATGATACAGGAGCAGGGAGGACTGATGTGACTCGGAGCTGATCAATCCCACCTCGTGGAATGATGAAATATTTGCTCTGTATGATCAGCTAATCCCAAGCAGGAACATGTTAGAAGGGTGGCAAACAACCAGAAGATTTTCTTACAGAGCAATGAGTTCAAAGGAAAGCAACAAAAACATCACGGCACTCATGAGGCTCGTTTATGAAAACAAACTTGAAGGATAAACAAAGTGGAGCGGTCAACAAATATTTGAAGAATGTAAATATTGAAGAGAAAGAGAAGCTGTATTAAAAGGTTTGGGTTGTTGTTTTTTTTGGGTTTTTTTGAACAACGAGCAATGGGATTATATGAAGTTTTGGGAAAGAAGCGAGGCTGAAGTCAAATCCTCACAGCCAGGAGCAGGAAAGAAGTGGAATAAACTCGTTCACTTGTCATGTTCATAAACAGCAATAGGTAACTGTTAACAAAGACAAAGCAGAATCACAGACCCACAGAATATCCTGAGTTGGAAGGGACCCACAAGGATTATTGAAGTCCAACTCCCGGTACAGGACACCCCATTGGCAGGAGCATGGATCAATACCTCAATAATACCCCATTTTTTTCAGCCTCTAGTTCTGCTTTCCATAATTTTCATTCTTTTTAAAGAAGCAGCAGCCCAGTTTGCAGCAATGCAGGACTCTGAAGGTTTGCAATGATTGGTGTTACAACTGTTGGAGTGTTTCATTTTAAAGGATTGTTTTGACTTGATTTTTATCCCCAAAACTTCCAAGACACACATTGTGATTTTCAGTGATTTTGAGTTCCATGTGGGAAACCTTGCAAAGTGACATCCAAATCATCCCGAGTTCTTAATCTGGGCTGTGATCCTTGAAAGAACAGATGTCCTCATGATAATTATGGCATCTCCAAACACAGCAAGGCACAGGTTGTTTTGGGACAATGATAAGGATTCAGTTTGTGCCTTTGGGCAAGTTCCCCGTGAGAAGTGCAGGGGATGGGGCTGGATGGTTGCATTTCTCATCCTGGCTCTTACTTCAGTAGAGTTTGCTCTTTTAAGATAATTGTTTAAAGTATAACAATTTTTTTGCTCTCCTAAGCCAAGCTTCCAGTAGGGAATTACTACACAGCTATTAATAAACACATTAAAAGGAAAAACACCTTTAATCTCCATGTGCCTCATCTGCAAGCCAAGGCTAATTCCACCTCCTTTCTTCTACCCTTCGTCCATCTTGACTATTTAGGATGGAATCTCTTCCTCCACACTGGAGGTGGGGCATGAAAATCTCCCAGCACAGCAAATCTCTGTTTTCAAGAGCCTCTTTCACTGTAAAACAACACAATTTCAGAAACAGTTCTATTTCCCGGATCAGTTGTGCTATCAGCTGCCTTTAAAACAGAAAAGAATCCACGGGGAACTTGTTCTTCCTGCTGGAAAAATAATACAGCAGGTATTTGAAGCAATGATGCAGCTTTAGTGCCCTGGAGCAGCCACTGAATATTGCTGAGGTTCTCAAAGCTCTGGCCTCCAGACACATCCTTCTTTCATGGCCTGCAGCTAAGCACAGGTTTGCCTCCCAAACCTCGTTCCCAAAATGTGCATCAGGTTGAGGGGCAGCACAGGAGCAGCACATCCCTCTAACAGCTGACAGCTCTGGAAAAGCCAAATTCCAGCTCTGAGGGCTGCACAGCCTCAAGCCAATCTCGTCACGAGCAAAGGGCACCTCTGTCACGTCTCCAGAGCTGCTTTATTTCTGGTCCTGTGGGGTCAGAAACACACCAAAATTACAGCTCTGCCTCTCTGGCAGCCCTCTAAAATCCCTCTGTCTCCAGTGCACACCTTGTAATTTGCAGCACTTCCAGTGTCCTCACTGCACCAAGGGCTGAGACCTTGCAAACGATTTCTGCGATCCTCAGGCCTGGCCACCTCCTTCTCCTGTCATTTACAGCCTCATTTGCTCAGTATTTCATTAAGGGAATGGCTCTAATTAGAGGGAGTTGTTCTTGCACTAAAGATAAACAAGTCGTGTGTTCCCCCTTCAGCTGATCTGTTCTAATTTTATGTGCGTATCTGGACATTTCTTCTGTTACCAAATCTGTGCCACTCCTCAAAATACACCTCAAAATACACCTCCTTTTCCCCCAAAGTCTCTTTCATTCCACTCATTTTCTCCTCCATTTTTCTCCTTCCAATTCCAAGGCCTGAAATTAACCTAACCACATTCTTCCAAACCTGGTATTCCAAGTGGTTTGTAAAACATTCGAAATATAGATCCCAAATTTATGTATCTCCCCCCAAAAAACCCACAAATTCCTCCTTCTCTGCTCCTCTGCCACATGCATGGAGTGGCTGTGACATTGCCAAAGGAGAGTGGCAGCATTTTGCATCTTTTTTTAGTTGGAAAAAAAGCAGAGCATCTGCCCCCAGGTCACTTGGCTGTGACCACAGAGAGCATTCTGTCCTGGAAAAATGGTTCCAGGGGAATAAACCACTGGAAAATGTAAAGTATAATCAACAGCACAGACCTAAATCTGGCCAAAAGGAAAACTTTAGGAAAGGAGAAGCTCAGAGAACGTTCCAGCATCTTGTATTCAGCACGTGGCTCTGCAAGGACACCCAGAAGGAAAATGAAAATTCTGTGCAGCATTTTGGTTTCGGTGTCTCCATTTCCTGAGCTTGGATATTCTATCCTTGGATATATTATTGCTGCTGTATTGCAACTTCATATAATTTACGTCAACCAGACTCAAAATCCTGAAATTAGTAGCCACCAGTCATAATAAGCATCAATTAAAATAATAATGGCATTAAGATGCACTTTCTAACCAGGCCTGAACTCAGAGACATCCAGGGGAGGGTTCAAGCTAAAACACAGCAGCTGCTCAATCAACCAAATACCACAAACCGGTTTAGAACAGAGAGGAATCTGCTTCCCAGGGGGAATTCCAGCTGGAAAAAGCAGAAGAGGCCTTGACCAGGACACAGTGATTCTGGCAGGAGGGTTTTGATGGCAATGTTTGCCTCTTTCAGGCCTTGCCCCTGCCCACTTGCTGAGCAGAAATCAAGCAGAAATTTCAGCTATGTGAGCGCTTCCAACACAACTATCAACACACACAGGGTGAATCAGACACTTGAAAACGTGGGACACTGTCCAACACCTCCTTCCAGCACTTGCCCCATGAAAATCTCTGCTCCAGGCAGAGGGAGGAGGAAGGGGAGACTGGTTTGTCTCATTTTGCAGGCAGGGACAGCGGGGCAGAGGCAACACCAGGCTGTGGTCAGTGGTCAGTGACAGATGCAGGCACAAACAGGGCCTCTCGTGACTCCCAGCTCCCACAGCCAGCACCTTCCTTCCCTTTGGAAGCGACCAAACAGCACCCAGCAGCCTCAGCTCCACATTTCATCTCTTCTCAACTGAATTTTTTCCCCCTTTCCAGGCTTTTCAGTGAGGAAAAGAATCTCTGGAGGGGCCTCACTGCTGCCTCATTCGCCTCAACTCAAGGCCCTGAGCGAGCAAAGGCTGCGGAATTCCAGAGCAATTCCAAGCAGTTTGCCCTTCACTTGACATTTATGAGGCTGCCGAAGGACTGGAGACAGAGAGCGAGGTGATCTTGCCATTTGATAAGAGGGAAAGGCAATTTCCCAGCAAAACAAACGATCAGGATTCAATTAGCCAAAATAATCTGCAGCCCAAGGAGAGATCTGGGGGAGAGATTCTGGGTGCTGGCAGTGAACTCTGTGAAGTGCAGCATCTTCGTGGCCTAAGTCAAAGAACTCCTCTATGTCCTCAGAGAGGTTTCAGTGAGCACAAATATATTAGAGAATAAATTTACAGATGTTTATCCAAATTTAAATCAAGCATTGACGCCAAAAGCCAACCACATAACAAACAAAATCATTAAAGGGATGCTTTTGCCAGTCTATTATCACACAGCAAACCCAGTCTCAGATCAAGGCCTTCATAATGACTTGGTTTTATTTCAGATGGTCTCCTTCCACTGTAATTTCATACTTTCACTAAAATAAAAGCCGTACTTCACCCCCTGTTGCCACTGCAGGTATTAATCCAGCGTGGCACTGTGCAGCCCAGGACAAAAACTGGTGCTGGGCTGATCCTGGCTCTATTTCTGGCTCTCCTGGTGCCCACGAGCACAGCATGGCCAAGGGGATTGCGTGCAAGGCTTTTCCTTGACTCGAGTGCACTCGGATTAGGCTCCTCACTGCTTCCTAGGGCTTCCCACTACGGAAAAGACCAGAAAAAATAACACAAAGGGCAGACAAATTAGCACGAAACCTGCTGATAACCCCTCCGTAACTGTGCGCCACAGAGCCATCTACTAAATAAACCTGCCAACGCTGCTCCGAGTTGTTCTTCCAGTCACCTGGCACGACATCTTCCTGCTGAAAAAGGATAAAACCTGAACTGTATGGACAAAATGTTCGGGATGTATGGCCAGTTCAGAATGTTCTGGATGCAGGGGAAGACGAGCGACCTATTAATGGGGTTTGCTCTTCCTACCGCACCGCCAGCGAACGGGAACATTCTGATTCCTCAGATCCATTTGCAGAATTCATAAGGAGCTAAGGCCTCTCCTTTCCCAAACACCAGAGCCATATTTATATGTATGTGGGTCATCTCTGGTGGTTTTTAGCAGAGGGTTATCAGCACCTATTTCTTCCCGCTGAATAAAAGGCACAAAGGAAGATGTAGACGCAGAAGAATCAATGAAGACAGAAAAGACTGAAAATGCAACATTTGAACCTGTAACGTGAAGGTCGAACAGCACAATGGGCACGCAGCACAATTATGTAACTTTAACAGAACCATTTTCCTAAGCTCCTCCAAAAATTGAGGAAGAATTAATTTGGAAATGCAATTTCATTTAGGATCATTTGCAGTGCCACAGAACGAAGTTCACCGTCGCTGCACGCAGATGTTCTTTAAGTCTCTGCAGCTTCAATACGAAATTGGAAGTGATTTAAGCAGCTTCATCATTTCCCTGGGTAATCAAGGAGGCACGAATCCCAAACACCCACGTTTGTCACCTCCGTGTGCCACAGACTCGACGTCTGGAAGTGAGGACAGAACCATCCCTCCTGTCCCTGTCTCACCAACCTGTTATTTTACATCTCAAAGTCGCAAGGCTGGAAGAGCAGAGCTGGGTAGGACGAGTGTGACAGCTCAGGAACCCCTCCCTCCCCTCTTCCACGCCCTGAGACATCGATTTCCAGAGCCAGGGGAAGGACAGGGGTCGCCAGCCTGGTCGGGGTACAAAGAGCCCCTGCAGCCGCAGCCTCCAGAACGCAGAACTGGAACTGCCTGAAGTCAATCTTCGCTGCTCCCTGACATCAAACAACTTCTAATTTTAGCTCTGCTGTTCTGTAACCCTACCTAGTTCCCATCCCACCCCCACAACTACATAATAGATCCTTCCCTCAGATAAGCAGGGTGTTGGAACATTGAGAGGTGGTTTTTTTTTTTTTTCCTCACCCACAGGCACTAGCAGAAAAATGAATTACAGGTTTATTTTTAGTGGAGCCCTTGGCCCTTCTTTTCTCTGTAGGTTCCAGATCGCAGGTTCTGCAGCTCAGAACTATTCCAACCAACACAGCAGCACAAGCAATGCGGAAGGAACCACAAAGGAAGGGAAATCAGAACTAAACTCAAGCAGAGTTTTATTCAGTATCCCATTTATGGGACATCCAGTTCAGCTACCAGCTTGTTTTTGTCCCTGCAAGGCTCTTCTGGCATTAGATTCTCATTTTTCATCAAAGATCTGAATTAGTTTCCATCTCTGCTGGATCATGAACTCCCCAAATCTCCTAGGAAGGAAGAGCAGGGCAAGCAGCACAGCCCGAGATGGAAGGGGAAGGAAAGCCTGCTGTGGTTTTTGGCTTTCTGAGATTTAAAGCTCGAGGCCTGGCTGAGGAGCTATGAGACAACAGTGATGTCAGCCTGGAGGCAAAAGCTCTCTCTCACAATACCAAGTCGCAACACAAAGATAGCAACAGCATTAAAACATTCCCCTGTGCCACAAAAACAACCGATTAAACCAAGGCACCAGACCCCGAGGAGACAAACTGCAGTTGTCATCTGTCCTGACAGCGTCCTGGGGGGCTGCAGCACCATTCCTGGAGCAGTGTGAGGTGCAGCAGGTCCTTGCATCACGCCACTGCCCCACTCTGACGTCACCCTGATGTCACCCTGATGTCACCCTGATGTCACCCAGCCACTCCGGCTGTCCACCAGCCCTGGGCTGAGCTGCAGAGCCCCCGGGCCACGCCGGGAGCCGCGACCAGATGGGGATGAGATCATTTTGGGCAGGATGAGGTGGCGTGCTGCAAGAAATGCAGGGCACGGTGTGAGGGAGCAGCACGCTGGCCTGTGCCAGGACAGGCCCAGAGGTGGCCAGGGGCTCTCTGGTGACACACACACGGTGGGATTTGGTGGGATCTGACAGCACGGGATGGACACGGGGCCCGAAAACGGGGACAAGCAAGTCCTGCTCCTAAGGGTCAGAGCAGGCTGCTCCTGCTGACAGCTTTCTGTCTCTCCCTGGTACAGACAGCAATCATGTGTTTCTCTGAGCATGGCTCCAGGAGGAAATCTGGGTTAACCCCAGCAGTGCCACCCAGAGTGGGAATCGCCGCTCCTGCACCAAGGACTGGAGGATTTGTTCACGTCCCATGCACTGGAGGTTTTTTCTTTATAGAAATACTAACCCCATAAACCCATTTCATATCAAGGCTGTCCAGCCCCCATTAAATACCCCAAGCAAGTTCTGAGAACTCTGCATTCATTCTGTCCTTAAATCTGTGCTCCTCCAATCAATCCAGCAGGGACAAACGCACATTATTTGGGCAATCCAGGACCTGAAATAACATCCCTAACTCACCCTCCTGTGCCTGGATATTGCAGCACAACCAAATAAACAAAACTGCCTGTGGATATCCTAGGGGGGAACAGAGTGACAGCTGCAGAGATCCAAAATGCTGTGTAATTAAATAAGGGAAGCAATCAGAATATTTGATTTTGGGATTGGGAGGAAGACGAAGGGAGATGCTGAAGAGGCAGGGCTTGGGTAGCACTTTCCAAGTGTCCCCAGGAGAGCCAGGGGAACTGATCGGGATCTTTATGGCATCCCGGAGGAACAGAGGGGCCCGGGACTGCCCAGAGCCCCCGGGGCCCTGCCTGGAGCCCGAGGAACGGAGAGGGAAGAGCGTCACCTACTGAAGCCGGGCCAGCACTTCCTCCAGCACTGTAATCTGCTTATGTCCCCACGAATCCTCCGGCAGCCTCCCCGCTTAGCTCCCGGCCTGACAAAATCACCAGGATGCTCCATCGTGAGCTGTCAGAAAACGCTGCGACGAGCCGGGAACGAAAAGCTCGGCAGCTGCAGGATGGACAGAGCTGCCGTGCGGGGTCGGGGGGGAGGCAGGGACAGGGATGCAGCGGGGCCATGGCACTGCAGATCCCCTCTATCCCAGCGCTCCCAGCACATGCTCTGCTCTCCTGGTAGTACGCTGGGCTATTATGCAACTCCTCAGCCCAACTGCACAGCACAGAAGGCAGCAGAGCACTGCAAGAGAGGGGCTTTTTTTCATTAAAAAAAAAAAAAAAAAAAGCAATAATGTAATATTTTCAGATGCTAATATCCATATCATTCGTACAGTCTGTGTGAGACACAGCCATGTACACACAGGGAAAATTCAAAGGCTCTCAGTGTAATTAAATAAAAGAGAGAATTAGAGAAATTAGAAAAAGAGATGACCTATTGAGTCATCCCTGGCTCGGGTCTGTCCCCTGGGGCCCAGTACAAGATGCTTCCTAGTGCTATACTGTAGTGCTTTTATTTTTCACACAGAAAAAAAATTAAAAATTAAAATAGCAACAATAAGTAAAATAACAAATGCAAAATAACTTTGCTGTTTTCTCACACTTTACAGGCAAGCATCTCAAAGCACCACATTCATCCTGATGCAAACCAGCGCACTTGAGAGAGAGGCTGTTATTTCTGTCATTACTTCCTTTTTCATTCCAGAAAAAAAAAAAGGATTAAGGAAAAGAAGCAGGCTTTCCCATTGCTCTTGTCATCCACTTCAACCCAAATTACGAAGTCACATTCCACTGTTAACTGTGGAACTGTTCCCATCTGATAAAGTTCTGGCTAAATCAATTTCATCATCATAATTCAAAGACTATTTATTCCAACTAAGTGGTTTTGACCTATTGGAAATTCAAAATAGTTTTGATATACTCAGGATTCTATGTCAGCCTTTGGTGGTCAAGTTTATATTACATTTTATATATAGATAAATAATTGTATCCTCTATTACATATATAAGTATTTACCTACCCCTGTAAAATACAAACTTCACCAACAAAATATCTACGTGCGAACACTTTAGACATACACACAGAGAGCTTTGTTAATTGCCTTTCACCCACACAATGTTTTCTTTCACTGCCCACTTAGCCAAACCTGGCGAGTTCTCCCCAAAAACATCCAGGAACGATGAAAGAATTAACGAGCACTCGGGTACCTTGCTGGCAGCTCTCGGTTCCCTCGAATATGTTCTTACAGCACCACGCCACTGAGGTGCATCCCCAAAAGCCGCTATTTAAAGGACAAGCCGAGCAGGAGCCATTCCACGCACGCAGCATCCAAAACACTTTTTTTTCCCCCCCACCTTTCTTCGGCAAAAACTGCCCGTGCTTATTTTCCTGTGCGATCAAAGAGCCCCCGAGCCCAGGTGATGCGGTTCATGCACAGCCTGGCNCCGGCACCGCGGGCAGCGCCCGCAGCCCCTCCCGGCCCGCCGCCTCCGTGCCCACGGCTCTGGGGCAGGCACGGAGCCGCGCCGTGCTGGGAAGGGACAGTAAGGGGCAGCTCGTCCCAACCCCCACGCCATGGGCAGGGACGGCTCCTGCCCATTTTGTCCTGCCTTGGACCCTCCCGGGGATGGGGCAGCCACAACTTGTCTGTGCCGGTGCCTCACGCCCCTCACAGTAAAGAGTATTTCCTATTACCTAATCTAACCCTCCTCTCTGTCCGTGTGAAGCCATCGCCCCTTGCCCTGCCACTCCGTGCTCTTGTAAAAGCCCCTCTCCATCTCTCTCGCAGACTCCCCTCAGCCCTGGCCATACTTCCCCACTTGTGAAATCAATTTCTGGGGCCAGCAAGAACAGATGGGAGTTTTGAAGGCCCCTCACACACATGGGTTGTGCTCTCTTGGCCTTTTTGTGCAGCAAGAGGTTTCTCTGCTTTTGTTCTCAAGCACAGGGTCCTCTCCATGTAGGGGAGCTGGAGGAAGAGGCAGAGCGAGCCCCAGCCCTCTCCTCCCTCCCCCAGTGCTGCAATATTTGGTAGTTGATGTTTGTGGGGGGATTTGCCAAACCACCACTCCAACTCCCTGACTATCCCAGAGCAGGGATGAGCTGATTGCTCAGGCCAGAAAAGAGAACTCCATCTCTGGTGATGCTCTGGAAGCTGCCACATGTAATCTGAATTTCCCCTCCTGGAATTTGTACCCATTTCTCCTTGTCCTATCACCACGGTTCCTGACAAAGATCCCCTCTGCAGCTTCCTGAAGGGAAGAGANTCTCGGTTCCCTCGAATATGTTCTTACAGCACCACGCCACTGAGGTGCATCCCCAAAAGCCGCTATTTAAAGGACAAGCCGAGCAGGAGCCATTCCACGCACGCAGCATCCAAAACACTTTTTTTTCCCCCCCACCTTTCTTCGGCAAAAACTGCCCGTGCTTATTTTCCTGTGCGATCAAAGAGCCCCCGAGCCCAGGTGATGCGGTTCATGCACAGCCTGGCAGCGGAGCAGGGCAGGGAGATGCAGCCGGAGCCCAGGGAGGCTCAGGGCATCACGGCGCTGATGCGGAGATGCCCGGACAGCAGCGGCCCAGCGCCGCATCCATCGCCGGAGCCTCTCCCGGTGCCTCCCTCGCAGCCGCATCCCGCACTCAGGTCCCCCCGGCGATGCCGCAGCGGCAGCGCCGGCAATTTGGAAGAGCTCATCCCTTTCTCCGATTTCGGGGAGGGGGCCACGGCATCCCCCCCACCTCCATCCCCCACCAAATCTCCCCACCGTGCGCTTACCAGGCGAGCTTGAACCCTTTCATTAGTACAGCCACGATAATCCGCTGCCCGTGTCCTTGTCTGCCCACTGACAGCTCCAGAGGTCCCAGCACATATTGGAGCAGCCGCGGCCGGCGAGCGTCCCGCGGGGAGCGCCGAGCCCCATGCGCCGAGCCCCCNGTCTGTGCCGGTGCCTCACGCCCCTCACAGTAAAGAGTATTTCCTATTACCTAATCTAACCCTCCTCTCTGTCCGTGTGAAGCCATCGCCCCTTGCCCTGCCACTCCGTGCTCTTGTAAAAGCCCCTCTCCATCTCTCTCGCAGACTCCCCTCAGCCCTGGCCATACTTCCCCACTTGTGAAATCAATTTCTGGGGCCAGCAAGAACAGATGGGAGTTTTGAAGGCCCCTCACACACATGGGTTGTGCTCTCTTGGCCTTTTTGTGCAGCAAGAGGTTTCTCTGCTTTTGTTCTCAAGCACAGGGTCCTCTCCATGTAGGGGAGCTGGAGGAAGAGGCAGAGCGAGCCCCAGCCCTCTCCTCCCTCCCCCAGTGCTGCAATATTTGGTAGTTGATGCTTGTGGGGGGATTTGCCAAACCACCACTCCAACTCCCTGACTATCCCAGAGCAGGGATGAGCTGATTGCTCAGGCCAGAAAAGAGAACTCCATCTCTGGTGATGCTCTGGAAGCTGCCACATGTAATCTGAATTTCCCCTCCTGGAATTTGTACCCATTTCTCCTTGTCCTATCACCACGGTTCCTGACAAAGATCCCCTCTGCAGCTTCCTGAAGGGAAGAGAGTCCCCCTCACCCGAGGGCTGTGCAGGGGGTGGATTAACCCACCCCTCCTCCCAAGAGAGGAACAACCACTACCGAAACCAAAGGAAAACTGAATTTCCTAATGGAAAGCCGAATTTCCTAATGGGAAGCCGAATTTCCTAATGGAAAACTGAATTTCCTAATGGAAAACCGAACCCTTCAGCGAGGCAGGGGCCAAGTCCCTGCTCTGGAGCTGAGGGAGGGGGATCTTATCTCGTGACACCCCCTGGCAGCTCTGGCACTCGGGGAACGAGGGAGCCGTTGTTGCAGCATCTCTTATCAGGGCAGGACCGGAGCTCTGCCCCTCACACCAGCACCCCAGAGCCCCTGCACCCCACACCCACAGGGCGAGGCCTGGCCTGAAGGGAAAAGTGCCAATTATTGCATTACCACCCTCACTTCCTGCAATACACGAGGCTTTTCCCTGGAATTCTTCTATTCATCCCACAGGATCCAAGCACAGCCCGCTGCTCCTGCACGCAGGTTACGGTAGGGAATGGGGCAGTGTGTTTCAAATAAGTTATAATTTAATTATTTCTTCATAAATTACTTCAAAAAGTGGAAGCCTGGGCATCTTACGCCATACAGAGAGCTCTGAAGGGGTTTAGTTTGGGATAGGAACAGTCTGGATAATAAATCCTGCAGGAATTCATCTGTTTTGGGGGTGGTAGAGGAAAGAGAGCAGGCAGCTGTGTGTAAATAAAGATTCTACTCTCTTGAAGGGCTTTTAATGGTATTTTGTCATTTTTTTGCACTCACACCTCCATCCCCATGGCTGCAGATAATTATGAGTGGACTGACAGGAAAACCTTGCCCTGTAAAATCCCCACCTTCGTTCTGTTCACTGCTCAGGACACAGGGGGGTGCTTGGGGCAGTTCCACAGCTCTGGCCTGGTTTGCAAAGCCTTCAGTGACATTTGTCTGAGGAAACACTGGGATTCTGATCCCCACATCCCCTCTGGAACATAACAAATGTGCTTCTTTGCTTTTCCTATCGTGCCTAATAACAACAAAGATCTTTTTTTCTGATTCTCCCAAACCCTGAAGAGAGGAACAGCAGCAAAGTTCCAGTTCTGAACTCAGTAGAAAGTCACTTTTGGAGGGCTTGGATCATTCCAGGGCAGGTGAAATGAAAAAGGATCTTGGGCTGAAGTTTGAGATATTGGGGAAGTAACACTGAAATGGGGAGTTCTGCAGGAGAGCCCCAGGGCAGGTGGGGAGATCCCAAATCCCTGCTTTGGGAATTTGCTCCAACAAGAACTCTGCAATGCATTTTTTTGTTTATTTCTAGACAAAAAGCAGTAATTTAACCACGAAGTTGGGCACAGGCCTTTCCCCACGCCAAACAGAATGGAAAAAACACCTTCAAATCTCACCCCACATAATCCCACACTCAGCCCTTCTTAAATCCAATTTACACCAGCTTGGGCCGAGCTTTGGGCCGGGCTTTTCTCCACGAGAAGCTTTGCAACTGTGGCCTGCAGGTTGTCAAGGAGGGAGGCAAATCACAAACGCTGTAAAATGGGTCAGGAGACCTGCAAGCTTGGCAAATCTAGGACAGACTAATGCTGCAGAGTCACATGTTGGGAAATCAAAGCTCAGGCAAGAAAGGTATTAAGAGATAAGCAGTCATGCACTTTTTCTTTTTTTTTTTTTCTATCCAAATAACGTGAGGGGTTGGGGAAATTATCAAAGGAAAGAGATCGCTTGGAAAATGTTTGTTTAAATGTCTGGCTGGCCACCTCTGCAACGTGCTGGCCAAAATCCTCCCAGCAGGAGCCCTGGCAGGACTGTGGGCCACCCCCACACAGGTATTCCCAACCCCAACCCCACATCCTGGCTGATCCAGCTGTGCCAGCTGCATGGACAAGCCCTTCCCTTTTCCCCTCATCCTCTGCATGTAACTATTCAAAAAAAAAAGATATTAAAATTGAAATCAGGCAACCCAAAACCAGGGATGGGCTATGCACAGCCACCTCCTCAGTGCTAAGAATACCTATCAGTCACATGCAAGTTGAATTCCTGATTAATTATCTACCTACTCCATCCCACTAAAGGGGAAAATGGGAAAAAAAAAACCCACTCAGAGCTGTGACTGGAGGGGTCCAAACCCATTTCTGGCCTCTGTTTTGGAGAGGAAAGCCCTGTAAATCCCTGGCTTCTCACTCCTCTGTGGAACTGCAGGTTGTAATTCAGAAAAGGGTTGTAAAAAGCATCATTGATGTGTTGCTTTGTGGCAAGTATATTCCATGATCATGTTCTGCATTCAAAAGAGCTTTCCCAAGCCATTGGTATTTTGGTAAAAATTCTTTTTCCATGTGAATAATTAAAAATAGTCATAAAAGGGTAAACACTGGGTTTCCTTAGAGTTTGTTTTGATGTTTTCTGAAAGTAAACATCATAACTGAGTTGAACGGCAGCTCTGAAACATGTGCAGGTGCCCTCACAGAGCCATAAATACGTATTTTCACCAACGGCCACCCTTCACACAGGATGTTAGACCAGAGGTTCATTTTCCCCTCTAGCCACAAAGGCTGTAAATCCAATGATTTTATTGGAATACCATTTGGGTTGTTTGGGGAAGGGAAGCTCATTTTTTAATTAGCTGCATAATTTACTAAGCACAAACAATAAATAATAATAAGACAAGTTCATGTGGTTGTGTTGTCCTGTCTCATCCCTGTCCTTTCTCCCAGGAAAAAATTCTCATAAACTTCAAAAAGAATTAAGATAATTTGGATCCTGGCCTGGTGCCAGTAACATTTTGAGTATTCCTGGTCCAGATCAAGAATTCCATTAATACAACCTCCCTTGGGGCTCCTGGTTGCTTCCACCACCAGTCAGGAGGAGGAAGTCAAGCAGCAGCACACACACAAAACACTAAAAACAGCAACAAAGCAAAAACCAGGCAGAACTTTCTCAAACTGAAGAAAAACTTGGAGATCAGGAGCAGCAGAAAATAAAAAAAAAAAAGGGGGGGTTGGAAAAAAAGACCGGATGTTTTCCTGACCTGTGAGTACAAACTGTCAAGGCCTCATGAATTTTAAAAGTTGGGTCTGGAATACACAAAAACTGAGTTGATTGTTTTTTTATCCTGACCCCCTACTTGGATGAAAGAAATACTGGATGGTGCTGTCCAGATAAAACAGGGCTTTACACGGTCTCTGCAGAGGCAGGAGCATCTGCACAAAGGGACAGGAATTAGGGCTTGGCGTTGGGAAAAAAAGGGCAATTTTTGCACAGGATTTTGCCACTGCCCCAGTCAGGGCCTGGGGGGAAGCTGGAAGCACAGAGGCGACCACAGAAAGTAGAAGTCGTGCAAAAATGTTTAATATTTAGCACTGTTTTATTCACACACAGCTGTTCTGCCCTTCTCCCCTTGCAGACACTTCTCCAAGCAATCCCAGCCCAGTGCTTCCTGCTAAAAGCCAAGGAAATCACCTCCAAAAATCTCTGTGGTGCTGTAAAAAGGCACCTTGGCCGCCTTCACTCATCGCCCCCTTACAGCTCAGGAGAGGAACACATTTCCCTCAAGATGGAACAAGTAAATCAGCCTAAACATCTCCCACAACACCCTAAAATTCAGAGGATTGCCATGTGTGTGTTCAAGGCAGAGCAGCAGAACCTTGCAGGGCCAGGGGGTGAAAGGAGCTCACTGATTTTATCACCTTCATTTCGCCTGGGAAGTGACCCTGCTTTCCCAAGAAGCTCCACACTGACCTGATTTTTGCCCCCCTTCTCCAAGAGTTTAATTGCTTTTCCCCCAGCACTCAGCAAGGAGCAGGGATGGAGCAACCCAAGGGTTTCACTTTTAGCAAAGCTGGAGGTGACACAGCCCCGTGGCACTGCCCCAAAGCAAGGTGCCCCAGAGCAGTGCTCCAAGCCCACCAACAGTTCTGAAAAGCCCCAAGATGAGGATGAACGATGGATTAAAACCGCGCTTCTCCTTAATTTCTTTTTAAAGAGCTGAATACGGGGCCATTCCCTGGCGTGGCAGGAAATGCCAGCTCTTGAGACAGCCTGGAAGGTGCCTCAGCAGAAGAGGAAGCAGCAGTGCAACACAATGGGGAGCAGCTGTGACAGAACATCCTGATATCCCAGCCCATGGCCACTTCTGGAGCATTCCAGCAGGAGAAGACAAATCTCCTAAACCTCCTCAGAAGTTCTTCCAGACTGACCCCAGCAGAAATGAAGCGAAGTGAACAGAGTCCCTTTAATGCTCCAAACTCATAACAGGAGTCACTGACTCAAAGTCAGCAAAGGAAACAGAACTTTGGGGTTTTAAATAAAGAACTGGGGACTAAACATCAGCACTCGCCGAGGTTAAGTCCAAATAAACCTGTGCACATTCCAGGAATATCTACATAACTAATTCCCAAGTTGTACCTGTTTCAGAAGGTTCAAACTCACTCAGTTTTGCATTTCTCAAAAAATGTAATTAGATTTTTTTTTCAGTACGTTCACGCTAAGATGGTGCTTTAACACTGTAGGTCGCATTTCCCTCTAATTAAAACAAAAAAACTATAAAAAACAGGTACAGAGAAAAACAATTTTCAAGTGACTCTGTTGTTTCTGTCATGAAGAACGTCTGCTTTTTAACCCAGAAAAGACTGAGTTCCCCAAAACGCCACCACAACTCCAACTGAAATGCCACAGACCCTTCAGCATCCTCAGTGAGATAGATTTTTCTTTCTCAAGCCCTAGAGCTTGAAGTGGTTTCATCAAATATAATGGTGAGGGCAAGATCACCTTTATAAAGCAACATTCATCCAGAAGCACATCATACAATTTATTGATAAACACTTAAAACCTCAAAACCTGCATCAACATCATCCCAGACCCAGGGCAAAACCTTCCCCAGCATCATCCGGGCTTCTGGGAAGTGGAATTGAAAAGGATGGAGCATTACAGCTGGAATAAATGTGACAGGGAAAACTCAGCTTGGATTCCAGCTGGGACACGAGCCCTTCAGTCTGCGAGCAGCTCCACTGCGGGCTTTAACCACGGATTTCTAAGCCCAGGAAGGAGTTTCTCCCTGGAATACAGCAGGCCACCTTGCCATGCTCGAGGATCCAGCCAGAGCAGCCTCAAAGTCAGGGAATGATAACTATTAATGCCCTTCCCCACTCTTTGCAAGCCATGGCTCTCTCCAACCATGCTGAGCGTCATCACTTTGTGAGATAAAAGCCTCAGATGTATTTTGCAGACACATCCCCGGCACTTTAACCCCACTCTGATCCCCAGGAGGGTCCCTTCGGTGGCCAGGAAAACAAACCCTTGGCTCTGAAGGCACCGTGCCTCGATGTTGAGCCACTCAGTGGTGACAGCCTGGTGCTTCCCAGGCCTCCCAGCCATTTCCACCTCGCGAACCCATCTAGATCCACCCAGCTCCACTCCCAGATTTCCAGGCTGTCGGCCCATAGGAAAGCAGAACCCACAGCCCGGTGAGAGCAAGCGGCACAGGCAACAGAGAAGCCTCACAGAAAAGGGCGGATGCATCCATAAGCTCGAATTACTTTCTCGCTTGACACTCCCCCGAGATCCTTTCCAAAAAAAAAAAGAAAAAAAGAGGCTGCCAGAAGGAATTTCTCCTCACACAACCATCCCTGGGAGTGGAAAGCTGCCCCGAAAGCACCATCTAGTGTCACTCCCTCATTCAGCAGCCGAGCTGGCTCCGCCAGCATCCCTGTTCCCACCTCAGATGCCATGGNAAAAGAGGATGAAGAACAACAGGCAAACAACTTGACAGGAGGATGAGAACAATGAAAGCCACTTAGGGGTTAGCCCCAAGCCCTCCTTTCTGCCCCCCAGAGAAGGGCAGGGAAAGCACCTCAAGCAGATGGCCCCAGGTTAGCAACTCGTTTGGAGCCTGGCACAAGACCTGAGTCGCTGCCATGCCCCCAACTCCTCCCCCCTGCCACCACCCCAGGGTCGAGCTGAGGGACAGAGAGGACCTTCCTCCTCCTCCTCTTCCCAGCTTCCCTTCCAGGCTGAGCTCCCGCAGGGAGCCGGGGAACAACCCAGCTCGCTGCTCGTCCTCCCTCTCACCGTGCGGGAAGGGAGAGTGCCACCACCGCCCCCCGAGTGGGCATTTCGGGAGCCGGGGAGGAACGGGAGAAAGCAGGCGGGTTCTGGGCGGCGCACAGGTACAGGAGGAGTGCTCAGACACGAGGGGGGATTGACGTGGGGAGGAAAGAAAAGAGTGCGGGGGGGTTAAGCAGGCGGGTGAAGCAGCGATGGTGCGGAGCAGCCGTACCACAGAGCGCGCACGGAGCCAGTGCCACGTGCGGAGCGGAGCGCCAGGTGAGGCTGCTCGGCTGCATCCCCCTGGGCGCACTCACCTCACACAGCACTCACAAACGATTGGGCCTGACCGAGTAACTCTTTGGTGCGCGCTCAGCTCGGGCTGGAGGCATCAAAGCACCAGCTAAAGGTGAGCTCGGCGCCAGCATCAGGAGGCATCCGTAGCTGCGTGGCCCTGCCCGGATTGGCGGAGCACGGTGACTTCATGCCGCCCCATTCATCCCCCAGCTTCTCCCTGCCGGTCCTCCTGGCCTACTTTGCTCCAGTAAATCAGTCTGGAGCCTGTGAGCCAGCCCAGCCAGCCCAGGAACGCTGCTCGCAGCTCCCCAGAGCGCCCTGGCACCGGGCAGACGTGAGCAAAGCTGGCTGCGAGGGAGGCAGGGAAAACACTGCAGAGCTCAGTCAAATTAAGAGCCTCTGAGGGCGAGGAACATCACTGCCTGAAAGTGCTTATTCATCCCCCGGTGCTCAGGCGCACAGCAGGAGCACGCAGAGACCGGCGAATAAATTTAAACGCACCGAAGGGCAACTCAGCCTCTGCAAAACCACAGCGCTGCTGCTCCCCTGGGCACGGGCGTCTCACACACTCACCCCCAGGGAGCAGACCCACGGGGGGTTAGGAGATTTCGTATTTTACAGCCCTGCCTCAGCCTGAGCTGGATGGAAATGGAACAGAAGTGCAGAAGGTCCGGCAGGCTGGGAACAGGCAGCAATCAGCACCCAACCCACCCCCAAACAGGGGAGCACAGAGAGCGCTCCCCTGCCTTGGCACCCTGAAAATGTCTGTTCTGCCATGTGTTTGTGCTGTGATGCGTTCATGCACGCTTGCACAAACCAGAGCTGGCACACCGCACCTCTGTACTCAGAATACACGAATCCTCTGGAAGAGAGGAGGTTTGGATGGGATATTGGGAAGGAATTCTTCCCTGTGAGGGCGGGGAGGCCCTGGCTGTGGCTGCCCCATCCCTGGAAGCGTCCAAGGCCAGGCTGGATGGGGCTCGGAGCAGCCTGGGATGGTGGAAGGTGTCCCTGCCCATGGCAGGGGTGGAACTGGATGGGTTTAAGGTCCCTTCCATCCCAAATCATTCCCTGATTCCATGAAATACAACCTTACCAGGGACGTAAAGCCCCTCTTCCAAACACTTATTTCAACCTCCTAAGACACCCAGTGTAGCCACACAGATCCACAAACAGCAATTACACACACAGTGGACAATCTGCCCCCCAATCCCTCTCTCATGAAGCCACTGACGTCCCTTAATGACCTTTCTACTTCTGTGATTTTCTCCAAGTTCACAGCAGCGTGGGAGGGGAAAAAAAACCCCCACAACAGCTTCATGAAGGACTTTCAGCAAATCCTGAGCTAAAGAATCATAATTTTGCAACTCAGAAAAAGTTGAATTTCCACATTTCAGCCTCTCTACAGCAGAGGCTCTCTGTAGTTGCAGCAGCTCCTGAACTTAAAAGCAAACAGGAAACATCTCCCGAGGAAGTCCAGTGTTCGGAAGGGAACAGCCCACTGTGAAATGCCTGAGCTCTGGGTAGGAATTCGAGGCTCTATAAATAGCCACAGCCACGGTCGTGTTAGCCCGGGGTTCCAGCTCATAATTGCCTCCAAAAGGGTATCTTCAAAATTAGAAAACATTGCTTTTTCTAAGCATTACCTGCCCCTTCAAATAGTCACAACTCACAGCCAGCAGGGCATCATCCTCTGTGTGGCTTCACCATCACCAGAGCGGCCTCACCTCTCCAAGACTCCCAGTGACTAAAAAATTCCCTTCTTCAAGTGCCCACGCAGTGCAAGCAAAGGGCTGAGGAGGCTCAGACAGATTAATTTGCCAGGAAAGGTGCATGACCTGCAGGCAGAGAATTCCACGTGCTGCCTGTGAGGCACCACTTCAGCCACACTCTGATTTCTGCTTCTCCCATATGGTAAAAAAGGGAGAGGCTGCAGGAGTTAGGGAAGCAGCAAAAAAAAACCCCAAAACCCTCTGTGGGTCTGTGAAATGCATGCAGAACAAAACCTGTTAGTGACAGAACCGGTGGGAGGGGAAATTAGAAACAAATCAGGAAATGTTACGGGGAGAGAGAAAGAACTGCTACAGAGAACGTCAGGATGTAAGGAGGAGAGAGTTTCATCGGTATGCACCTCGGTTACAGGTGTACAGATCCCCGGGAAAATGTGGCAGGTGGGTAAATTCCTGAGTCCTTCCCGAAGTCAGCAGTGCTCTGCAGCGTTACAGGGCAGAGCCGATGCCATCACAGCATCTGCCAGCCAGGGCACACCTCCATTTCCCTGGGAAAAAAAAAACCTCAGCAGGGACTCCCTCTGTGCTGCAGCAGCTGGGAAGTCACATGAGGCTTCATTTCCAGAAAAAAAATATGCATTTCTCTCTCTGTCTCTCTCTGGGCATGATGGGAGCTGTAGTCCCGTGGCCAGAGCAGGGAGTGGCCGAGAGCCATTTCTGAGCTGGGACTGCAGCCTCTGTCCTGAGCAGCAACGTGGGGCGTGGGGTCCTGGGAGGGAGAGGAAGGTGGAACAGCAGCACAGCACCTTCGGCTGCTTGGAATTAGAGAATGGAGAAAAAAAAAAACCTCTGTCACAAGGAGAAAAATAATTCCCTAGAGAGACTTGGGGATAGGAAGAATGAGGGGCAGCATCAGGAGGGCAGAGACACTGGGATGGTTCAGATTGTAACTGCTGCTTTCTTGAGCAACATTCTAATAAAAAAATCCTGCTTTCACACAGTCTTTTGGCTCTGTCCCTCCCCTCATTGTCCTGCGTGTTTGAACTCAACCTTCCTTTAGCCCGAGGTGGTGCAGTTACCTCTCCCAGCCCAGCAAAGGCTCAGTCGCTCTGAAAAGCTAGGTAACCGAACTCCGTGACTCACAGCATGCTCAGAGAGAAATTTCCCGTTTAACTTCTGGTGAATTCCAATGAAAGTCATTCCCTAATTTTTGCCTTCATTGCCAAGAACTTGCAGCCACTGTGAGAAGGCAGCAAGATGTCACTGCCTTGGGCGGAAATATTGTGGCCTGATCGCTTTTGCACTCAAAGAGATTCTGAAATACCTCATGGCCTGAAATAATTCCCATCACACCACAGCCCAACACCTGAACAGGACAAGAATTTCACTCAGCATAATGCTGACTGCCAAAATCAGAGTGCTTTTAAATGCCTTTAGACCTGTTGGAACTTAAGTCCTTCCAATCCATCAAGATAAATCTTCATATGCAGTCCAACAACCTGCAGTCCTTGGGCTGGCACTGCCTGAGGGATCATCCATGGAGACGCTGGGGAAATCAAACCCTCAGTTCCCATCTGGATCTGTGGGGTATCTCATGCAATATCCTATAAAAAAATAACCTCCAGTTTCAGATAAAGGGGTGAAGAATGCACACTACGATATTTTTTTTGGCTTTAGGAATAAAAACTGCTAGAGGGATGACTGCAGAGGAGGAGAAAGATCCTGAATCCTTCATTTCTGAAACCTGAGACAGAAGAAAGCAGCTAAAACAGGCACCCAAGAACACAACTTGAGGCATTTCAGATCAGCACTGACAGCCTCCCTTGGCCCCTCTTGCACGTTCAGGGGCTCTCCCAGTGACAGTGGCATCAACAACAGGGCAGAACAAGGGCTGGCAACAGGAGTACAGTGCAGAGCATGCCCCTTCCCCACAGTGTCACACCCCACACTCCCTCGGGGAACCCAGAATCAGTCCTGGTTTCTCAGGGCACTGATGGGTGACAGGTGCTGCACAAAGCCCGAGCTCATGTAAAGAAGACTAAGCCTGGAGTAAAGATCCTTTTCCAGAGTAAAGAAATACTGAAATCTTACAGTGCTGGAAGCTTTGCCAGACCCATCTCCCCCAAACAGGCCCCCATGCCCATGGCCTGGCACTGAAACAGCCGGAAGGGGTTCAGGAGAGCCAGCAGAGAGCAGCCAAAGGTTTGGGACTGGGCACTCACAAGGGAAAGGGAAGCAGGCAGCAGAGAAAGCTTAAGGAAAAGGATTGGGGTAAAGTTGGAGGAGAAGAGGGGAAAAAAAGCAGAGGGGCTCAAGGACAGAGCGTGGCTGGTGCCATCCCAGTGCCCGGCCTCGTTACACACACGCCGCCAGCTCACCACCAAAATGCACAACGATGGAATACTCTGCACAGGCAGGGAGGGAATGGATGGGGAGGGAAAGGAGAGGGCAGAGGAGAAGAAGAAAGGCAGAGGTCAGCAGCACTCACACGGTTACAGTCATCGGCAGGAAGGGGGGAGTCTGTCCCAGGCCAGCTCCCAGCAACCTGAGGGAGCGTCCCTTCAGCAGCAGGGGAGGAAAACACTGCTGGATTCAAAGAGGATAAAATCCCAGCTGGGTTACACACGCACAGTGGGGCAGGGGGAAAAGCAGCACAGAGCCGTGACCTCGGAATCCAGCGTGGAAGGACGCAGTGCTGCCATGGAGGCAGCCCTGGGATGGCTTTTTGGGGCTGTTGTGGTCACTGCAGCCTGGCCCCAGAGGAAGCAGCAGTGACGAGGCTGATGAGAGGGCAGAGCTGTGGAGAGAGCTCCACGGAGCTGGAGCTGCGCAGGAGGCACTGGGCTCTCTTGTCTGCTCTCAGATTTCTCCCATCACAGGCAATTCGATTTTAAAGGAGCAGCTGCCTTGAAGCCTTTTGCCAGATGCACTGCTGCTGTGGGGTTAAGATGCAGAAAGCTGAGAGAATGAATTCTCTATTGAAACAAAGAGAGTTGGAGGGTGGTGATTACTGGAATGAAATTCTCAAGGCCAGAATTTACCACCCAGACTGTCCACTATCACAGCTTTTCCCAGGTCTCCTGAAACAGGGGAGAAAAGACCTGGTGAAAAGTGTGGATGTTCAGCTCAGAAGGAAGCCAGGGGATGCCTTGCAGAGGTAGAATCCACAAAAGGATGTTCCAGGCTCCTTCTGAATGGTTGGTACCTCCCCTTTTTGACTGCTGGCTGTGAAGTGTGAAGATGCACTTATTTCCCAAGGCAACCATTGCAAATCTCTTCATATTCCAGAGATTTACAGCACTAAAAGCCTGGAGCAGGCCATGATGAAACGTGTGTGTGCTGACTGCAAACTCGAGAGAGAGCTGCTGTGTTCAGGGGCTCACACCAAGAGCAATCCCTGCAACACAAGAGTAGGAGGATCCTTCACCGAACCACTGCAAAATAACTCAAATTCCCAGTTCAGACCAGTGGAATTTTTCTGTTCCTACAGAGATTTAGGAAGAAATGCCCTGCAGTGAGCAGCTGCATTTCAGAAACAGCTGATGGCTGTAACCAAAGGCCTCCAAAGTCTCTGTAAGGACAGCAGCACAGGCATTCCAGCTGAAGGAAACTGTTCCCAGATCCCTTTCCACCACTCACAACCTGCCAGAGTCCCAGGGGAAGCTGAGGCAGCACCAGCGTGGCTCAAGAGCAATTTCTCCTCCAGCTGCTCAGGCAGAAGGATCAGCATCCCCCTGTGCCTTTGGCTTCCCTAAGCCAAGGCTGGGGCCAGCAAAACTCCAGTTTATTGTGGGCCTGGATTCTCCAAAAATTGACGTGGGAGAACAAAAAAAGATATGCTGTAAAAAATAAACCTGCTGTTTCTGCCCTCCAGCATTTGCCAGTTGTGTCTGCCGTTTTTTTGGCTCCACAGGTGGGTTTGAACTCACTTCTCCCTGCACTGCTTCTCCCCACCTGTGCATTTATCCTTTCTCTGCCCACTGCACACCAAACAAGTCACTATAAATGAGGAGATTTTGCCCCATCTCACCCCCAAGATTAAGCAAAGCTTGAAATCTTTGAGATTTTATTAAAAACAGAGGCAGATTAAAGCTGTAGCAGCCCAAGGGGCTCCTACCTTGAGACATCCTTCTCACCCCACTGCTTTGAGTTAAAAAACCCTTTAAAAAGGGAAAGATGGCAATTACTCCTCACAGACACCACAAGCAGCAGCTCCATCTGCTAACTCAACTCTTCAGCACAAGAAGAGACACTCCACGGTCCAGCTGGGATGTCTGACATCATATTTTAGACTTTTATTGAGTGGATACATGTTTCTACCTCCCAGGAAGTCTTCTGAAATGGGAAACTTCCCTTTTAAACTGGATTTTGGCTGCACATGTCACAAAGAAGCGAAAGGACATGTTCCATTACGTGCATCCTCACCTATTATTTGTCTTCTCTATTGGCTAGACCCACAGATGGAGCTCTGTGCATCCAAGATCACTTTTTACCTCCCCTCAAACAGCACACCAGGCCCCAGAACACCCCCGAGGAAATTCTACATGCAAATAATATTAACAACATATTTTTGTAACAACAGCAAACCGGATTTGCAACAATTCACATGGAGAAGAGGTTCCTGAAGAGCTGCACCCCATCCCACCCCATTTTACTGGAACACCACCTGTGTTTCACTGCCCTGCACTCAGCAGTCGCCCCACACAGGGTGGGAGCAAGGGATAAATGCCCTTGCAGAGCTTTTCTTTGCAGCAGGAGCACACTCATGGCGTGACTCACATCTTGCTTTCTGATGACACCCCAGCTGAAATGTTCCCAGCACGAAGGAAGGTGGGCTTCTGTGACAGGCAGACAAAGAGGTGTTGCCCACACTCTGCTTTTTCTGAGGGAACCTTGCACTCATTCCCAGCATCCATTCATTCTGTTATCAAGGCATGGCTAGTACAGCTAAAATTCCCAAATCCTTCATGTTTGGGCGCATGCAGTAAGATTGGAGGGACGGTTATAGCCCCTATATAAGCCCCTAAATGCATCCCACACCCCCCAGCTTCAAAAGGCATCCCCATGAGATGAGGTGGGAAACTCTGAGCTCGAGATTTAAAGCCAAGCCTGCAATGCAAATCCCACAGCAGCCACTCCCTGCAGAAACCTGGCCCCACAAAGAGAATTAACAGCAGGCTGCCCAACAAACCCTCCCTTCTGTGCATCTCTGAAACCCCCAGCTCTGGCTGTGGAAAGCTGAAACCAGTTGAGTTCTGTGAGACTCTCTGGTGGTTCATTTCATAGCAGAACTGAAGTTTCAGCGCTGCAACAGGAGCCCACAATGGCCTTGTCTTTCTTTCCTGGTCTTGCCCTTCATTTGGGCAACAATTGGACCATTTTCAGACAATCTCAGAGGGCCTCACACAGGCTTTAGTGGCCACACATCCCCTCTGAGAATGGGCTCCTTCTCTCCGCTGGGTACCGGACGGAAGGAGGAGCGAGCAGAACAAATCTGAATTAATCCCCTCAACCAGCAGCCCTGCTCTCCACAGCCAGTTGGCACCTCACAGCAAGGGCTGCTTGGGAAACCAGCCCTGAGTGGGGCGTGGGAGCAGGGGAACAAAGCTGAAGTGCGAACCATCCTGCGCCACGGGCACTGCCTCACTGCAGGGCTGGCTGGCAGGGCTGTGAGCAAAACCTGGGCACTGCCCAGGAGGTGAGTTACACCAGGAAACTCAGGGAAATACCTGTGGGTCACTCACACCAAGCCACAGCCCCCAGAAAGCATCCCAGCCTCTTCTCTGCCACTTCTCCACCACAATATTCCAAGAATCCCAGCGCTCCCGGGACACAGAGCTCAAGGAGTGACCACTGCTTCAGGCCTGAAGGTGAAATGCAGTTACACAACTGCAAGTTCTGCTCCTGGGAACAGGAGGGGAGGGTAAGGAGCCTGCCCAGTGTCTCAGAGCAGGAGGAAGACATTAAAACATTAAAAAGGGACATTAAAACACCTCTGCACCTCCTCCTCGTGTTCCTGAGCATCACGAGTGAGTGACGAGGTCTGTCAGGCCTCCCCTGCGCTCGGTGACAGGCAAAGCACAGCAGGGCTGATCTAACCTTGGCTAAAACCAGTCCAGCAGAGCCAGAACTTTCAATAAAAAACCCAAAATGAACAGTGATGGCATCTGAGGAACAGGGAGCATGTGGTGTTTTCATTCACTGCCTGCCAGTGGCCAGGCTGGCAACCCAAGGGGAACAGAGCTGAGCTTAAGCTGCTCTTAAGCTGTCAGCCAGAGGTGAGGGGGACAAAAAAGGGACATAATCTAAATATTAACCATCTTTCTTACCAAAAAACCAACTTGCAGCATTCTGGTTAAACTCCTCTTCAACATTAAGTCAAACTGACTCAGAGTTTGGAGCTAGATCCAAATCCAAACTCACTTCCGAGTTACTGCAAAAGCATCAGGGTTCTGGTCAGGGACCCTGTGAGAGCTCAGCAGCCTCCAAGTCTTGTCCAGAACACTTTAAAAAACCTCCCTGAGGATGATCCCTCCATCTGTGAGGGATAAAAGCTCCTCAGGGATCTGAGTGGATCAGGACCCTTCCCACCAAGGGTCTGTGCTGGATCTCTGCAGGCACAGGGGCTCAGAATGTTGTGCCAAAAGGAAAAGGATGCAGGGAGGAAAACGCAGCACAAGCAAGCCCTAAGGACATAAATCATATGGAATTTATCCAGTTTCAAACTTTGATCTCTTTTCTGCTCTTCCTACAACTTCCTTCAAGCAGCCAACAGAATTTCTTCAACTTGTCTCTGTGGCGAGCTTTTCCCTAATTCCCTTGAAAGCTCTCGTGAATTTTGATCCATTATTTGAGAAATCTTTATTACATTGCTCAGAGCAACAGCAAGCCCTGCAGCCCTGGAACTGCAGAATCGGGAGATTAAGGAACGAAGATAAGATGCAGGAAATATCAAGGACAGATCTTAAAACTAACTGTGCTTCCCTATTTCCTCCATTAGATATGACCTCTATGTAAATAATTTGAATTTACAGCAGTGTAAATGTAAATAATTTTGATTTATTTGGTCTTTTGTGTAAATCATTTTTTTATTATCTCTTGTAAACTGCCACTCACTTCCCGCTCTTCCACTTCCAACCTTGTGCTTTTCCTCTCTTCAACAGTTTGTCTCCTCCTTAGGCTGAGTCTAAGGACTGATTTTTCCTCTGGTTCAGTAGCTCAACTTTTAATTAAAACCCACTTTGCACCCTTAAACCTGATGGGTGCCCCGGTGCTGTGACAAAGAACAAGTCCTTGGATGAAGCAGGAACAAGCTCATGAATTTGGGGTTAATTTGGTGAAAATTCAAGATAATTCATGCATAACTTTGTCTCCTTTCAGTGATTATGGGGTTTGTCATGTGCACACATCCAAATCTGTGGCTCCATCCCAGCCTTACCCACCCCTGGAGTTATTTTAAGTCAAGCACAATTATTTGGACCCCCTAGCTCAGCTCTGCCTGGATTTGTACTCTCACAGTTGTGGTGCTTCAGCATCTGAGCAGCTCAGACTTAATTCACCACCTCTGTTTTCCTGTGAGGTAAAAAAGGAATTCTCCTGATTTCATAAATAGCAACATGAAGTGACTCACCCAGCCTCACCCAGGCAATCAGCAAGCAAAGAACTGAGCCCTAAATTCACACAAAATCTCTTTCCAGCACATCCCACTACATTCTTCCTGCGAAAAAGACCCATAAAGGACATTTTTTGCCCCAAGATGAAGTTTAACTCCCTCTCAGCACAACCCAGGCACAGCACAGACAGGAGAACTTACACGGATTTGCAGAGGGAAAGCTTTTTCCTCAGGGAAGAGACACAGGGGTGGCAGACCTGCCTCGCCACCGTGCCACAGGACACCTTGCCAGGGTAGGGGTTCTGGACCATGGCAGCACTTCCCAACCCTGCAGCCCACAGCAGCACTCCCACCTCCGGAGGAAGGATTGCCAGGGAGCCCCAAATGCAGCCAGAGCAGGGCAGGATGCTCAGTCTTCTCCCAAAACCTCCAGGAGATGGAGCACGGCCCTTGGAAATCCCTCACTGAGACGGGAACTCCACCAGCAGCGCCTTTGGTGAAGATCCCGGCTGTGAGGATCCCAGCCATCCCCAGCTGCGTGTTCTTCATTTTTTTTTTCCATCTCAGAATCCACTCAGCAACTCAGCAGCCCTTTGCTTTTGGCTGGGGCAGCTTCTTTCAGCACTGTCCCAGCTGTCCTGAGGCGGGTGCAGCGCGTTCCCTGCTCTGAGCTTCCCAGGGCAGCACGGGCTCTTTCTGCTCCTGCCCTCCTCTGGGATGCCAGGGGCAGCGTGCCAAGGCAAGGTGCCCCTTCCAGGGCACAGCACGTGGCTCCCTGCCCTCCTTTCTGCTCACATCCTACAGGACTGATGGAATCCTGGGCGGTTGTGGGGTTTTTAGGGGTGTTTTTTAAAAGGTGCTGATGTACAATGGTTAATTGATAAGGGAGCAGATCTGCCTTGGAGCTCTTCAGAACAGAAGCTCACAGCTCCAAACCTGTGCTTGGAGGACCTTTTGTTACTGGTCAAAAAAATACCACCGTAAAAGCAGCGAAAAAGAATCCTCCTCATTCAGTTTCTGGGGGTCTAAAGGATTGAAGATGCCTCAGAAATAACCTTCAGCTGTGTTATTTATAACAGGTCTCAAAGGCTCTGTCAGCCTTCTCACTGATCCATGTCCAGCTGACATTAAAAGGTGTGTCTGAGTTATTTTTTGAAGTTTCATGAGCGCAAACCACCAATATCCGAAGGAGGAGTGTACTAGTGGAGCCTGAGGGAATTACATCAGCAAATGAGGAAAAAACCAGCAGAAAAGGCAATTTACTGTCCCCCACATGGATAATTTTAGGATCCATGAAAACAGAAGTTAATTGTAATTAAATTTAGGCAGCAGGAATGTTGCTGGTCCCAAATACAAGAGGTCAGTCGGCTCAGCATCACCTTGGCTCTGCAGTGAGATCTCACTGCTGCTGAAATCTGCCCGTTACAGCCAGGAAAATATTGTTTTCACCAACCTAAATGCTCCCTTTAAACTACACCTGAAACAGGCAGCACTTCCGAATGATCCCCTGCTGCTACACCCAGAAATTTATTAACGAATTTATTAAATTTATTAACAAATCCTAACCCTGTTGAACCGGTGGAATTCCAGCTCAAATGGAGTAACAGCACATCACACAGAGGCGATGCCCTCATAACCCCCCTGCTTTGCTGTCCCACTCTTTATTTCCCGGCTGCAAACAGCCACTTGTCAGTCAATTAGGGATGTTTTGTTAATTAGTCTGGACTCCACAGCCATGAAGAGATGGAGGAGTGGAGTGAAACGGAGGAAAAGGTGAGATACAAATCCCGAGTCCTGATTGTGAGCCAAAAACTCGCAGTAACCCCCTATAAATCACAAGATCAGCGAGTAAAATGCAGCTTAACCCCACAGAGAATCCCAGAAACCCAAATCCAGCTGCATCCAGAGATACCTGTAGGGAAACAGCCCTGCAGGATCTGCCCCAGGATACAAAGGCAGTGACAACTCAGGACTCACAGTTCATGCCCAGTACAAGAAAACTCAGCAGATTCGGGCTCAAAGGTTGACCTATAAAATACAGCAAAACTCCTCATCATGTGGCTCTGAGCAAAGCAACATTCATAAATCATGCACCAAAATAAACAGCAAAGATTGGTTTTCAACAGCTTTTGTGCCAGTGCTGCAATTTGAAGCAGTCATTAATCAACCCAAATTAAAGTTTCTTCTGGAACTTCCCAGCAGTTCTCACCCAGCTGCTGCACACACGTTCTCAGCTTCAGGACGGTCACAACACTTCAAAAGTGAATAAAACCAAGCTCAGTGGTGTCTTTGCTGAGGGCAGGATCCACACAGGAAATTCCATTTGTGTGTTTTGAAGGATCAAAGGTGATAATCACCAACACACAGCAAGTCTGATGAAGCTGCTGTAGCAGCTGGAAGTTGGGGAATGAGCCTCAAAAGAAAATTCTGGCTACTTCAGGGGCTGGATGCATTGTCCCACTTGAAAGGTGATAAAAAATGCAGCTTTTTAAACATGGATATGACCAATTTAAACCACATTTCTCGTTGAACAGCTCTGAGAAACACAAGGAAAATAAATCAGGTGCCATTCCACTGAGTGGTCCCAGCAGAGCTCAGGCACAGACTCACCTGTCCTCACGCAGGAAGGGGCTCAGGAACCGTGCAGAGTCATCGTCGTGGCTGCTCTGCTGGCTGCTCTGCTGGCTGCTGCAACACGAGACAGGGACAGTTAGAGCTGGGGAACCTCCTGGGAACACTCAGCTTGAAATCCAGATGGAGGAAAACACAGACAGATCTGTGTAACCTCCTCTAAAACACTCAGCTTTAAATCCAGATCAAGAAAAACACAGACACAGAGCTGGGGAACCTGCTCTGGAACACTCAGCTTTAAATCCAGATCACAGAAAACAGATCTTTGTGACCTGTGGAACACTCAGCTTTAAATCCAGACTGAGGAATTCATGGATAGATCTGTGTAACCTCCTGGGAACACTCAGCTTTAAATCCAGACTGAGGAATTCATGAATAGATCTGTGTAACCTCCTGGGAACACTCAGCTTTAAATCCAGATGAAGAAAAACACAGACAAAGAGCTGGGGAACCTGCTCTGGAACACTCAGCTTTAAATCCAGATCACAGAAAACAGATCTTTGTGACCTGTGGAACACTCAGCTTTAAATCCAGACTGAGGAATTCATGAATAGATCTGTGTAACCTCCTGGGAACACTCAGCTTTAAATCCAGATCAAGAAAAACACAGACATAGAGCTGGGGAACCTGCTCTGGAACACTCAGCTTTAAATCCAGACTTCATGGATAGATCTGTGTAACCTCCTGGGAACACTCAGCTTTAAATCCAGACTAAGGAATTCATGGATAGATCTGTGTAACCTCCTCTGGAACACTCAGCTTTAAATCCAGACTGAGGAAAACACAAGGTTCACGCTCCACATTTGGGGGCTGAAAAGAGAAAACAACGGGAGGCTTTAAGTTTACATCTGATTCACAGCTGGCACGAGGGTTTGGAGTCTCTTCATCTCAGTGACACATTCCTGAGAGCTTTCCAGAAGGAACAAGTGACCCTGCACATCACCTGGACAGCCTCTCATCGTCTCTTACAGCCAAACATTGCAACACCAAACTGCTGGGTGTTTGCACCTGCCCCAGCCCCAGGTAGAAGTAGAAAAGAGAAGTTTAAACCAACTTTTGAAGTGGCCAGTGGAGAATTCCTGGTGAGACTTGCGAGCTCAGCCCACAAGATGTCACTCTCCCCCCTGAAATGGGTGTTTTTGGGTGATAATTGTATTCCCTGCGCATTCATCCTGTGGAGTTCGCCTCACTCCCCTCTGGCAGCTCCAGGGGCTGCTCAGGATTCCTGCTACAGCTTCGTTTCCTTGCAAGGGCTCTCCTGCTGAGCATGGCTGGAGCTGATTCTGCCTCCAGGTGAGGCTGGAGGTGTTCCTGGGCGAGATTTAATCTCCTCTGCCTGAAATCGTGGTAAACCAGCCGCACTGACCTGTCTGGGAACTCAGACTGGGATCAATTTCTCTGTTGGTAGGATTTAATTGTTAAATAAAACTAGTTCAGGTCTATGTCACACACCTGCAGTCACAGCTTCTGCTGCACTGAACACACACCTGCACAGCACATTGTCCAGAGGCACAGAAATACAAATATGAGACCAAAAAACCCCCACCAAATTACATCTTTTTGTTCTAAAGAGTGACAATTTTTAGCCACTAACATCTGTTTTGGGGGAAACAGTACCTGCAAATAGCCCATTTCCATGAAGTGTACTTGGAAATTAAAAAAAAAAAAGATAAAGGGACAGGTTCTTCTCTTCCCCCTTTCACTAAGAGTTTGTGCCAAAGAATTGGCAGTTTTCTGCAAAGAGTAAAAAGCCAATGAATCTTAATTTCGTTCAATATTTTCCTCAATCACCTTCATTTTGACCAGCTGCTTCTCTGAGGCCTTTAAGGGCTCCCTCTTATTGAACGTGACCTTCCTGAGAACACACCACCTGTCCTGGGGACACATTTAGCACTTGGGAGACATCACCTGGCATTGTCCCCTTTTTCTGCCCATTCAGAGCATGAGACAGAACACTGTCACTGTTCTGAGAGGGAGGAGAGCAGGCTGAAGCTTTCAGAAAAAGCTAATTAGAGATCAATAGTTATAAAAATCCTCAGAAAACCAATACAGAAATCAGCCTCTAAGGCTGGGCACAGGAAAGCACAAAACCCCTGCAATAAGGGAATAAGAATTCTGTGTTGGCTCCAAGCTGTCAATCAACAGTTCCTGAAAGCAAAGAAACGTTTTTCTTGCACTTCTGAGCTTAATTGTGGCCCAGTGAACTCAGAAAGAGCACAGGGGAACCACATTTACCCTCCTCTGCCCAAGGAATTTCCCCCCTTCTGATAAGAGGAAGCATTACATTTCTATTTCTATAATTTCTTGCTTCTGCATAGAAAACCCTCCCACCAAACTTTCCCATTTCAATTCAGATGGAGCAGAAGTAACCAAACTTACCCAAGGAGAATTCCCAGTCTATCCCAACCCAGCAGTGCTGGGAATACCACGTGAAAATTCCCTTTGGGACAGCCAGGATGAACCTTAGACCTCTTCCTGCCCATCCACCTATTAAAGTTCACATTTCAAATGAAGGTTTAAAATTTAACAGAACCCAGGTATTGCAGCTCATTGAAATACAACACCTTAGCTCAAGATTATGAGCAATTAAAACCTCGGAGAAATCACTTTTTACCCACTCGTCTCTCCAGCACGAGCTGTTCACTACGAGAGTGCTTTGCATAAATCTTTGCGAGCTTTTCACACAAAATAAAATAATTTCAACCTTCTGGTTATCGGGCAGCAAAGCTGTTAAATTCACTGAAATGCTCAGAGTGGTTGAAAAGCAGAGCCCGTTGTTTACTGATGATTTTCAGTCCATTTTAGGATAACCTGCTATTATGTGTTCCTTTGGAACGGTATAATGACAATTTAGTTGTGTTGTGAAGTGAGAATAAGAAAGGTGTGATTTGTGCTGAGGAATAACATGGAAAGGGGTTTTCAGACAGAGTTTTGTATCCACAGAGAAGGCCAAAAGCTGGATAAAACCCTCAGGAAATCAGCAAAACAAAAAGCTTATCTCATTCCAAAGCTCAGCAGTGATAAACTTGAATTTGGACAAGGCTTAAATCTTCGGGTGCACAAGCCCAGGGTGCCCCTCTCATTCTTACAACTTCTAAGCCCATAAAAATACTTTAAGGTTCATGCCCTGTGGTTTTTCCTTAATTCTCATGCAGACCCATTACTTATTACTTTAGAAAATGAAGACGAATCTTAAACACAGATTAACCAGGCCTTTTAACAATTAAATCTTGGAAGATTCTGCTTCCAGCACTCCTCCACCAAGCAGTTTACCCAGGTAACCCAAGTACAAAAAAACCCATTTTTCTACTGACTAAACCCGGGTGTTCTGATCACACACATTTTGTTTGAGTCAGGAGATTTGAAGTTGCTGTCGTGCCTTAAATATTTAAATATTTATCTTGCACTTGCGAAGGGTTAAAAGGGGCAGGATGGCCAAATTCTCTCCTCTCACACCTCATTCATTTCACAAAGGAGAACATCAACACCAACCTCCCCAGGGTCCAGACAAGCCCTTTCACCAACATCTTATTTACCAACCAACAGATGCCTTGAACGGGAAGCAGAATCCGTGGAAAACCGCAGTGAGGAGGAACATGGGAATTAATTGTTAAATTCCATCGGCAGGCACAGTGCAGGGCACGGATCTCAGATGGCCCAATGGCAAATATTTGCCGACCAGATAAGATCCACAGCATTTCAGTCCCGGGCTGTTTGTAAATCAGTCCGTTTTGATACTCCCGAGTGACTGGTCACCCTAAACCACACAAATACTGAAATGCAAATATTTTAAAAGAAAACCACAAACTACTGCACAAAGGCAGTGAGATTCAGCCAACAAAAATACCGGGAATTCACAGTCACTTGGCACAGGTTACCAGAAACAAATGGCAAAAGATCCGCAGTCACAGCAAACAGCACATCAGCACTCCCAGGAGACAGGCACGAAGCAGCTGGGGGGAAAAAAATCACTTTTTTGGGAGCACTTTAGGCCTCACTTGAACTTGCAAGTTCAAAAATGAAAAAGCTACATGAATACTGAGCTGCTACCAAGCCATCATTGGCGTGGTCTCGCATTTCAGATTAGAAGAGACACCACATAAAGGGAAGTTTGTGCTCCTGGGCTTTCCAAAGCCACCAAAAGCAGAGAAGAGCAGCTGCTTCCCACAGAGATCCACAGCTTTCCCCATCTGATACTTGTCTTCCCAAAAAGCTCAATTAACCAGCTCCAGCTACAAGCAGAACATGGCGGGGAAAAAATGCATTTGCCTCTTCCACGATGAAATCCCAGTGGAGCCCTGCTCCCAGCTCGCCCCACAAGTAAGATTTTTAAGCAGAATTTTAGCAGAAATGAGCAAGCCCAGTACACACCCATTTCCCAGTTCTTGCAGCAGCTTGCTGTGCTGGTGAGAGAGGAGCAGCCCCACTTCCTCCCCTCCGAGCCACCACTGGAACGTGGAAGTTCAGCAAAGGCTGAAAATCTGAGAAATTCAGAGTGGCTCATTCTGCAGCTTCTGGGAATGACCAAAACCTCACCCCACCACCACAGCACAGGGCTGGGGCAGCTCCCTGGCACCAGTAAACACCTCCCTGATATTACCTAAGGGCTCAGATCACTTTTCCATAGTGGGAGAGGCTCTGTAGCCTTTATTCTTGCAGCTTTTTGGTTTTTTACTTTTCACAATCAGCAGTTTCTTAGAGGGGAAAAAAAAAATCACATCGCTCAGGTTTTTTTCCTCTAGAAAATACCACAATATTTTTCACACATGTCGAAGTCAGAAAGAGGGGAATGATCATTAATTTATTCCCAGAAGTATTCAGAGTGAATTTCAATTTAATTAAGGAAAGCAAAAGCATTATGGACTACTTGAAATTAAAGGCTCGTTTACCTTTATAAGCCAATTCAAAATATCTTAGCCACCTATTTGTAAATAAGATTTTTAGCTCAAGTTCCAAGAAATCAGCAGTTCACTGTTAACTCATTTATCTCACTGGAGTGACCAAGAGAAAGGTTTTTAAGGAAAAAAATAGAATTTTTACCTCTTTCCACCACAGAATGTGAAGGGAAGCAGCCTCAGAGCCCAGTGCTGAGCAGTGCTGGAGACTCTCCCCTCATTTGTCCCAAGATAAGTTATCAGGATTTCATCTGAGAAACCTCCACAGTTGCGTGGCTGGCAGCTCAAGAAACCTCCAGCTCCTCAGCACAGACACTCTTCTGAGCTGGGATGGAATTCTTCTAATAATACACTTCATGTTTTATGTGTTAGAGGCATTTTGGGACTCAGACAAGTCTTTCCTTTAGGGTGAGCCCACAGTGAGTGTCAGAGTTTCCAGCAGAAAAGCAACCTGAGTAAACTCATCTATAGAAATGTCAAAAGCTGCTCCCCACTGTTCCAACAAAATCCACAAGTTTTGCATCTTTTGCAGCACCAACATTTCATCCTTAACCAATCCTGATCTTAGGCCAAAGGGAGAGCTGTCCTTAAATTTAAGCCTGAATGATCTACTCAGCAGTTCTTGCCCAAAAATCACATGCAGGTCCTGAAATTACAAGCAAGAGTGGCTTGAAGAGGTAAATAATAAATTAAATTTGATCAACTCCCTTATGCCCACATCAATAATGGATGCAGGCTGCATGCACAGCAAAATGCCACCAGATTGCCTCTGGAGAAAGAAACATCATCGTGTCTTAATAAAAAAATTGTGCCCCCGTGTGCAGGGTTCATGAAAGAAATAAAGTTGTGTGCAGGCAAATCACTTCAGTGCCTGGCTGGCAAAGGATGGGTGAGGGTAGAGGAGAAGTTGTCTGCACCCCTTATAAAAATCATCCCATTTATCATCTGCACACCAGCCCTGAGGTTGGGATCATCATTCTTTTGAACAAGGACACGTTCCAGGGACAGTCCTGCCCCCAGGAATTGCCCTCCTGCTCTCTCACCTTGAACAAAGCTGTGTCAGGGGCAGGAAAGGCTCTCACAGCCGTCCCTGGGGTTGAGTGGAAGGGAAGGAACAGCCTCCCTCCTGCTCTGTATCAGCTTTTAGAGAACCAGCAGGTGAACAAACCCCACAGTAATCCAGGCTGTTAAAAACTAACCAGCGTTGGAGTTTCCGGATGAGAAAAGCAGACCTGGAGCATTACAGACAGAGTTTGGAGCTGAAAGAGTTTGTTTATTCACTTGGATGCTCGCTGTATGCTAATGGTCACAGAGCTATTGCTCCCGCTCGGGGCCGTGCGAGCACAGCCTGCTCTCTCTCAGCTGCCAGCTTTCCTGGGAAAACCCTGCCACCAAACAGGTACCTGGCCACAGAACGGGGATAAAAGCCACCAGGCTCCAAAAATGAAACCCCAGCAGTTTGACAGCAACTCAGCCAGACGAATGGAGCAACGGGGAGCAAACTGCGTTTATTTCCCCAGTGGGAGGCACAGCCTGATGGCTGCTCCCTTTACCAGGAGGAATTTGGGAATCTGAGTATCCTATCTCATAGGATACCTGCACTCCTAGGACAGGATGGCACACGTTGAGAATCCCTGTGACACCTGCACAGGCCAAGCACCGTCACTGTCTGACCTCCAAGCCAGGGCTTGGTGGACAAACTGCTGCACAAAACCCTTCAGCCCTCAGCACAGTTGTCCCTGCTGCCCCTAAACAACTGCATGGCACAGAGGTGACATTGGTAGCATCTGTCACGAACAGCAGTGGCACAAGAGAACAGCAGCAGGGCAGAGCAGGTGCTCCCTCTGACCTGCCTAAAGCAGGAGAAGCAAACAGGCAATCTCTGTTTGATAGGAAAACAGCTTCTAGCCCTAAAACGGTTTGATTTCACTCGGGGCACAGCAAACCCCACGTCTCTTTCAAATTAATGCCATAAAACCCCCCAGGGTTTATCACCCTTTCCATGGCCAGCTCCCCACAGATTCTGCTTCCTCTGTGCTGTTTTCTGCTGAGGTGTGAAAGCCCAGGGATGATCTCTGCACTCTGCACAGGGCCCAGCAAACCGGGCTTTTCCATCTGGGCTACGAAGGGAAAAATTCCATTTGGAAACACCGTGTTTGCCATGGCACAAGGGGTGGATCTGGAGCCTGCTGCACATGAAGAGAGGAGGTGCCACGATGGCTTTGGTGTGCTGATGCCACCTAATCCATCCACCCCTTCACCTTTTTTCCAGTCACTGCTTCGAAATCATCACCAGGAAATCTCCTGGAGATGAATAAGCAGAAGGTTGTCAGCACGACTGTGTAAATAACATGTGTACAAGGAAACTTAGTTCTTTCTTCTGCCTTCACACCGAAAGAAACATGTCTTGGCCTGCCTGAAACACATTCACCATCAATAAATCCAAACTAAGTCCTTCAGCTGAAGGATTGAATCCTTCATCCTCTGAACTTCAGAGCTTAACTCAAGATTTTGACACTTCAGCACGTGCTTCATACATTATCTTTCCCATTTTGTATGCTGTGCCTGAATCCCTACTTGTACCACCACAGCTACGTAAAAATCAGAAATATTCCTCAACCAAGAAATGTTTTTCAATGTTAACTTGCTGAGAGGGATTATCAGCTCCTCAATGGCATGCATTCATTGATGAAAGTTCTTAAAAAATTAATAAGCTCACAGACTGACCTTGCTAAAGGGACCTGATGCAAGAAGAATTATCACATAATCAGAGTGGATATTAAAAGCTCTGCCCTGTAAACACTCAAGCACCACAGCAGGCAGTGAGTCAGTGTGGTTTGGTGGGTGCAGAAATGCTAAAAGTTTCTCTTTTTCTGGAGGTGAAGCACATCCTTTAAACCCCTCAGCTCAGCTGCATGGGAGCTGCAAACAGTGGAGGAAAACTTGGCCCACACTAAGCCAGCCTAAGGATTTATAAAGCAGTAATTTCTTGGAGAAATCTTTCAAAAAGTGTCTTGTGTATTTGGGGTCTTCAGGGAAGGCAGATTGTTCCAGTGCCCTGTTAAAGGAAGGGTTAATTCCACTGCATGCGGTGTGCCCTGCAGAGGGTGACATAAGGTGCAGCTTTATCTCCCTGTGGCCACACAATACAATGCCTGGGCATTAATTCCCTGTGTTGACAGGCTCTTGGAGGTCTTTGGGAATGATTTGTGCCCTTTTCAGCCAAAGGACTGTGTGACTTTCAGGTCTGGAAAGCTGACAAGGACCGAGCCCAGACACCTTGACACACAGACCCACTGGGTTACTTGGTTACTCTCTCTTGTCCTCTCTTTGTCCCAGTACTGAACTAAGGAAATCAAGGAAAGTCTCAGTGGTGGGAATGAGCATCACCTAAAACCACTGGCAAAGGTTTGGCATCATCACTCCTGCACAGGTAATGCCAGCAGAGACGTCTCTCCTCTCTCCCAGGGTCTCCTCAGGACACCTTAGTGAAGTTAAATCTTCTCACCTACGGGCTCTGTGTCACCTGGAGGACCACGAGCAAGGACAGACCCCTGCCCTGCCGTTCCCAGAGAACATCAGGCCATTTGCTCTGGCACCAGCACATCCAGCCAACACCATGACACATTCCAGCCAACAGGCGAGGACAAAGTCCAGGGAGAAGCACATCCAGGGGAACAACAGACCCTTCCTGCCTATTTCGGACAGCATCACCTTGGGAGCAGGGAAGGGGAGCGGCCAGAAGACCTACCTGCTCTCACTGTTCTCCTTCTTCTCTCGGACGCGCAGCCACTTCCGAAGGAGGAAGCGCTTGCGGCGCGGGGAGGCACTGGGAGTGGAGCAGTTGGACCAGGGGGTGTCCTCGTCACTGGAGGGGGTGATCTCAATGGATGGGAGCTGCAGGTATTCCTTGCTGGAGGAAGGAGAATCCTGGTACCTGACGGCCTCCAGGCTCTGCTCCTGCACGTTCTTCATCCGCCTCATCTTGAAGCGCTTCCTGCGCAGGGTCGGGGTGGACGAGCTGGACCAGGCGCAGCCGCCCTCCAGCACCTGCTGCTCGGGGACTCGCAGCGCCGGGAGCTGCAGGGTTTCTGTCATATTGGCAGCTGGCATCAGACGCCCTTTCTCCTTCTGCTCCCACCCCCAGGCACTCTAGCTCTGATGTCGGTGAAAACCACACCACAAAGCCACAACTCGCCTTCCTCCTCCCTCTCTCTCCAGCACTGCGCTCCCTCTCAAGCAGGAAACCTCATGTTCTTCACGTGCTCTCATTTAACAACCAGCGGGGTGGGGAGGGGATGTCCAGGACACAGACATGCCACAAGGGAAGCCAGTTTCAAGTTTCTTTCCTCCTTCTCTCCTCTACAAAAAGTCCCTCCCCTGCCTGGTCTCTCTCAAAGCAGGTTTAGCACTGACACCAGGGTTGCCAGCAAGGGCTTGGCCGGGTTTCAGCTCCCCTCCCCAGCCCCCCTTTGCCTTCTGCTGGCTCAGGAAAGGAAAAGTCTCCTGGGGCTGCTCTAGGAAAACTCGGCCGTGGTTCTTCTCGAGAGACGAGGCAAGCATGGAGTGGAGCGGCGTGGAGCTGTGGGGAGGGCAGAGAGAGAAACAGAGGGAGGGGGGGAACAGTGCTAGATAAAAATCAGGAAAAAGAGTAGCAGGAGCAGCATGTTCTGTTTCTGTAGCGGGTGAGACACACGCGGGCAGCTGTCGCAAGTGTAACCGCGCTCCTAATCCCGAGAGAACAGCCTTTGTGTTACCGAATATGCTGCTGCTACCAACCCACCGAATGGGAAAGGGGGAAGGAGGGGGAAGAACCTCCCGGAGGAGCCAATTGGGCAGGGTTGTCCTTTTTGTCCCACCTTCCTGCTCAGCCAGCCCGCCCCGAGAGGAGGCAGCGAGCGAATTTGGACTTTCAGCCTTCTCACACAATAATTTCTCTTTTTTTGTTGGGTTTTTTTTTCGGGTTTTTTTTTTGTCCCCATTGACTGCTCACAGAGAAGCCGGAGGAGGAGGGGAATTGAGGAAAAAAGCAGCAGCAGCAGCAGGTGGCACCAGAACTGGTCGGGCTTTTAGCTCAGTTTCACTCGGGTGAAAGCTGATTTAAAAGAGTTCTCGTGGGGCGATGCTGCTTCCAAAATGCCCGTGGGGGATGGAGGGTGTGAGGTGCAGGAACCGACAGAGACACCACACAAGGACAGCGACACTGCAGAACAGATTTCACACCGGGACAAAGGCGCTGCCGGGAGAATTCTCAGGCATCCGCACACCGGGGGAGCTCTACCAAGGGTCACACACTCGGAGGAGCAGCCACGGGACACGGCTTGCAAAATTCTGGTGACGAAATCGAATCAGGAAAAATGTCGTGACAGATTCTCCGTCAGGATCCTCTGAATTTCGCTGACTGCTCCTGCGTGAGGCCCTATTTCCATGTGGAAAAAAAAGGGTTATAAAATTAAAATCCTCTAAGGCAGTGACTAAAATTCAGCTGCGTGAATTTCGAGTGTGCTCTCTCTCAAAAAAATATAATCAACACAAAAACATCTCTAAATCAACCTGACACAGCTTTAGTTTTCATTGTTCAACAGCCTAAACCTTTAAAAATATTAGCTTCAGGTTAGAAAATATTTGTCAACCCAAATCAAAATAGTTATTCTTGCATGGACTGCCTCAGTTTTGTTTGAAAATAAACTTCACAGGAACTCTGAACATCAGAAACTTCCATCTAGGACAGAGAGAATGTGTCTGAAAAGGAAGATTTATAACAGCAGGAACAAGGGGGAAGGAAACATTTCAATCAAATGCCAGAGCAGTTGAAGTGCTCAAGTGCTATATTTAATTTCTGTACTGTCCTTTTTGCTCTGCTCATCCTGTAAGTTAATAGCCTGACAGCCCTTCAGATGGATTTCTGGAGAATCTGTCACCTTGGTATCCATGCACCAGGTGCCCGCACACAAACAGGATGCCTTCCACAAACACCCACTGAAAAAGAGACACTCAAATAAATGTGGTTTGTTGTTGTCTTTTCAAGTCCAAGAAACAAAAATCTACAGTTCAGACAAAATGCCACTATTTGAAAAGCAGCTTGGGTAGCTTTGCATCTTCTCTGCCTCAGGGGCAGATCCCTTTTCTCCCTCCTCTGGAGAAACCTGAACCTGAGCCCTTCAGCCACCTCTTGCCATGATTTCTACCTCGTCACCACACTTGGACATAACATTTCTGACTGCCTCATAATTCCAAAAATTACATTTCACCTTCTTCCCAGGAGCACCTGGGAATCAAACCCCTCTAGTAACACTCATGAATTTCAACCAAGAGAATGGGAACCTTCACAAAATCCACCTCCCTCCTCTGGGGGAAGGGCTGAGCAGCCCTTTGGAGATGGTCATGAAGGTTTGTTCCATGCATTAATGAGTGAGATCTCCGTGGAATCTTTCATCAGCTGCACCAGAGCCTCGTTTAATTGCAGCAACAAGTACAAATGAGGGTCAAAGCTCGCACTCTGGCGTGATCCTTTAGCACGGTGGGCACTGCAAACCCTCAGAATGCCCACAGCAATTATCTAATTAATCCACAAGAGACTCGTCCACGCTGCTCTGGGCCAGGGCAGCATTTGGTAATCAATTCATTATGCAAGGAAAAGCCGCTGCTGGCACCAGGCTGATTTTTGTTGCCACTGTCAACACAAATTCTTCACCTTCACCCTCACTGAATCTTAGTGGAACTCACTTTGAGAAAAGTCCTTTTCCCACCTCCTTTATACATGAAACAGGAAATAATTCTCTGTGCCCTGGGAACCCTTCCCCTCTGGAGTGAGGCACCAGCACAGAGCCTGTCCCCTTTAACTCCAAGCACTCCAGGGATTAGTAACCAACACTCATCTGCACTCCGGCATTCCCGGCACATTTTTATCCTGGAGAGGGGATGCTGGGCACCTGCCTGATGCTCTGGGAAAAGAGAGAAGCTCTGCAACGAGAGCCAGCTCCAACACCTGACCCAGAGGGAGAGATTCCAGCCTGAGCAAGGATTATTTCTGTCCCAGCCACAGCAGCTCCACCTCCCTGAGCCTTGGTTAATGACTATTCCTGCAGTTTAATGATCCATCTAATGACGGATTTATTCCAGCAACAAATGGTTGTCGATGCTTCAGGTTGATCAACAGGCTTCCTCCTACTCAAATGTCCTGGGTTCTCCAGTGCCCTCAGAAGAGGGATTGCAAACGAAGCAATTAGGAAGGAAAAATTCTATAAAAAAATTAAAATCCTTCCCTGAAGGAAGAACATGAACTAATGCCAGCCCAGATTCTTTGGCAGACCTTTCCAAAAGGGCTTTCTCGTGTGTTTAAGGGCCAGCAAAATGGGAGATGAATACGGAGGAGTAGCTGGCACTGAGAGTACATGGTAAGAAAACCATTTTATTAATTAAAAGCAGGTATTTTTAAGCACAGGAAACACATCACAGCTTCTTCAGAAGTTGAATCAAGTCACTCAGATTCACATCTGGCTGCAGAAGCTCTGCCAGGCCAGGCAGGGAGATTGGAGCACTCACAGCCTTGGAAGAATTCAAGCAGAATTCCCCTTTTTCCCATAGTTCAACATCATGTTTAACTTATTTCCTGTCCTGTGCACGCAGCTGAGAGTGGCAGCTTCTGCAGGAGGAACCTGCGACTCAGGCATGACCCTGTTAGATCAAAACTCTGATTTTCTGAAGTTTGAAAACATGCAGGGAGTTTTTTGTTTGTTTTTTTGGGTTTTGTTTGTTTGTTCGTTGGTTGGTTTGGGGGTTTTTCTGGTTTTTGTTTGGTTGTTTGGTTGGGGGTTTTTTGGTGGTGGTGGTAGTTGTTGGGGGTTTTTTTGGTGAAAATTCTGGAGTAATTTTGTGATTTTTAAACGAAAAATGGATCTATTTATCCGCATTTACTTTCACATTCTAACATCCTTCTGCAAGAACAGTGATGTTATCTTTGGAGCCGGATCTCACGCGAAGGCTTCAGCCACATTTTGCCCTTTGCACATTAAATTAGACGAGTTCTATTACAATTTGACAGACGAGAAGCTGTGGACACGTGCAAGCAGCGTGTGTTGAGTGAATTCTCATTTCAGTGCCCTCCAGCTCTGCCCCTTCACAGGGTGCCCTCCCCTCCCAGCAGTTGCTGTCCCTTGAGCAGGCACAGCCCGTTGGATTTTGGCTGGGTGACACCTGATCCCTGCACGTGTTCTCTGGAGCCCCAGCTCTGTTCCAAGGCAGATGACACAAATTTCATCGGCAAGAAATACCAGCGGCAGTCTGGGACAAAGAGAGATTCACACATTCCTTTGGCTCATGCCCGCCTCAATTTTTCCCTCCTCGGTGCAATATTTCAATTAAAACTCCAGTCAGTGGGAAAACCAAGCTTTTGGATAAACTGTGTAATTTTTTTTCTGGTATAGAGCTTGAATTTACCTGGTTTTTGGTCAATAATAAGTGGTTTCTGAATTAAAACCGGGTGTGCACATCCCTGTACTCCCAGGGCAAAGCACAGCCCACACACGCCAAGTGCATCCCAGGAGGTCACCCATCCCAAAAATTGGGAGCAGCAACTCTCAGCTCCTGCTGGGACCACAGCAGTGCCACCACCACCCTTGTGGATAACAATTTGTGTCCAGTCTCTGCTGGGAGGGCCAGAACTTGATGAATATTTATTCTATCACGTGTTGATTGCTGCCCATTTTAACAACACTTGAAAAGATGAGGGAAAGGGCTTTCTTTTAGGGATTAATCCAGATAGATAATCTGTATTTAGAAAAGGCATTAACTGGAGATTGATATCTATTTGTGCCTTCCCGTTCACAAGAAACAATTCCCATGTCAGCCACAGCCATTAAAGACTCCAAGCCGTGGATTGTTGCTAACAGAGCACCACCTTCACCAGGCATTTCAGTCCTGACCTCACGCACAGCAGCAGGCCCCAGATGCTTCAGATACCCCCCAGAATTCCAGGAGCTGTCAGATATGATTCCAGCAGCGCAGCACACAGAGAATTTTCTCAGCATTAGGGCAGGACTCTCACAGTTAATTTCTTCAGGCACTGTTCTCTCTCCAAATTCGAGGGGACAGCGGAGCCAGAGATAGCAAGCAATACAAATTAAATCAATGTCATGACTTGGCAATGATAATCCATCAGGAGGCAGCAGCAGGGCACAGGTTTCAGAACCTGTTTGACAGTCTGAGTTCTCTTCACATTTTAGAAGTGAAGGGAATTATTTGGCGCTGCCTGTTCACGCTGATCAAGTGATTCTGCTTGAGCATCCTCATTTCTTCTCCTAAATCTGATGAGGGGATCTAGGATCAGTTAAATTCAGTCCATCACAGGACAGAGGGTGATCCATTAGAATGAATTTCCTTGGGAGCCTGGCATCTGGTCTGCAGTGTGTGAAGGAATTCCATGGAATTCCTCTCCCCGAACAGCACTGACCTAATGGATCACTGCCCACAACACACCATTGAGCACAGGAGGACAAGCCTGGGAGTACAAAAGGTCTCTGAACAATGCATTTCCCGTGTCCAGCTACAATCCCTGCTCCACCAGCCCAGCCCAGCCCAGCCCAGCCCAGCCCAGCTGGCTGGTTTGAACCCCAGCAGGCACAGCCAGCTCGGAGTATTTGCTTCCATTGAGCACCTGGACAAGCCAAATACTTCCCAAGTTAAAGAAGAAGGAGGGTTTTGTTACAGAACACCCTCCAGGCTGGCGACTGAGCCCTCACAAGATCGAGCATTTCTCATTCCAGGGAGATGCAGCGAATTATTTGTACAAGGAGCAGCCGGTCCGGGAAGGCTTTCCCTGATCAGCACAAGTGAGAGTGGAATTTCAATTCCTGCATCCCATAAACGGGGGTGATGTGGATCTGCTCCCCACCTGAGCCTTTATGTCAGCTCAGGACAAAATCCATCAAGTGCTGGATTGTCCTTTTACGATGGCCTGACTCCAATTTACACTCGTGTCTGCCTTAGAGCTGGGACTTGTTCCTGGCTGTGCCTTCCCTGCTGCTGCCCTGGCTGATCCAGGAGAATCAGATCCAGGAAATCCAGATCCAGGAAACACAGATCCAGGAATTCCAGATCCAGCAAACCCAGGGCTCTACAGCTGAGCCTGAAGAGAATAAATCAGTGTTACCTCTGAGTCATGATTTTCTACCAACAGCATGGCTGGAAGTGGAGTGTTCTGGAGTATTTCTGCTTTCTGTCTTGTCTTTATGATAAAAACAATCCTGAAGCAAGTGTCATCGTCTTCCTTTGTGGAATTTCGAGAGACAGAACACATCTTTGTCCTACAGAAATACCAAGGAAAGAGGTATCTGCCAGGAAAAGATTTAAGTTTTATTCTGCACAAGGCCAAATGGAACCCACCAACACCATCCCTGAACTCCCAAGAGCCACTAAAGTGACAGAGGGACAGAAAAGGTTCTTTCCTGTGATTGGTAAACTCATTTTATACTAAATATGTATAAATTTATAAATACCATTCCTGCCCATCATCTCAGCCCTCCACAAGTGCAGCAGCAAAGCTGCAGGAGGCTGTGCCTCCAATTAGGCAAATGCCTGAGGACAACTGTCAGTGTTCCTCACCGTCTCTCCAAGAGCCATTTGACAAAATACTTGGTGGACAACTGAAAACCCTTCTCCTCCAGCTGCCTGTGCCATTCACACCCCTAATCCTGCACTTGTGTTGTGGAAATGAAGCCGTCCAAGTGCAGCTCCCCACCCCCAGCACACATTCGGTGTGCACATATCGCAGAACACAGACAAATCTCTCTCTCTCTCTCGGTGTGTATTACGTGCCCCAAAACGTGTTTGATGCATGAAATATGCACAGAAAACTCACACCCGTGGTTCTGGATTGCATAAAAAGCACACAAAACAGTGTTTATAAGGCATTACCTCACCTGCAACATCTACCTAGAGGTAATTAACAATCTCCAGGCAGACAGAGGTTACCCTAAATGAGTGAGGAAGAGCTCTGCACGCTGAGAACGCAAAGCTCTGTCTCAAAGCAAATCCCACATTTACCATGTGCAATCAGAATTCACTGAACTGAATCCCTGCGGCAGGAATTCTAACCTGAGTGTGCGCCTGCGGGTGTGAAGCACCAGATAAACGCAGCAGATCCTGAATATTTTAAAACCAACCACAGCTATTGCCCAAACAAACACCACCCTCCTGGCTGCACCTTCCCAGCAGCGATTTGTTCCTGCAGTTTCCTTTGCCAAGGATGCCCGGGGTGGGTTCCCCTGCTAGCACAGGTTGGAAATAAACAATAAACACACACAGCTTCAGCGGCACAGCCTCTCACTGACCCAGGTCCACGCAGTTGCCGAGGATATTGTTTAATAGAGTGGCCAGCATTTAGTGGAATAGCTTGGAGCCATCAGGTTGTGTCACCAGAAAACTGCGCTTTATTTCCCCAAAAATTATCATTATTCTGTTCCTGTGAGGCTCTTGGGGAAAACAAGGTCAAACTCTGCAGAGAATCTCAGTTCGGAGTCAGGAGTTCTGGGGAAGCTCACACCGAAGTGCCCAGCAGGACTCAATTCCAAGTATCCCCAGAGCCACAAACACCACTAATAACCATCAACTAAAAGACTTTTTTTCCCCCCTTTCCTTCCCTTTTAGTACACAAGTAGCAACAGAAGCCCACAGGTGATGCTTCTCCAGCTGTTTGTGTATTTAAGTAACCTTGAATCATAATTCCTATTTTTAGACACCAAGATTTGTACCCAGAAATTGTTGTTTTGTTTGAGTAGCACCAAGAGGTTTTATCTTGTCAGCACAGAGGGAACACCACACATCACCTGACCTACCCTGTAAAGAATCTCCCAGCATCACTTCTGAGGAAAACTACCCAAAAAAAGCTTTCTTTTCCCTCAAAGCCAGGAATGAGGTATGGTCACACTGCTGCCGAGGGCCTGGGTGTCAGGGTTCCGGCATTTTACTCATTTGTCCTTCAGAGAAAGGCATTTCACATTTTGTCTCAATTTCCTTCCAGATAACATTGAGATTGAGAGCTGCCTGATGTATTGGAGCTGTGCAAGGTTAATTTAAGAAGGAACATAAGGCACGTGGTGATCTCAAAAGTCTCTCGGAATGTACAGTCCAGGAGACTTCCAGACTTCAGCTGAGCTCTGGGAGCTGAAAATTCCATGTCTTGTCACCAAAAAGAGCAACTTCAGTGCAAAACAAGTGTCCATTTCAAGGTGGAAAACAGGAAAATAAGTAATTCCTTATTGCTTCTCCTTCCTGATCAGAGCTAAGGCAGACATTGGGATCCAGCTGCTTGTGAGCTAGAAAATCTGCTTTGCTGAAAATGAATAATTCATGTGTCTGACAATCTCACCGTCCCTTTTTTCTTTATTAAATTTGGCCAGGGGGGTGCCACCAGTGTTTGCTGAGCTTTAATTCTCAGAATTCTCCAGTTCTGTCATATACATCATGGCAATTTCTCTCCTACCCTGTGTGAACCATAACTCAATTTGCAGGCAACAGGGAAATATTCCCAAGTTCAACATAAATCTGGCTACTTCAATATTGCACCTCTGCTGTCTGTCTCTGCTTTTCTCGTTTACAGCTCCTACCAAACTCCACCGCCTCTGCTGAGTGTTTGCTGTGATTTCCAGGCACGGGTGAGTTCCCAAATGCAAGGACATGAATTTGTGTTTAAATTCCATCCTAAACCAAGGGCTGTGATGAGTGCAAGGTGATGCTAGCATGTGAAGAGAAGAAAAGCAGATCATCTTAAAAATAATCAAAATTAGCCACATGTCCCAGCACCAAATGCCTGGTACAGAGGTTGTGCTTTTCCCTTCATCCACCTAAAAAGGGGCTTTTATTTGTCAGTAATTTTTGCAAACGGGCATCCCCGGGGTTGGCTTGGTTGGTCAGAGCCTGGTGCTAAAAACACCAAAGTTGTGGGGTCAATCACTTTAAGAACTGGACTCAATGACCCTTGCTGGTCCCTTCCCCCTCAGAATATTCTGTGACTCCATGATCCTAAATACACGTTTGCTTCACCATCTAAGCTGTGATTTGGGTTCCCACGTTCATCCAGGGACGTGTCCTGACCCCCTAAAAGCAGAAGCATTAAAATGCTTGCCCCAGGTTCCTATTCCTGCCTCCCCAAATCCCCAGCCCCAGCCCAGGCGTGGCAGAACCCAAACAGCTCCCAGGGACCCCGGGGGCAGCAGGACCCACCTGGGGCAGGGCCACAATTGGCACCAGTTTTCTTTGAAAGGTTTCCTTACCTCTGCCATCCTGTCAAACACATTTCAGGAGTCTGAACTGGTGGAGCTGCCACAGAACGTTGCCAGGTGCTTTCATGCTGGACGGTGCTGTTTTCTCCCATAAATTCACCAGCCATACACAAAAATCATCTCTTTAGCCCCGAGAAACCTCTCAGCCAACTGCCCCAGTCATCTTTGGCTGCTCATTAACTGGTTCAGAGCTTTCAAAAGCGACCACATCTCTCATTGATTTGGCCCAGTCTGTTGAATTTCAAAGTCAAGGGCTCCTTTCTCAGAGCAGAGATGTTTCTGGGTGTTCCAAGTATGAACCACTGCTCCTTTCAGAATTGTGTGTGGAGCAGGAGGCACAGAGGGCACAGGGAAGGGGTGTGGATGCCTGTGTGGAAGAAGACTCCTTCCAAGACATCTCTAATTTGAATTTGTCTTATTTAAGAGTTTATTGTGTTTGGATTTTTATTGTTTAACTTCTCCATAAAGCTATTTTCGAGTCTGAGCTAATAATTCACAAGCAGAACATCTTTTCAGGCTCAGATTCCAGCTCCAATGAGGAGAGGTGTGGGAGAAAAAGCCAACTCCAAACGATGTCACTCCATTTGGAACAGAGTTGGAAGGCAGGAAGGGATGCAATCTTTGAACCTTGAATTCAGGTTTTCGAGGTTCTGACTCTTAGGTACGAAATTATTCAGCCCAGACTCAGCATCTGAGTCAAGAACCTCTGCAGGAATGAACGCTGAGCTCCTTGCAGGATCTTTTCATTAGTTATAAATACATCTGCCATTCATTTCTGCCTTCGTGCTCTTTCACTCCTACTTCTTCCCAGCCAGCCACTATTAGATCTGAGCAAACAATGACATTTACAGGATTATTTTCTAAAAATTATCTTCCTGGGCCTCTCGTCACTTCGCCTCGGGCTGAGCTGCACAATGACACCTTTGCAAAGCGGTAATAAAAAAGCTCATATTAAACAGAAAGAAGAAGCCCCAGTACGTGGAAGCTCAGTGAGGCATCAGACAAAAGTCTTTTTTAATACACTGGAATCTGGCAATTACCTCACACATCAGCGTGCCTGATGTGAATAACATCCAATAATTAAATCGAAGGCACGGAGCTGATCTAAGTGGCTGACTTGGGTCTGAAATAAACAGTGGGATTTATAATTAGGCACAGTTACAGTGGTACTGAGAGCAGGGTGACTTCCAATTGCTCAGTGCAGCCCTTGAAGATAAAACTTTTCATTTAAATATTAATTTGTGTGCCAAGAAAGCAGCAAACCTGCCCATATGGGGGTACCTGTTGATCCTCTTCCACTTCCAAGAGAATAACCCTAAATTTCATCCCTGAGAGATTGGACCTGTTGCATCTTTGATCTTCAGCTAAAGGTGTGAAATTGTCTCTGCAGTCACCTTAAATGTGTTTATGAGTTATCCCAGGGTTTAAACATATTGGGAAGCAGCTCATGAGCTTCAAGCATTTGCCTGGACCATACAAAGAATTATCATTATCATTATTAGAATCCCAGAGAGAGTTTGCAGATGGTCAATTAAGCTGCTCTCTCCAGTACAGCACAGGTAATGAATAATTCATTAAATGGTAAAAGTAATTAATAATTTTACCAGATTTTACCGAAAAAAAATGGGGGATGGAGGAAAAAGAGATTTGTGTGTGCTCACAGACTTGGTTCCTGCACACTCATAGCTCAGATAATCCTTGAATTTTACAGAACTTTCACCAAATTTCAGTGAAATTTCCACTTCCACACCAAGTTTTTGGGATTGTCCTGGTGTTAGGACAGAACTCGATCCCAGCTGGAACCAAGACAGGGATGAGACTAATTTTTATTTGCTTTTACAAGGCCCTGGTGCTCAGTGGAATTCAGTGCTGTGCAGGAGCTGTTACTGGATTTTTCCAAGCTTAGGAATGGGCAGACCAATCAAATATACAAAGAGCTGTGCGCCTAAGACATGAAAATGCATCCCCAAGCAGCTCAGATCCCAACAAGCTGCCCATTTATTCCCAAATTCAGAGCACCTAATGAGGAGGCAGAAGCCCAGACAGATGGATGAGCAGGCTGAGTCTCTCCCCCTCAAGAAGTGAGGATTCAACAGCATCTGCTCCAGACATCCAGAAGGTTCCTGTCACACAAATAAAAATAATCATCATCTGTCAGCCTCGGATCTCTGCAGCAGGAATTCGTGGAGAGCTGAGATTCTCAGCTCCAGGAAATCCAGCCATTCTCAGGAGGAGTGAACACACAGCCCAGTGCTGTGAGCACACACCCAGCGCTGCCCTGGGACTGGGGGATCTCCATCCCATGGGGTTTCCCACAGCAAACTCGAAGGCAGCTGCAGGAATTGGGTATTTACTGAGGGCAGCCTGGTAGGAGCACAATTTCTCAGTCAGCAGGTGCTTCCACAAACCGTGTTCTCTATGCCAAAGAATTAAGACCAGAAGAATAGGAAACCACAAATTTCTTGTCTCAAAGGAGCTTTTTTTTTTAAGGAAAAAAGACCAAAACACTCTTAATAAGGGCATCAACAAAGGAGGGAAACAAATGGAGAGGTAAAGTTAGAGCACAGCGTTGCAGGGCTCCCTCTCAGTGTGGCACAACATTCCTGGAAAGGAATTTTGCCTGGCAAGGCACTGGAGCTGTTTGTGGGTTACCAGGGGCTCAGCCAGTGCATCTCAGCCCCCTCTCCACCACCAGAGCTGATCCCAGAGCTGCCAGGACGCCTGGAAGCAGCACAGGCTCCATTCCAGAGGGAGCTGTCCCTAACTGGGACAGCAGAGGATGTGACGCTGATCTGCCCCACTCCCAGGGCACAGTTTGGGTGTCTCAAATTCAGGTTTGTTATTCAGGTGTGAGCTGCTTGTAGAGGCCAGCGAGAACCACCTGAAGCACAGGGTTTATGCACAGCTCTGTCTCTGAGGTCTCTAAGCAGTGCAGAAAATCACATTTATCTCCCAGGCCAATAATTGCAGAAATCCAGAATAAAACTAAACCTAAGATAGATATAAAAGAAAGGAAAAATGATCCATTATTTCACTCTAATAGGTCGCTAATGAGCTAAAAGATGTGAATATCAATTGAAGCAACAGGCTTAGATGAACTCACATTCTTGAGATCCCTTCACATTTTCTCTGAGCAATTCCATCTGTCACACGAAGCACTCACCACTGAGCTTATTTCTGAGGATAAAAAAGCCCCTGCAACCTTGTAATTCATATAATTCTACTGGAGACTGATATTTACAATCTGCACAACCACATCCATCGTTTCCTCTGCACATCCCTGTCCAGGAGCCAGTGTTTTACAAACCTGACCTACATAACACAGCAATTCTTTCTCTGTTTAGCACCGACACTCCAATTCCAGCAGCAAACTCCTCCACGTTTATTGCAGCTTCCTTCACAAACACATCAAGGAAACTGCTGCTGTTCCATAGAAGAAACCCCCTCAAGTTACCATCAACAAGAACTGCTGCACGTCCTCTACTCACGCTTTTCTCCCTCCTCGTGGTTGATTTTTTTGTTGTTGTATTTGAACTAAAATTGCCATATTTACACAATAAATGCCCGGTAGAGCACACATGTCCAACAGCCAGTATGAAATGCACGTGTTGGTGCAGCACTTACGGGGTGAAACACTCAGCAGAGAACCTGGGCAGTCACCCTTGGCCATCTCCATCGGGGAAATCTCTGCCAAAAAGCACCGGGTTCATTTGTTCCGTCCCCTTTGGGAGCTCCGGGGGTGCTGGAGGGGAGGCACACCCAGGATGGACAGAAAAGAGGGAGGGGAAAATGGGAGGATCAGCAGATCATGGGAAATGCTGCTGGATGAATAAAGCCGGAGAACCAGGCAGGAGATTCCATGATTCCCTTCCCAGCACCATCCCAGGAGTGGTTTCAGAGCCAGGGGCAGCAAACAAGGCTGTGAGTAACGAAATTCACATTTGTGACAACTCCAGCCCTGATCTGGCTGAAACTGCAGGAAATTCAGGGGCTTGCCCTGGCATTTCAGCGAGCACAGAAAGCAACTGCAACACCAGCTGCTCCTCCTGCAGCTGCCAGGAGGGTCTCAGGCATGTCCTGGTGACATCCCGGTGTGTCCCCCACATGCTGCTTCCCCTAAGGAGCCGCTCGTCTGCAGCAGCTGTTTTTGGGACAGACGACAAAGAGACGTGAGAGGAGTTCCTCTGACACAGAGAACATTAACCACACGACTTTTCAGGAGCAAACAGTAATTCCCCCACATCCTTTCTCACTCCGGGACGGATCAGCAGCCTGGCTAGATGTGTAAAAACTTGAAGGGGTTTTCTCCCCACCTCCCCGGAATTATCAGTGGGGATGCAGCAGGAATTTGGCTTCTACACAAGTTTCTTCGCTTGATGAAAATGAACATTTCACTGGAGTGAAGCTCGCAGTGTGGAGCAGCTGTCAGCAATCCGAGCCGCAGAGATGCACGTGAGCATGGAGCTGATCCCTTCCAGGGCCACGCTCCACGTCAGTCACCTCCAGCTCCAGGAAAGGCGAGTGACAAGAGCACAAAGAGCTGCAGTTTTCCAGCAGGAAACTCAAGGCTCACATTTTCCCGGGTTCACATCATTTCTTTAATGCAGCAGTTGATGATCCACCTCCAGACGCTCCAATGAATTCAGCACTTCAGCCAAACGCACAAAACTTGACAGAATTTACGCTCTATTGATGAGTCATTAGCAGAGCCTTCCCATTTTCCTCTCACTTCACTGCAATACAATCCCAAATCGCTGGAGTGACACAGCCAGGACTAATTTCCTTGGGAGAGTTTCTACGCCCTTTTCCTTCTCTAGAGCTCTTCAAAGGATCTTTCAAGATTAAAGTCACAGGATGTGATTCAGAAATCCTTGCCAGCATCCAAAGCTCCCATGCCCTCGATCAGAACAAGTGAAAAATCCCTGGAAATGTGGAGGATGTGGGAACATGAACGTGGCCGTTCTTGACTGTCTTCAGTGACACAGAGATCAGTGGTTTTTGTTAAATATACGAATTCTTCCCCAGTCAGTTCAAATTAAAGTTCAAGCAGCTGGGTGTTGTAGGGAAGAATGTGGCCAAGCTCTGTTTTGGGGAGTTTAGGACCTGCCCTCACATTTTCTCCCAAAAATGTGTAATATCCTTTTATAATCAGCTCCAGTGCAGATTTCCCACCAGATTTCCAGATTTTCCAGATCAACCCCACCACCACTCCCAGAGGCTCAGATCAGACTCTGTCATTCCAGCTCCAGTCATTTCCTGATCTCTGCTCTGCTTCCAACACAAACCAACTCCACTTCCTGCTTCTCCTGAAATTACACAACTGTCTTGGTCCTGGCCTTTGCAGAATTTACAGTGAATATTTTACTTTCTTCCTCCTCCCAAAAACATTGGAAGTTTTTCTTTTAAACTCTTTTTCTCCAGATATACAATCAGTTTAAATAATTTAAATTATTTAAATGATTTAGGCTTAATGTATTTCTTCCAAAGCTCTTGAAATATTAAAACCCAAAGCTTATCTCCAGGAACCCCTGTCCTTCTAGAACATTCGCTGCCACTGAATGAAGTTTATTACACCATTCCTTTTTCATCTCAAACATCTTTATGGCTTCACAAGTGGCACAGCTAAGCTCAAATCTTGTGAAAATCCTTTTTTTTTTTTTTCCTTTTTGAACTGTGACTTTCAGAGCTTGAGCTTTATTAAGCCAGGCAGTCCCTCAGGCTTTTTTTTCTACCATATTAGACAGGATCCAGAATAAGTAATAGGGCAGGGAACAGTGCCATCGTGTGTGTCAGGAGCACCCAGCCACACACGGGGGGTGCCAGGAATCACTCCAGCCTTGCTGAAGACATCATGGCCCTTCCCTCCCGTGATGTTGCCATAGAAACCTTGAATTATGTCTATAGGGGAACGAAAAAAAAAGGTTTCCTAAAGGTATGGATGAAGCAGCTCCATGGAAACCAGCCCTGGCTGTCAGAGGAAGGGAAGGGAGGGGGTTTGTGTGGGAAGGCACGAGATGATCATCATCTAAATATGCAAAGTACCAGCCCTGCAAGGCAGGAGAGCTGGCACTGCCTGATCCACGCCGGGGACGGAGGGTTCATGGCACAGGAGCTCCTGGCACGCTGGGGAGCAGTTTTGGCCAGTGAGTGCAGTGCCCACAGGCTCTGGAGGTGCACAAACACCTGCCCACATGGCTAAAATACCCCACAGACCACTGCCCATATGGCTCAAATATCCCCCACGCTGCCCCTAAACCTGGGAGCAGCCGGGTGCAAAGCAAAGGTGATCCAAGCTAAAAAGGGCTGGGACTGGGACAAGTCTGTCAATTCACAGCACAGCCCTGACTGCTTTCAACCTTACAAATACACCAGCCTGCTCTGAAAAGACTTTGAGATATTCCTGGTAAGTTTTCATCCCACTTGTCTGCAAATATCACCAGATCAGCCTCTCTGGAAAAACGTGGTATTTATTCTCTTAGGCGACGTTGGAAATGCAGGCTCTGGAACAGAAACCTTCTGGAAATTCCCATTTGCTGCATAAACCAGAAGATAAAACCACAACAATGCATATTATTGTTGGATTGTGCTGAAGTCACTGAGGCCAAGAGTCAGCCACCCTCAACATCTCAGTCTGATGCTGTTACCCCGAGCTCCCTCAATGGCACTCTGAGGTAAACATATGCTGCTCTCTCATGGTGAAATAAGCATTTAAATAGATCAGGAGCCTCCAGCAAATGAGTCAAATCTAATCCTTAATCAGCACTTGCTAGTTCACTAACCCCAGACAAATTATTTAATGCTGTTTATTGAAACTATCAGAGCAGCTGGTTATCTGCAGCTCCCCTCCCCAGCTGATCCCAGCCAGTGCCTGCTTCATTCATGAAGCTTTGATGAGGGTAAGGAAAGCACAGGAAACATCCAAACAGATATGGGAGTGTCTCAAAAATTCTTCCAGAAAGAAAAAAAAAAAGGAGCTTTTGCAGCATTTGGCTGCTTTATCACTAAGGAACATTTTGTGTGGTTATAAAAGGTACTGAGGTAGAGACACGTGTTAGAATCCCCGTCTTTTCTCTCCATTCTTTTCCCATTCTGCTCCCCTTTTCCATTCTCTCTCTCAGGTTATATTTCCCTGAGAAGAATGTTGTATCCAAACACTGGCTTGGGGATTCACATGAGTCCTTCCAGCTGGAGGACACAACCCTGAGCTGGGGGAATATTGTGAAACCACACAACCTCAGCTCGCAGCCAGACAGGCTCCACAGGAGCTGCTCCTATTTTTCATGAAGTTAATGTGAGGCAAAGCTTCTCTGTCACAGGACCAGAATTCCAGGGCACACAAAACTTCCTGCCCTGCTCCCAGCTTTCCAACCCCTGCTATTCCATGTTTTTGCAATCTTACACCACACAACTCTCAAACCTCTTCCTGCCCGGCTTGATTTCACATTCCCCCCACTACTTGCCAAAACCTAACTCAGAGAACACTTTATTTATAAAATTCCCCTCTCTCCAAGGCTCAGGGATAGCCTTACTTGTCTCATCAGCAGATCCAGTTTTTTAACCCATCTCTCCAGCCAGGTTTGCTATTTACAGCTGGGAAATTCTGCATTTTCCACTGCAGAAAGTTAAAGCAAACCTATGGGGAAAAGGCATCACAAACTCAAGAGGCAAATTATCATTTCACGGGAACAGAGCCATCAAAACCCCAGGATTTTGTTCAGTGGGCAGCTCAGGATTGGTTTTCACCACACGCTTGTGAGGGGAATCAAAGCTGAGCTTTAGATTAAAGATCAGCGTTGTTACAGCAAGAACTAGACTCAGGATTTTACATCTTCCAGGCGTTAATTCGTGGAGCATTTGGTTTCATTGAGACAAACAGCTTTAATAAGGAGTTGGAGTCGTCACCAGGAATAAATATGGCAGTCAAACAAATCAATTCCAAGCAAACACCTCCCAAATCCAGCCCCGCTGTGAGCAGCTGCAGGAGGTACCTGCACTCCTCCAAGAGCCCCTCTCACATCTCCAAAGCACAAACAAGCCCTGCTTATCTTGGCCTGCCAATCACAGAGCCACAGGGACTGGATAAACAGGCAGGAGAGAGATCGGTGTCCTCCAGAGGAAGCTGGAAAACATTCCCAGTCCTTGGGCTGTTGTGCTTCTCTCCTTGACACAATTACAGGAGTTAAAGAAACATTTTCCCTGGTGAGATGTTTCAGATTCTCCAGCTCGCCTGAACTTTGCTCACCAAACCCTTTTCCCATTTTTTCCAGAACTTGCAAAACTCAAAGCCATGAAGTGGCTTTAAACAGAGAAGAGTTTAAGACAATTAAAGCACTGCTTACTCTGCCCCAATCCTCAGCAGGATATTCCTTTCCCAAGTATTTATGCCCATCTACTTCTGAAAATTTAAGATGTCTTGTCAACATAAATGTAAATCTTCACAAAGGTGAAGTTCAGTGTGTAGGACAACCCCCAGGGCTGAGCACTGGAGGGGACCTCAGGCAAGGTGCTGTTGTCAGGTAACACCTTCCAGTATTTCTTTTGGAACAAAACACAAATACAAAATCCTTTTTTCCTCCCAGTCTCAAAAGCACAGGATTTGTATTCCACAACCTCATCTCCCAGCCAGTGTTTTGACAGCTGAGACACACCCAATTCTCCTAACGGGAAATCCTCTCTTTTGTTCCAAATGTATCAGTTCGTTGTCCGTGTTCCTTGGGCTAGCACTGCAGTTCCAAGTATTTGATAATTTAATTGCACAATTACCATTAAATGCCATTTTCACCACAGAGGTGGCAGCTCAGAACCACAGGCAGGGGGACATTGCCCACAGGTCTGCAGTGACAATCAGGATTCCAGCCCAGGAAGAGCAACCACCCTTCGGGGCTGCATTTCCAGCCCTGAGTGACCCTGACAGACTATCAGAGTGTTTATTTGTTCTGCTCTAAACCACCTTCTCCAGACTCCCACACTGTGTTATCTCCTCATTTCTCTCCTTCAGTCACTTCATTATTTCAGTTTCTCTCTGGTGCTGATACCTGAGTGTGATGGTTTAGCATGTCAAACTGCGACAAGGAACTTGCATCTTTTGTTGCTCAGCTGTAAAACCTGAGCACCTTTTCATAAGGACCTCTTGCTTTTTTTAATGGGCTCATTCCTTAATCCAAACCACTCGAGGAGGTGTAGGAGTTCCTGACCTCATTTCCACCTCAGAGCAGAGTTCCAGTAAAGCAGAATAATCAGCTGAATTAACCCCCTAAGAATAAAAAAAAAAATCATCTCAGGAATTCTGCTTAGGGTCCGGGGGTGCTAAAGAAAGGAACAACACACAATAATGATTAGCAAGTTCTTCAGAGCTCTCCCAGCAAACACACAGATGGCACACAGACAGTCAAATGCTACACGCACATTTCATGACATTTTGGAAGCAGCACATTTGGATTTGAACACCCCAAGCTGTTACTCAGAGCAGCTTTCTTTTTTCTTTTCTTTTTTTTTTTTTTTGCCACCAACAAAACTCTGCCTCGTTTGTTTTCATATTTAAACACACCCGCAGCACAGATCTTTGAGCATGCTCGTAGTAAAACTATTAACATGGATTTGGATGTTGCTGTGATCACTTCTCTTCTCCCTCTGGAAGTCTGGAGGGAGCCAGAAGCCAATGGAAAAAGGAAAGCAATGTGTAAACCCATGAAGAGGAGACCTAAAGGATCAGATCCCTTCAGAAACTCTCCTTATTCCTGGAAGTGGTCATTCAAGTGACTTTTAGATGCCTCTGCCAAGCTGTTAAAGCTCTGTAAGAACAAATCCAACAGTCCTGTGCTTTCTTTGCCCACCACAGAGATGTTTTTGCCATCCTCATTCTTCCCAACCCATGCAGCAAATGAAGATGCCCAAATCCCCTTTTAAAATCAGATTTGAACCCTCCCTGGCAGTTCCGCAGCCAGCTGAGCTGCTCCAGCAGAATCCCACTCCATGGCACTAATGCACCATCAGATTTATGGGTACTGAAATATGCTTATTGAACAAAAGCCATTTCACAGGTTTTATAAATAGTGGGGTTTTTACTGAGGAAGCAGAGCTGGCAGTCCACCAGCTGCCACAGCAGCAAGGAATAGGACACAGATATGTGAATTTCTGAATTATATCAAGCAATTGTGTTCCAAAAAAAACCTCAGAAGCATCTGCTCTGAGCCCAGAGTTGTGCAAAATCATCCATTCAGTCACCAACACTCATCTTCAGAAGGGAATCATCCAGGAGATGCTGACTCCCAAAATGCTGCTGTAAACCCAGCTGCACTGAGCTCACCTGAGCCCTCTTGCAGGGTTTATGCCAGAAATCAGGGACTCACTTACTGCCATACCCCAAACAGCCCCTTTAGCCACAAATCTCAGTCTCTATATAAAGTTTTATCCCATCACGAAGAAGGCTAAAGAAAATACTCCCTCGTGGGCAGGCTTTACAGGTTTGGGCCTCCAGCAAATCTTGATTCCTGCTCACCCTTCAGAAGAGGGGATGTCTCCAGAGAGAGAAGAGCATTAGTAAGCAGATCATCTCAGCCGTAATTACACTTGGCATTCAAATTACAGCCCAGAATAATTTCGTTTAGGCCTTCACTGACTAACAGGAGAAATAAAAGACATCAATAAACATCACAGAGGAACGACAGCTGGCATCAGAGCAGAGCTGAGCTCCTTCCATCCCTACTCTTCCCGAAAGACTCATAAGCAGGGGGAAGGGAAGCTGCAGAAGCCCTGCTTGGAGAGCTCAGCTGCCTCTTAAACACAACCAGTTACAGCAGCCACTGCAGGATCTCACAGAAACAAACCTGAAAACTGAGGTGCATTTAGAAATAAACAGAGCAGCTTTGGGTTAGGAGTGGCTTTCAAGGGCCTGGAATTTGAGCTATGGTACTTAACACAACCAGCTTTAGCAAAAGCCTCTCCAAAATGTGTTTTAACCACCAGAAGGTTTCTTTTGTTGCCCATATAGTGCCAGTCTAAACCCTTCTGTATTTAAACTGAGTACTCAATAGTATTTAAATAGATCTCGAGCCATCTCCCCTTTTACATCCAAATTTAAGAAGCTTTGTTTGCTATCAGTTGCCATTCCAAGTCTAAGATAGAATCAATTTAGGAACAGCACTTAGAACTATTTTTAAAATATTTCTGCTTTCAATTGCAATGCCTGCAGGAAGCAAAGCAGGGCACATATCCCTTATCGGGCTCCCACACACATTTTGTTCTTCACACCCCATAAAGCACTGCCAGGAATCCACCTGGCTGCTGTGTTCCCTCTCAGTTTCGGGAATTGCCAGCCAGGGGAGACAACGAACGGGAAGATGCGGCCACATAAAAGCCCAGCCTGGCAGTGACAGGCGAACCCCGCAGGGGCACACTGAAAAGCAAATCGCTCCCAGCGCTGGTGCTTGGAGGAGCAGCTCCATTGATCCCAGCAGCGCTGCCTCAGCTGCTGTGGAGCAGTGGGGAGCTCGGCTTTGTGTCCCCCAGCTGCAATCCGGATAATCCGAGCTCTGCTACAAGTGTACTCCACTGGAAAAACACAACGGTTCGGCGTATAAACTGCTAATGAGATTTTAAAAGCTCATTTTTATCTCCTGCTCCGCTCGGATGTGCTGTTCCCCGGGATATTCCTCGTGTCCATCCCTCCCATCACAAATCCAGGGACAATGCCGTGTTTCTGACGGGGAACTCCCGTCCAGGGCAGGGGCTCACACTTTCGAATGTTAACCACTCCTAAAAGACTGGCGCTTCCTCACAGACACATTAGGAGATAAAAGGCTTATCTACACAAATAGTAAACATCCAGCTGGCCTGAGCTGCTTACTTCAGCCGTGGGATTGCAAGGGCTTGGAAAGGGAGCACAGAGACCCCTGAGCTCTGTGAGGGCTTCGAAAGGGAGCACAAAACCCCTCAGTTCTCTAAGGGTTTGGAAAGGGAGCACAAATTCCCCCCTGAGCTCTCTGAGGGCTTGGAAAGGGAGCACAATGACCTCTTAGCTCTCTGAGGGTCTGAAAAGGGAGCACAGGGACCCCTGAGCTCTCTGAGGGTCTGAAAAGGGAGCACAGGGACCCCTGAGCTCTCTGAGGGCTCGGAGAGGGAGCACAGAGACCCCTGAGCTCTCTGAGGGCTTGGAAAGGGAGCACAGAGACCCCTGAGCTCTCTGAGGGCTCGGAAAGGGAGTACAATGACCTCTGAGCTCTCTGAGGGCTCGGAAATGGAGGACAGAGACCCCTGAGCTCTCTGAGGGTTTGGAAAGGGAGCACAGAGATCCTTGAGCTCTCTGAGGGCTCGGAAATGGAGGACAGAGACCCCTGAGCTCTCTGAGGGCTCGGAAATGGAGGACAGAGACCCCTGAGCTCTCTGAGCGTTTGGAAAGGGAGCACAGAGATCCTTGAGCTCTCTGAGGGTTTGGAAATGGAGCACAGAGACCCCTGAGCTCTCTGAGGGCTCGGAAATGGAGCACAGAGACCCCTGAGCTCTCTGAGGGCTCCTTCGCTCGAGGGCAGCGCTTGGTGCAGATGGGGACAGAGCATTTCCAGATCCGAGGTGCCACAGACGGCTCAAAAGCCGACAAAAGCCACGAGTGCAAGGTGATCTATCAGGGCAGAGGCTGAAACAACCCCAGTCCAGAGCAGCACTGCCTCACACAAGTTTGGAGTTAAAAGCTTTGGGGATACAGGCCCGTTTTTCTCTCCTCCAGCTTTGTTAAGTGAGAGATCAGCTCCAGTTCCCTTTGTACCCCAAGGTCTCGTTAAAATAAAATTAGAAGCTTCTCTCAGACTGCCAAGGTAGCCCAGAGCCTCTGTACACACCAGTCATTTCTTTAACTTTCCCTTCCTTGTGGCACAGGGGAGAATTCTTCCAGCACTTAGGCTGCTCTAAGACTAAATAATCAGATTTACCCCTTCTCCATCTAGCCTAGATCCCCAAAGCTTTCCCTGGCAAAGGCAAGGAAGAGCAGATGTTCAGTTCAGATGAGATTAAAGAGAAATGTTCCATATTGGTTCCCCTACCCTGTAAAAGAAAAGGTAGAGACTAAAATGAAAGTCAAGGGAAAAGATCTTCAATTTGATAACTGATTCTGCTATTAAAAGTGACAAGAAACTGGCCAAATTTGCCACCAGGTTGAAAATGTGGCAGAACCAAGGAACTTGGCTTCAAAAATTACCTTGGCCTGAGCAACTTGGTTCCAGTCTATTGATTTTACTTTGCCAGCCACTCATAAGACTCAGAAACCAAAGCAGAACATCCTAATTAATTATTGGGCACCCCAGAGGCAGGAAAAGTTAAATATTAGAAGGGAAAAGAATAATGGCAGAAGAAAGAAAAACCAGGAAAAGCCAAGGAGAAATTGATAAATGAGTTTAGAATATGGTTTATATGTGTACGTCTGGGCTGGGTGACAGCTGCAGTGACTCGTGTGATAAAACAGCACCCAGCCAATGGAGTTGACTGAAGAGGTCTCCAGGGAGGGAAGCAAGGAATAAACAGAATAAAAATGACCCAAGACAGTTATGTGGATGTTTCTTTCAGTCACAACACAGCTCAAGATGAGGGTGAGAAGGTGGGTGAGGTGTGTGGGTTGAGACACAAATAAGGATTAAAGCTGTTTTGTTAAACCTGTATCCAGATAAAAGTTTGCAATTCCCAGCCTGATGATCAGAAACAGATTTTTCTGTAACCCCTTCCCAGCACAAAAGGTGGAACTGATTATGGAAAGAAGCCATTATTCCCCTGATTTTCATTAGGGCCGGACCAGTCCTACCACAACCATGGAAAACAGCAAACACTCACATGAACGAGCTGCTGATTTTCTCCATCCTGCTTTTCCAACTTTTCCAGGTGTCCTGTTTCCAGAGCTTTTTTCTAGCACAGGTCCCCCAGTCCTAAGTGTGACCAAAGACCTGCCAAGGTGTTTGACATGAAACGACGTCCTAAAAGCTTCTCTCCAGCAGGGCTGGTGGCAAACCTGCCTGGCTTGGCTTAGGGGTTTTGAGCACGCTGCTGTCACCAAGCTTTTCATTTTTATCTCTGCTAATCCCAGTAATCTCCTGTTCCTTAGTTAAGTTAGGCCCTCAGTAGTTACCAGTATTTATGCTCTGAGGATTCAGGATGGGGTTACAGCAAATCCAATTTCTGTTCCCTCTTGACTGAAATCTCAGAACTCTCTCTAAAGCAAGTAAGAATTACTAAATTAACGTTTTTGTGTGCTTCTTAAGCACCCCACAAGGGAAATCCCAAAAGAATCCACAAAAAGAAGGGCACATACCCCAAAGACAACAGACTCTGGACACCTTTACATGAAATTGCATTAATTAAGTGCTCTCTCCACCAATTTCCTCACCTGTAGAAGGGGGAAAGCATAAAAAAGCATCAGGACCGTAAGTTCTAGGACATGCTGATCCAGATCTCACAGAGTTGTCATTTCCCTCTGCAGAACTTCAGGTTTCAGGACTAAAACTGGTAACACAAAATGGGTTTGCACCTGGCAGGCAAATGCAGACCAAAGACGTTCCAAGTGTGAGGAAAGGTGTGCTCGACTTCAGAGGAAGGACAGTGAAGGGACAGGGACTAAAGCTGAGCAGGGGAAGGGAACAGGCAGCAGACAGGCAGGGGCCAGGGGAGTGAAAATAGCTTGGGTGAGTTTCTTATTTTGTTTGCCATGAATACATCTCTGAGAGCTCTCAGCACACGAGGAAGAAATCACCTTGGATGAAGGTGATTCCCTTAGAGCTGCCCTCAACAAAAGGAGTTTTCAGAGCAACCCACAAGTCCAACCTGATTGTTCCTCTGCTTGAAGCATTTACTGGGCACAGAGTTCCTGGTTTTGGCTTCACAAATGCCTTGAGCATCTCATCTCCAACTCCACAGTGCCAGATCTGCCCAAACTCTACCAAACCCACACTATTATCCTTTCAATTCTCCCAGTCACTGCTCCAAGGCCACAATCCCTGACGCAAGTCCTCACACAGCCCAGGCTGTCTCACAAAATCCACCTGGGTGCAACTTTGCCAGATTCCCACGTTCCAGAATGTGATCCACACTTGGGGTGCAAGGCACTGGCATTGACAGAAGCCATCCAAATATATCCTTAATGATATCATGGGAGTAAAAAGGGGGATTGTACCCTTCAATATGGGCATGACAACATCAGATTAGAACAAGTCGTTTCCGTAGGTATTTATATCCACAGGAAGAGCACCCACCCCATGCACCTTGAAATTCAGATCCTCTTTTAGAGGCAGCCACTTTTAGACCCATCACTTAATTGAAATTGAACCCTTCCTTGCAATAATTAATTGTGCTGGGGAAGTTTCTGGAAACTGCAGTCTGAGCCCACAGTTGGTGCCTTGCTTGTGGATAATTGCAGGTGGAGGAGTGCTCCGAGGAACTTCAGGTGCAATAAGCACTCCTCGCTCATCTCCCTCCCTTCCTGGTGCTTACAAACGCTCTGCCAGCAAATCCTGGGAGCTGAGAGATCGTTAATCATCTGGGTACAAAAAGAATATTAACCCAACAGTGCTCCCTCCTGGGACTGTGGCCTCAGGCAAGGAGTAAGTCATTAGCTGGACTGTGCTGTTCCACCTCCCTCACAGCAGTGCACCAGAGCAGCTCCTTGATTAATCTTTTATTTCAACACAGATTATCTGTTAATGTTTGAGGCTATTTGTCCATTTTCCCTGCCACAGAGTTAATTAAAAGTGTAACAGAGAGCTACACACACTTCCAGGAGTGAGTTTTTCCTGGGGTGTCATCACATAACCTCATCACATAACCTTCCTTATGCCACATCCCTCCTTCCTGACCCCCCAGCTGCAGATTCTCGCAAGACCTACCTCAAATAAACACTTCATTCACTGACAAAGAACTGGAATAGAGCAAACCTGTGGTTGTGTGCAGTCAGAGGCCTGCCAGCCAGGCATGGTGACTGTAAATGACCTAGTTAGGAATGGAAATGTGACCGAGAGAGCTGCAGAAATCTCACACTCAATCAGCACTCCAGCCCACACCGAGCCTTGGGTTTCACTTCCCTGCCCAGCCCTGCTGTCCTACCAAAAGCAGAGATCCCCCGAAACGGCACCAGCAGTTTTGGGTTCTGAGCAGCTCAGCTGAACAGCACAAGCAAAGCATGGGGGGGGATCCATCCTCCTTCCCTGCGTGTGCTCCCTTCCACATTCTGTGCAATTAGCTTGGAAACCAAGCCTGTCACATCAGGGAAACGTTCCTCGGTGGATGGGTTCCCTCCTTGCTGCAGGGGGCAGGAGGGCAGCGAGGCTCTGCCGCTCCGGGGTCCCTGCCCTTTCCGCTGTGCCGCGTGTCGCAGCGATGAGTGTCACAGCACGGCCAGGGACAGCAGCCTGCTCTCTCTCATTAGCTTCTCCCGGCAGACAGAAGGGCTGAAGGTGGTCCTAATTATCTCCAAATGGCAGTTCCAGCCCCTCTTCCTCCCAAAAGAGCAGGCACGGGTCACGAGCAGCAGCATGTTTGCTTCACAAGGAAGAGGTGCTGGAAAAACTCAGGGCAAGAGTTCAGAATTTGGGGGTAGGTCAGAGAAGAGCCTAAAACACCACAGCACAAAACTAGAACCCAGCATGGGCATCCCCATCTGTCCCTCCTGCCTCTTCTGGGAGCAGATCTGAGATTTCCAGCTCCTCCACCTCCAAGTTTTCCTTGTCAGCAGCAGCCACATGGCCCAAAGCGCGACATTTTCCATCCCTTGCAATTGTCACTCCATTTCCATCTGGTTTGGACAGCCAAGTATCAGCAGCCTTTATAAAAATCCAATTCCTTCGTGCCCATCCTGCCAGGCACCCAGGGGAGGAAGGGAGGCTGGGAAGAGGATGCAGAAAGGCGTGGGCAGGTGTGGGCAGTGCTGGAAACAGCACAAAGCTGGTAACAGAAATAAAACTGTGCCTCCACAGGAACTGGATGGGCTGAAAGACACAACACCTCCCCTTGGTTTGCAGACAGGAGACACCACATGGGACAGACCACCCCCATTTTTGGGGCTAGAATTCCAGAGTTGGATCGTACAGCACCTCAGGAGAACCCTCAGACACATCAGGGTAGCACCCCACAGCAGCGGGGAAACACCCACAAACCCAGGGCTGGTAAGAAACTGGGACAGAATAATTCCCTGAAAAGGAACATCAGCAGGCACTGGCACAGGCAACAGGACCCCCGTGGGGTTTCCCATTGAGGTTTCAAGCCAAATCCCACAACCAGACATGGGGATGGCACAGCCAGAGGTCTCAAGGTATCCAAAGGTGAGGAAAAGGGTTTGGGGTTTAGGTCTCACAGACTGTCGTTGGTTTAGCTGCAGTAACATTGTGTCTGAAATAAGCAAATCGAAGAATTCTGGATGAGACCAGGAGAAAGGAAAAGCTGGAGTGCCAGTCTGGCTCCCACTACAGCTACAGAACATTCGTCTCTGTCTGTATTTATCATTCCAGCATCCTCCAGGACGGTGCTGGCAGCCACAGGCACAGCCCCGTTCACTCAGCATGATTTAGACACCGAGATAGCCCCGAAATCAACACCAGCACAAGCATCAAGTGCCTGACCCTAAGTGACCCAGTTCCTGTCGCTGTAGGAGCCTGCAGTGGAGCAGGGACAGAACTCCAGCCTCCAAGAGGCCTTTTTGGCCCTCAAATCAGTCGTTTTATCTTTAAATAAAAGTTTAAAACACAGATCTCACCCTCTACCAGCAGGGTGGCTCCTGCTTTTCATGCACAGACAGCAGACAAGCCCCAGGCTTTTGAGACCAAGGCCAGAGTTTCAAATAAACTGTTCAAATAATTACAAATTTAAGACTTGTTATTCTGTAGGTGTGAAAGGGAGAGAAATCCCCCACGTGTGCCCAGTGAGTGCACACCTGACCCACTCGAGTTTTATCGGACTCTCCTGTAAGGAAATAATTTATTTCAGAGACTCCAAGAGAAAACCCAAATGTTTTTAACTTCACCCTGCACCTGCATCCCCAGTGAAGACTTGTCAGAGCATGGAAGCACAGGAGAGTTCTTGATTTGCATCTCATTACCATGAATGTTTATTGCACTCTGCAACTCCACCTCTGCTTCCAGGGCAGAATTGGAATAAATTCGTGCACCACAACCCTTTGAGACAGGCAAAGTGCACAGGGCAGCTGACCACCAAAATACAGGATCAGGAGAATATAAAGACTTGGAAAATATGGTGTTTTAATCAGCAATTTTACTTTTTGGCTCAAATAATAAAACATGCCATAAAAATGCTGAAAATGTGACAATTCCTTATGGGATAGCTGGGCTTTCTCCCTCCTCTTTCCCTACTGTGCTTTTTCCTGTTGCTGTTCCCTATTTCTGCTCATCCCCCAAACCAACTGAAGATTTTTTCCTTAACCAAGAGCCCGCAACTCCAGCAACCTCAGCCCTTATGGCATAAATCAAATTTGGTGCAAGAGAAAAGCTTGAAACAAATAAAAACCACAATAAAAAAAAATCCCACCAAAAAAANCCCACCAAAAAAAAAAAAACCCACCAAGAAAACCCCCAATGGAGTGTGAATAGTTATAGTTGCATTAAGTCAGACATTTCTAAGTCATTCATGTTATTAAAGAGCAACAGATGAGTTCTCTGTAAAATAGATCAAGCTCAAACTCATTGCTTAAATTCCCCTCTGCTATGTGCACATCACTGGCTAAAAACCACTTTATTCACAGGCAATTCAGCTGCAAAGTGTCTTTTATAAATGGAAGCTTTGAAGGAAGTTTAGAAAACACACAAAAAATAAGATTATTCCCTCTCAGGTGTTGCACTTTGTTTCTTTCTCTTCCTGAGGGTCTCCTTCAAGAATCAGGATTTTATGAAGACACCAGGGAATCATTCCTGTGCTTTCTGCTTTCCAAAGCCTTTCCAAAATATCTCTTCACTCTAGAAATCACTTGTTAGTTATCCTGGTCCTGATCAGGGGTCCAAAAACACTCCTGCTTCTCACTTGAATAGGCAGAATCCTCTTTATTGTGTGACATTAAAACAAGTGAAGACTCCTAAGCCAGCAGCACAGGGTGGTGTTTGGAGGGCTGTGCAGGTGTGTGATGCACACCCCATATATTCCCACAAGAAATTCAACTTTTTCCATCCCTTCGAGGCTCCTGTCCCCTCTGCTGCCACATCCACACGTTTTTACATCATTTTCCTCCTCCACCCTCTCTCCCAAGAGTTCCCCCTGACCTCCCCTGACTCCTTGGCACACACAGAACCCTCAAGAGCTCGATCTGTTCTCCCTCCTGACGTTCTGTTGTCCTGGAGCCCCTGATCTCTGCCTTCCTAGCAAGGAGCTGATAAATTGGCAGGTGAATTTTAATATCCCCATTCACAAAAGAAAATCGGTGCTCTGAGGTGTTGAGACTGTCCTTTTCAGGATAGGCCAAAAACTGAATTATTCAATTCTGCTGCTTCTGTGCTTAGGGAGGGGAAAAGGCAAACAGGAGCTTCAAGGCTCAAACTTCTGGTTTTCCAAGAGCAAACTCCAGCCTTGTTATTAATATTCACAAAATACAGGTTGTAAAAGGAAAAACAGTAACTATTCAGAGGTCATCTAATCCAGATAAAGCAAGGTGAAGATCCAAGGTCATTCTTAAATACATGGAAATTCTGTAATGAAGCTTTTATTTAACATTTACCCAATTGTTTCAGGCTTCTTATGTGGAAAAGGTCAAAAGCAGATGATGGTAACAGCACCTGATATCTCCATATTGACCCGAAATTTCTTTTTCCTCAGTGTGTTCTCAGGAAATATGCACACAGGAGCAGTGGATTAGATATCAAATTAGACAGAATTTTGGGTTTAGATAAATAGAAGACAAGCTGCGGTCACCAATCAGCATTCTTGCATTCCATTTACATGCTTGCAACTGCTCTGAGCAACAGGACATGGAGATGTGGGAAAGACTAAGCAGAAAAAATAGGGAATGTTTCCTACACCTCAAGTCATGCTTTTTTCTTTCGGTTTGACATTTGTTTCCAGATCCCAGCAGCTTTAGGAAGCCTGCAATTCCTGCATCCACTCTCTACATTTACAGCACAGGGCTAATAATTTAGAAATGTTTTTTGTCAAGCATCCAGAGAATCACAGCCGGCTAAGACCCCAAGATTAAGAGTGTCATCTTTTATTCAAGGCCTAAAGCCTGCTCCTGAGAAGGATCACTGTTAATGAGATTAGCTGGGTGTGCATTTGGAGCCCAGTGTGCTCACAGAATCATCAATGTGTGGCCAAAATCCTGGGCTGGCCCAGCTCACACTCCCGCCAAGGATTTTTGGCAAATGTTTGTTGCTCTAAGTAATGCCTCCTCTCAAACACATAGATTTGTGTGAATTATATAAGATATTCGAGTTCATCCTGAAAGCACACAGACGACTGGCTGTAAAAAGTGTGGTCTCACTGATCCTAATTTGTGACAAAAGCTGTTCTGAGAACTCAAATGAGAGGTCTGGACTAAGCTAAGCCTGCTAAGTCCCATCTAGCCTGCTATTTCCAAGGCAAGCACTTCAATGGGGAAGCTAGGAATACTTGCTGACAGACTGAAAAGCTGTTCAAGAAAAGAAAATTAGAGGAAAACCCCCACAGAATTACGATACGAGAGCAGAGTCAAAGGTTTGGGTTTAGAATTGTGTAGCTGCACAAGTGGTTTGCAATATCCAGGAGGTCCACAAGAGTTATCTGAACACCTCGTCCTTCCTGTGTCCATCCTCGGTTTGGAGGATTTTAATGCTCTGATTCCCGGAGCCCTGTCTGAGACACTGAAACGCTGTGGGATTAACAAAGCGAAAAGTCACAGAATTTCTTATCCCCGCCCAAAAAAAAAGCCCCAGCGGATGTCCCCCATCACAGCCTGTTCCTCAGTCCATGTTAATAGCTTTACCAGCGGCTCGCAGCAACTTCAATGCTCCAAACAAGCGGCACGGCTCACGCTGCACCCTCCAGAGGGGACGGTCCCCAAAGGTTTGGACTTTTTATTCCGCGGTCATTTATCCGCCTGCCTTCCCACCGGAGCCAGCTGCCGCTGCTCTGGCAGCCGATGGGAGCAGGAGCGCGGCTCTTACCTGGCTCTGCTGGCAGGGACGCTCATTCATTCATTCATTCAGCAGCCGCGGCGAGCGGGGCATCCCATCGCGGAGAGGAGGATGCGCTGCCGGGATGCGGGGAGGGCTCCGGGGGGATGCGGCGGCACAGCGAGCAGAGCCCCCCGTGCCGGAGCTCATCGCAGCGCCGAGGACACGCAGAGCGCCCGCACGGCGGCTCGGAGCTTGTTAAACCCTGTTAACCCTCCCCCGGCTGCGGCGCTGCGAGCGGGGGCTCCCGCATCTCCGGGGATGTTCCCTCCGTGCCATCCAATCCAGCCGCTCCCAGCCGCGCCTTTTCCATAGCAGGTGGGATTTGGCAGTCTGGATGTTTAAAGGCTGTCAAACCGGCGATCCCCGCTTTAAGAACCCCAAAAATCCAGAGGGGCTGAGGTGGAAGGTGCAAAAACCCCTCATAATCAGCAGAACGAGGGGCTGCTATGGAAAGGGGTTGCCTGGACCAACTGAATCCCGAACACACAGGGCTGGAGGTGGAAAGGTGACTTGGGTCTTACAGTGGAGTGGTCTGAATATTCATATTTCCTCCTTTCACAGCAGTATTAGAGAGCTTTTGAGCATCTGTGCCCATCATTGCAGCAAGAATACAATTCTGGGGGAGTTTAAGGATTTATTTGTTCCCAGAATCAATGGGATTAGGGCAACACCTGAGAAATACCTGACCAAAATGTCGTAGAGGAGACAGAGATGCTGAACCAGATCAGGTTAATGGGTAATCAGATCCGTTCCAGCATTAAACCACTTGCACTGGAGCACCACCCCTGCTGCCAACACAGACTCCGAGCTTTGATCTGATCCTCTCTTCCTCACCGTGATAACTTTTCTCTTGCACATTGCCTTAATTCAATGGCCACAGACCAAATAAATACTCCTTCCTTAAAAACATACCCTAGGGACTTGTATACCAGTTCTCATTAACTCAAAATCCATTGTGGGGCTGAGGCTCAGCTGTCTGGTCCTGCCTTTAACCGCAGTTCAATAGAGCACCTGAGACTTCCAGCCCTGACAGAAACACCAGACCCCATCCTGTGGTTGCCAAGTCTCAGGGGACAGCCTGACTTGAACAGTGGCAGAGAAACCGGGCTGGTTTTTAGCAGGCTGGCACGGCCCACACTAAGCAGAGAAAGAAGAAATTGAAATTAAAAAGCACATTTCCTCAAAGGCACTTGGTCAGGACCAAACTCCTACCACAAATGCACCACGGTCAGAGAAATAAAACACATGGTGGAGACAGCAGATGACAAAAACCCTTCACCAGGCAAACCCCAACCATCACATCCTTCCCCTCCAAGACAGTCTAATTCAGGGTTTCCTCTCCGCTGTTTGTTCTCAAAGCAAACCTCAGCCTTCCTCTCAGAGATTCAAGGCAGACATTGGCAAACGCCGGTGTTCGTTCTTTAATGCCTGTGGGGGCACATGGGTGGGTGCAGCCACGTTCTGCGAGGATTTGAACAGACTGGAGCCAGAGAACTCCTGGAAAACAACTTTATCCAGCACAGAGGAGCATCCCAGCCACCAGACAAAGCTGCAGACAGGGGCTAAAGGCTCTGTCTGCTCTGCAGGCAGATCCCGGGGTTATCTTGGGCAGTAAATGCCACCTCAGCAGAGCCAGAGCTGGAGGGTCCTTCACCCTGCTCAGCCTGACCCAATGGAGCTGCTGAAATACTCACAGCCAGAACGAGGAGAAGGAAAATCTGACATTTCCCAGTTCCTCCAAGTGGAAAGGAGAGTCTCTCCCAATTCCCAGGATGAAAGTCCCACTTCACAGAGGGCAGAACTTCCACACTGCTCTGATTTAATGCTGAAAAGGTGCCAAGATCCACCAGTGCTGTGATTACCTCTGGGCTGTACAACACTGACACGGTTACCGAGCAGCACACCCATCCCAAGCACCTCACTGAAGTTGTTCTCTCGAGGTGTTAAGCCAGAAAATTTGCTTAATGAACCTTTTCCTGTGAATTTGTTGTCTCAGGAGCACAACCAGCACTAAGCTCATCACAGCATCAGGTACTAATAATACACATAACACAGCCCCATCCCTTGGTGTCTCACTGAGGAAACTTTTTGCCTGAACTCCTTACAAAAAGCACAGAACAGACCCACGGCTGCTCAGCAGACTGGGGGTGTGAAGCACTTCTCGCTGTGTTCTGCAGGCAAAGTGATCCGTCTGCAAGAAACCACCCAGCCACACTGCCAGTTCCTGTTTTAATCACAGTCTTGGCTTAGTGTACCCAGACTTGAATAAAAAATTGTGCTTAGGAGCCACAATTTCTCAGGGAGATACAGCCATTATTCAAACACAACCCTCACTCCAGCTTGTTTGCTCTCTTATCTCCATCCCTCTTGCTTTGAGTGCTCCTCTATAAAAAGCAAAGCTGACCCTTTGTGGAAGCCAACTCCTTCATGCATCACCTGCCAGCTCAGAAAAACATCCTTGAAGGGAGCTGTCAATGCAGAGCTTAAAATATTCTGAAGATGACAGAGTTACACGGGGGTTTCCACAGGAGCAGACACGGTGACTTTCGGAGGTAAAAAATTCAGTCATGGCACCAAAAAGCACAATTCCTGTGCTCCCAGCCGTTAGGAAGTTGGACATCAGGTTTCCACCTGCCTGTTTCCAGATCTAGATCTCTTCCCCCAGAAAAGGGAAAAAATCTGTGCCCCATTTTTACCTCCCACAGGCTCTAATCTCCCTTCTGCAAAGCAGGGAGTCAACACAAAGCCAACCCAGGGCTTCCGAGGAAGGAATTTGACCTCAAAGACTCATGTGGATGTTGATAAGCCGCAAAAGAAAAACAGTTTCGCAAACAGGAAAAAACCCCCAACCTCAAACATTTAACTGAGCCCACCTAGACATGGGATTAAATCTGTCTGCACAACAGGTTTGTATTTATTCCCCTCAAATATTGAGTTTGCTGCTAAGACTCAACTCAAGAGTAACAAAAAGCCAAGTATTTGTGTTTTAACAAAAGAAATAATAATAATAATAATAACAGCAAATAAAATCAGTCAAATGCTGCCTTATTACTACACAACCACAGTATTCTTTATTCTCTGAGCAGACTTAGCACTTAAATTGTCTCAAAATCTTGCAGTAGCAGCCTCTCAAGGCAGAAATGCAGCATCCCAGAAAGGCAGAAAACAAATTGGCAGAGATGGGATTAGAATTTAGGACCAAACCCACGCTGAAGAACTCCCAGTTATGCCATTGCTTTGCTTTTCAGACATCGTTATTTTAGGGCCACGTGTTCATTTCTGTCCTGGGCCAAGCAGGGAAAGCAGCTGGAAGCTCAGCACTGCGAGTACAACTCCTAAATTATCCCCAGCTCCAGTTGGCTCCAGCCAGCCAGGAACTGCTGGGATTAGTTTTCGCTTTTCCAGCTGCCAATTAGAGGGAAAAGCCAAAAAAAGACCTCGTTTTTCACTTGCAAGTCCTTTGGGGAGGCCTGAGGGAGAGTGAAATTTGGCCCTCTCGTTCCAGCAAAAAAGAGAGCTGTGGGATTTATTTGCCCTCCCACCACCCATAAATTTGAATGTGAGAACTGGAGCAGGGAGAAAGGGAAGCAGAGTCCTGAAAGACAAGAAATTCAAGCAGAAATTGAGCAGCTTCTGGTGTTTGTCACCCAAGTGACTTTATGTGATTTAAGAGGTCACTAGACATCAACTCAATCCCCGTGGGCACTGTCCCCCCCGGAGATGGGTGGAATGTGTAAATCCAGTGTCCAGGAGAGTCTGGCTGTGTCCTTTCACCTCAAAAATGGATTCACCTCCTCTCCTGGGAATCAACAGTGCACTCAGACCCTGCTCCTGGAAAACGTTGCCACAAAAACTTATTGTTTGCTAGCCCATGTTATACAAGTTTGCACTGCTCAAACACCTGCACAGAAAAAAAAAAAAAATCTTGGTCAGCTGATCACAAGGTTGAATTTACAATCTGTCAGCTCATAATTGCTACACAAACATAAAAGGAGTTCCTCAGAAATGGGATTTTTTTCTGAGACCCAGTGCTTCTATTAAAGAAGCAGATCGCAGGCTTTGTTCCCATTTCCTTCTGCATTTTTTTGCCATATAACCAAATTTAGTTTCAAATAAATCAGAGGACAACATTTGTCTCAGTACCTGTGAGTGCTGAAGCAGAGAAATTAAAGCACATTTAGACTGTGGAGAACTTGAACACACAGATATTAATTTTCCCTCTGAACCTCCTCCATGCAGAGTTCTTGGTTTAGATGCCATTTTCCACAGAAGAACTGAACATTCCTCAGGTTCTGGAGGTCAGGACAGATCTGAAGAATACTTCTAACAGAAACATATTTTTTCCAGTTCAATTCTCTCTGTAGAAATGCTCAGAATTTCTCCAGTGAGCCTTTGCATGCTACTCCGAACTCGTGTTTACTTCAGGCTACCCACTTAAAACAAGGAAAAAAGCCCAGACGAGTAATTTGATTGGAGGCAAAAAACCCCAAGCAAAGCCCTCATGCCCTGACAGCAGGGCTGGGCAAAACAGACTTGGCAGCAAAAGGATGTGATAGCTTTGAGGTTTCTTTGCTCAGGAAATAAACCTATTATCTAAGACCTGCATGCTGTAAAATGCCTCTATCTTTACTCAGCAGACTCGAGGCTGAACCACTCATCAGCAGAACTTTTTGAGTATCAGCTCCCCTTGCAATCCTCAACACCTCCACAAGGAGAATAAACAAAGATATTACAGCAATTAAGCCCTTGACAGGCTGTCTGATACGGCCCTTTTCGATATGATAAGATGGTTCATTTGCCTGTTTTCAGCCTCTGCTACCATTCCTGAGCGGTGAAAAACCTGAAATCACATTTTCAAGTTTCAACCAGATGTGGTGGGCCCATGAATTCAGGTGTAGCCTCAGCTCCCTGGGCTTATCAAGCCAAAAAACTTCCATCAACATGTCCCTAAAAAGGTTTTTTTCTCTTCATATTAATACCAACACTCAGATTTTTGAGTGAATTACCTCATACACTGGTGAGGAACCTTTTCACTCTCCCGTTTCAGCGTTGAAGATCAAGCACGTTGTATAACCCGGCCAGAGCCTTGCAAGGTTTCCAGCAATAAAAGGACTTGCAAATAGCAGAGCTCAGGAAAAAGGGCCCCATGTCCCAGCAGGCTGAGCTGTCTGGATCTGTCTGGGACAATGACAAAAGCCTGCTCTCTAACAATGCCACTTCCAATCACACCTCAGCGTCTGGCAGCTTTAGGGCTGCAGTTCCAACCCTTCATCCTCGAATTTTACCTTTTCTTTTTTTTTTTTGTGAAAAGGCAGAGCTTTGTGCCAAGTTCTGCGCCAATAAAAGCCTGGTGCAAGTCCAGGTTTAAACTTGGTGCATAAAAAGTTGATCTTGCTTAGAGAAGCTCACTGGGCGTTGGGGAGGGGGATATAAATCCCAGTTTAGGGCAGAATTAGGAGCTGCCCTCTTGAGCCAGGATCCGAGTCATTTTCCAGAGTAATGGCCACAAGAGGGGACTTTTTGCTTTAAAGTCAGGCAGAGAAAAGAGTCACAAGATCCCCACTGTGGCCCTGTCCCCCCATCCCAGTGGTCATTACCATCGAGGCCAGGAAAAGCACAAAGCTTAAATTACACCAGACACAGCCAGGCAGCTGTAAACAATAAACACCAGAGATATAAAAGTTCACGAGGCCTCAAGGCTTCTCCTTTCAAGGGCTGGGGTGTTTAATAATAAATGGGAGATTAATACAGCTCTCCATCAGCAGGGCAGGCCCTCAGGGAGAAGTCAGAGACTGCTTTATTAGAGCCATTTAGCATATTCCCAGTGTCTGCTCCATCCCAAGCCTGCCCCACACAGACAAACACCCAAATTTAGCTCTCCAATTTCCCCCCTCCCGCTTTCGAGCACTTCCACAAGCAAAACCTTCACTGGGAAGATCTCTGCAGCAGCAAAGAGAACAAAGAGAGTGAAAAATCACCAGGATATCGAGGGCATCGTTGCTGCTAAGCAGTGAAACAGCTCCTCTCCAAAATAAGCTGATGAGAAGCTTCCAACGTGAGAGGAGAAATTGCCTGGAGCATATGGGGAGAGCATCTGCCTTCAGAGCTCCAAATTCCCCCATTTTTCTGGAATGAAACCATGATAAACATTCCCCAGCCTGGCCTCGGGAATGATACGGACAGCCACGGGTTTATACAGAACTGCCAGACCCCCAAACCTTAAAAACTTTAAAACTCCTTAAATACTTTAAGGCTTAAAAACTCTTTGTTCCTCAAACTCCAAGACATGCTTAGGCAAACAAACCTTAAAAACTCTTTATTCCTCAAACTCCAAGATGTGCTTAGGCAAAAAATCCTCTCAGGTGCCTGGAGTTTGAGCATACCCCATATCCCCTCCAAGCCTGCACTTCCCCAACGCCATTCCCAAACCCCTCAGAGCCTCTGCAGAGCAGGCTGGAAGCCTTGCAGGATCATCAAACATATCCCTATGGGTCTGCTTCCTGTTCCAGCCAGAGCTGCTGCTGCCACTGGACAGGCTCCAGGGGAGGAATATTTTTTGGATTTAAGTGAAGTGACTTTGTGTTTGTCACCTGGGGAGCCCTGTCAGAGGCAGGAATAGAGTTCAGCTGGATTCCTGATGCCTCCTTTTACTGCCTGATCATGTTGCCATGAACTTTTAGCTCCTTGCAATTCATTGGAGAGCTGTGTCCAGCCAGGAGCTAAAACAGAGCTAATAGGCCACTGTTCCTTTTTTTTTTCCCAGTCTGGAAAGCAGTTTGGGAAAAATCTCTGCTTAAAAACCCCAAAATCACAGTTCCTTCTCTGTGACTTCCTCCCATTGATGCACAGAGAATTAAGGACTGATAAAATGGTAGAAAGCTGGACAAATAAAGGTGATTTTAGTCCTGGAAGCCAAACCCTCACCTGCTTTTCCTTGCACACACATACACAGGAGCTGCCTTGGCAGAAAATGTTGTACCTGTTGCAAACATCCCCATGAGACAGATTATGGGGGGGAAAACCCCAAAATTATTCTTTGACCAAACTTTTAAACTTATGAACTGAAAAATAAAAAAATAATGAGAGAGGCATGCCAGCCTTAGTTATGGAAAGCTAAAAAAATCCAGTCATTCCATACCAGGGACAAATCATCCAGTGCAGCAGCAAATTTGCTTCTTCTGGAGGTAAAGATTCGATTATTTCAGTAGCAGCCAGAGAAAACTCGATATGGAATCTGAGGATTCGACTAATCCAATGCAAGAGACAAGGCCTTACACGGGGTAATTGATAGAGGGAAAACACTTGCCTGTCTCAATAAAAAAGCTGGAGAAGCCTGGCAGGAAAAATTCCCTTCAGTTGCTCCAGGATGAAGTGCAGGATTTGAATTTTAAGCTTCCCAATACAAGACAGTTGCGTGCAAATTCTTCCTTCTATTATCCAGATCCAGATTATCTGAGCACCTCTCATCCAAGGCTGAGGTTATTTTTTCATTGTTCACCAGACTGAAAGTGTAAATATTCCACAGTTTCCTGGCGTAACAGCATCGCAGGCTGTGGAACAGCAAAGCAAAATATTCTCAGCAATCACTCTGGGAGGATCTATCAGCAAACAGCCTCGGGGAGGAAGAAAGATGTGGTGGCATTTGCCAATATTCCCTTTCAGTGTGACAAATTCAAAATAAAACCTAAACTGAAAAACACAGAGGCCATGCTAACAATTTTTTATTTACCCCCTATTTTCTGTTGTAGTTTTGGGCTCTATCACCATGGTTTTATGCACGCTCAGGTCACGCTGATCTTTCCCCAAGGCCATTTTCTGGGGTGAAATGCTCCAAAGAACACAAGTGTGAGCTGTCTGTAGAGACAGAAGGCAAAGACAGAGTCACTCCGAGACTTCTTGCCGTGATTTACTTCTTTACCATCCTTCCTTCAGGATTTGGGAGATCCAGAGCAGCCTCTTGGCTGACAAGAGGTTGGATGGCAAGAAGCATAAAGATGTGTCTGCTAGAATCAAAAAGTAGATGTGTTCTGCCAGTGTCCAGAGAGCAGAAGGAAAATTAGGAGGAGATTGGGAGCCCTGGGGGTCAGAACTCGTGGCAGGCAGGGCCGGCAGCACATCCCTTGCTTTGACTCCTAAAGGTTGTGGCAGCAGCAGGTCTGCCAGCCTGGAACAATCACAATTATTTCCAGTACTACGGCAAATTATGGACCTTCCCAGGAAGGATTTGTGCCAAACCATCTTTTCATAGCTACGGGGGATGCATCAAATAGAGAAGGATGAATTCTTTTTGCTGGTATTACCCAGACTTGTGTTCCTGCTGCAGCCGTGCCCTGCTAGGCTTCGTTACATAAGCACAGCCAGTGCTTTCCCAGAGGCTGAATTCCCTTTTCATGTGAGGCCGTGGCAGATGCACTCCCCAGTCTGAGCAGAGGGGAAGTGAAGCTCCATCACATCAGTGGAGTGAGAATCTGCATTACCTTGAAAATTTTCTGTCATAGGCTCCAGCCCTCCCAGCCTCCTTTAGCAAATCCATGCCTGATCCGTGTTTATTTCTCTGGACTGGAAAAGGAATGAGCTTTGCTTCATTTTGCTCTGCAAAAAAAACTGAGGGGCAAGAGAGAATAAAAAATGGGGCAACAGCTGACCTTTGCATCCCAAAATATTAACATTAGAGCTGTGACTGAGCCGGAGATTCCCACCAGGACAGACCTGCCCAGCAGGGAGTTTGTGTTATTTCCCAGGGGGACACAGAATTCCCCACCCCGAGCTGCCAGGTCTCACACCACTCTGCCTTCAGATGCTGTGATTAAAAATCAAAATTGTTCTACAAAGTGGTTTGGGTTTGCATTAGGGGGACAAGGTCAGTATAAATCCAAATTTGACATCATCTGCTTCAAAACCCCTCCTTTGTTTTCAGAGCTCGTGGCTGGGTCAGGGCGTGTGGATGCATCTTCACCCAAACCTCACCCCACATCCGAGGGGTTCCCTAATTCCTCCCATTTGTGCCCGAGTCTGGTTTTGCAGCCTGAAGAGTGATTCCTCACGTGCCCTGGGCTGCAGAAATCTGAGTGCTTTTCCATGCTAACCTTAAAAACCACTTCACTCAGAGCAACCCTTTGACTGCCTCAGTTCCATCAGGAACATCTGACGTCTTCCATGTTCAACCAACACCCTCCGAGTGCAGCTGGAACTGCTGACCACTTGAAAGGCTGAGTGAGTGCTTCTGAGAGCACTGATTCCTGCAAATCATCTGCTCTCCAGGGATGCCAACAGGACACTGCTGACAGCTGGGAAGTCCCATCTCAGGCCTGAGCTCCAGAAGGCAGCAGAACAGAACAGGGAGTGCAGAAGAACAGAGGCAGCACCACTTCACTCAAGAGCAGGCTGCTATAAATACACAAAGTCACCCCGCGCCGCCGGCACGCACGCACTCCCTCATGGAACGTTTGCTTTCCTTCCTAACTCACCTTTGGAAATGGGCACCGCTGCTCTGCTAAAGATAACAGAGCCATGGAATGTCCTGAGATGGAAGGGACCCAGCAGGATCACCCAGCCCAGCCCCTGGCCCTGCACAGACACCCCAACAATCCCACCCTGGGCATCCCTGGCAGTGCTGTCCAAACGCTCCTGGAGTTCTGGCAGCCTCGGGGCTGTGCCCATTCCCTGGGCAGTGCCCCAGCTTCCTTCACGCCACAAATGCATCTCATGCTCACCCAAAGCCATGACGAAGAAATCCAGCATAAATGATCTCTCCTCAGACTTTCTGGGGTTCATTTAAAAGTCTTTATTCACTTGTTAACCTAGGCTAGCCTTGCTTAATTTCCACTTCCAGATAAAAATCATGACCTAGAAAAAAAATTTTGCTGTGGGAAGCAGCAATGTTCGTAATTGAAGCACAGGGAAAGGAAAGATAAAAGCATTGGGGAAAGGCATTAAGTTTCTTTGGAGGCCTGGGGAGGAACATATTTAAGCTTTAATGTGGGATGACATGTGCAGACTTAATAAACTGTTGTTAGATCGTGATCCAGCTCCCTGCACCCTCTTCCCTGAATTCCAGGGATGAAGCACCAGCCTCTGGTCAGAACCACTTCTGTTTTCTCAGACTCTTTAAGTGCACTGGGTTTGCTTGCCAGGGCAATTTTTTTTCTCTCTGCTCGTTCCGTGCAGCAATTCCCTTATCTCCTGTATCAGCTCCTGCCAAGAAACCAGCTTCAGCTCCTGCCCTTTCCTCCTTGCCCCACTAACCCTTGCCTGGCGACTCTTCCCGGAGTTTTTGCTTCCCAAGGTGTGTTCGGCAGAAGCGGGAATGGAAAGGCTCGGCAGCGGCTCCATCTGCTGGGACACGGGACAGCCTCGGGCTCTGGATTCCCCGAACCAGCGATGAGGAGCCAAGCAGGCAGCTCGGGAGCCTCTGGAAGTCACAGCATGGATGCAGACTTCCCTCATGCCCCCAGAGCTGCAGATGCACGGGGCAGACACCTGGATAAGACAAAAACTCCATGTCCCGACCTTATTCAGCCTTTCTAAATCTCGTTTTTCCTCTGTGAAGTGGTTTGTGCTTCCCTGAGAATCCCTGAGTGGGAGCTGGGAACAAATTCCTGCTGGGAAGGGCTGGAGCAAATCCCTCCGAGAGCGTTTCGGGTTCTGGGCTCCCCAAACCAGGGATGAGGAGCCAAGCAGGCAGCTCGGGAGCCTCTGGAAGTCACAGCATGGATGCGGCCATTCCTTATCCCACAGAGCTGCAGATCCACCTGGATGAGGCAAAAACTCCATGTCCAGTCCTTTTTCAGGCTCCGAGCCCTCCTCAATCTCATTTTTCCTCCGTGATTTGCTCTTCCCAGAGCATCCCTGGGTGAGAGCCGAGAACAAATCCCTGCTGGGAAGGGCTACACCCGACTCCAGCCTGGAGCAAAGCCCTCCCGGGCAGCGAATCCCTCCTGCTCCTGCCCTTCACCCCCCCTCAGCCCTCGCATTTCCTGCACCAAGAACTTTTTCCAGCGAGGTTTTCCTTGTCGGGCAGGGATAATCACAGCTAACACGGAAAAACTGCTGGCAATGTCCTGCAACTGATGCCGTGATGATTTTTGTCTTTTTATTATGCTCTTGTTACACCTTTTTACAACTTCTGTATTCTTTAGTGCTTTTTGCCGACATTCTTGGCCTTGTTTGTTAAGCTGGGAGACTCAACATTTTAGAGGCGTTGTAGTCAGGGATCAGTGTGCCCCAGAGCCCAAGGTCCTCTTCAAAACACATTTTGTAAACTGAGATAGAACCATCCAGGGGAAGGTTCCTTGGGGAGGGGGGGCTCATTTGAGCCTCTCATTGGGGAATCTTTGATAGATTTGCTAATTATTAGCACCTATAATATATATATAACCTATAATGTTAGACCAGATCTTTGGTGGGTGTGCATTGGGGTGCATTCCACCTGGACGTGGTGCACCTAAGGATCCTTAAAATAAATACCAAGGTAAAATCCCTTTTTCCCTTGTAACCGTGTTTGACTCTTGATTTTCAGAGCAGGGAAAGGCATCACAGCAATGCTGGCTGTGGAACGGGAGCGGAAGGGATGTTCCTGCTCTGCAGGCATCCCACAGGCTGCCTTTGCATGCACTTGTTCTCTCTGACAGGGAAATCCGGGATTTCCATGGCAGCAGGGACTAATAGCAGGCATTTCTATTTTTTCTTCCCACCCTTTTAGGTTTAAGGGGATTCTTTGTGAGGTTCTGCCAGCGTTTAGGTAAAAAACCCAACTTTTTAGCAGCCATTTTTCCTTCCAGGACCTGGCTGTGCTGCAGAATTGAAAAAAACCCCGACAAATTCCTTAAAAAAATAAAATCAAAATATTAAAAAAATATTTTAGAATGGCTGTGCACAGCATTTTTTCAGGCCACATCTGAAAATTAAAAAACGTTTTTTCAGGCCACGAACTCTTTTTTTTTAATAAGAACATCGATAGCACAAAGACATTTCCAGGTTACCACTGACATTTTCTAGGAGAACCACAGAGATCCAGCTTGCAGATAAAAATAATATGAATATATCACACACCTCCAGCGCCCAAGAGGTTCATCCCTAGAGAGGCACAGGTGGGTTCCTAACAAACCAAAAATAAGGAATAGAGGTGGAAAGATGAGGTGTTGCCTCCACCGTTCAAGTTTATCAATCCTGAGGGGCTTTGAGGAGTTATTTTATTTATCTATTATTGTATTTTCATGAGGATGAAGAAAGAGATATTCATTCTTGTCACAAATTGATTGTTTTTTTTTTTTAAGGACGGCATAAAAAATCAAATTATTTCATTTCAAAGGCTTCTCATCAGTCCTGGGGAGTGGAAGCGTTACAGGACAGACCCAGATGTTGGGAATATACTTCTCCATGCTTCATTTTTTATCCATTTCAGCTGGATGTGGGATCGAACTACATTGATTAAAGTGGTTAAAAAGTGCTTTGAAATCTTCAGCAAAGACCCAGCGCCCAGGAAACGGGTGTGACTAGAATTTCCAACTAATAAGCTGCAGTTGGCACTGTATTTCTTTGATTTAGGTTTGATAGAATTGCCCAGAAACTGCTTTGAAAACTGCAAATTAAAACCTACCAAACAGAACTGCTCTTACGACAGCAGTGAGAAGCTGGAAAGAAGAGTAAAAAATAATTGTTAACCAGGAAATTGTTGCAAGGCGAGGCCGTAAAATGGGAATTAAAGCGCTGGGAGCATCCCCTGCTCCCTGGATTTCAGCGCCTTCCTCCCGCCCGAGCCCACGAGGTGGCACCGTAACTAAAAGAATAAAGGCTCAGGAATTAATTATCTCATAATCCATTAACCAGCGGTCCAATGCAACCCCCGCGCTTTGGCTGAAGTTGGGAGCTGGCTTTTCACGCAACAAAATAGCTCTTAAATTCCGATTTGCCCCTTAAACCAAAGAAATAAAACGTCAGATTATCTGCTCTGCCTTTGTAGAGCACCCACCGCCAGCAGAGAGCTCAGAGAGGCTCTCCTGAAAATCAAATTACACTGAGGCACCCCCTCAGAGGGACAGGATGAGCCTCACTTTAGGATCTATAATATAAATATTTTGTTTTAACAGCAGCTGCTGTCTGGGCTCGGGCTTCAATAAACCTGTGCCTGCCGTGCCCCAGAGCTCTCCTCCTGTCGTGCATCTCCTCTCCAGCCCTAATTTTCATAACAATAACATCAACAGAAGCGCCCTCATCAGTTCCATTGCTTTTGACATCTGCCTCAATATTTAATGACTGGAATAGGCCGCTGCCTTCCATCTTCCTGTCCCTCGCTCCAAGCCTGAGATTTTCCCTATTTCCATCTCCAAATGATAAATCTGCTCCCATTTTCTGTTCAAGTGCTGTGGCCAATTGCTGAGAAATGTTGCATTTCCATTTAGCAAAACAACCCCATTTTTTCCCCTGTCCCAGAGCAGTTTAACGATGTCAATACCCACAGACCATTTCCTGCCGGTGTCTAAAGTAAATAAAATTGTCCCCACTACAAATTAACAGACCAGGATCGAATTTAAAAGCCTGCATTAAGTACATCTAATTAACATGTTAGCCCGTCCTAACTCCTGAAATTCCAACCGTGGTGATGCCAGCCTTGAATTAACCTCATCCTCAGAACCTTCAGCTATTGCAAGGCTGACATCAAAGTTTGTTAAGATCAGTCCTTGCCTCCACCTCATTTTTCCAAGCACAGGGGACAAGTGATGCCTATTTGGGTGATTTATTCATCAATATTCCACTGACAGGAAAAGAGAATTTATCCCTAATTAACACAGCTGTCTTCATAATGAAAAAAAAAAACCAAACCAACCGTCTTATTTTGTTTCAACTCCACTGGATGTTCCCAGCCAGGCTGAACAGTTCCAAGGGTTTCCTGCAGAGCACGAAAGCTGCAGGAACCCTGAGTTTGTGCTGGTAAAGATCACCCTGCCCTTCTCCAGGCCCTCTGTAATCGATGTGACAGAGGAGAATCTGAAACAAGGTGACATTTTCTACTTCGCTGTGCAAAACACGAAGCAGGAGTGCGTTGCATTCCCAAATTACCACGAGCACCTTTCCAGCTGAGGGGAAAACATCCAGAGAAATCCCACGCAGGGCAGGCGGGGTGTGGGCACACGCACGGATGGCAAAGCCCTCAGAAAGTTGCTGGATGAGCTTTCCTTCAAGAGGAATGACAAAAACCAGGCCCAAAACCTGCTTGGATTTTCTCCATCTGTGTCAAATTCCTCTTTTTCAGCCACTGAAGGCTTCCCTCACCTCATGCCCTTCCCCTGACCACAGGGCAGGCTGTGGACACCTCCTCATTTCTCCTCCCCATCGTTTTCCAGTTTGGGAGTAGCTTTGCCCCGAGCTCCTGTGGAAAAGAGTCCCCAGACAGGCCAAAAAGCTGTTCCAAGAGAGGGCTATCCCTCCTGCCAAGAAATACCTATGCTTTCTCATCAGGCAGATGAGAACTCACAGCACAATGAGTTAATGCCAGCACGCAGCTGGATAGTGCAGCTTTGAGCCCTGCTCTTGTGCCAGACTGAAGGCAAGAAAATAAAATGGCAGCAGAGCTTTCCCTCTGGTCAAAATTAGAGGATGGACTTGTAAAAACTGGGAATTCTGATTACCACAAGGAGCAGAACCCAACAATATTCACAGGTTCACAGAATCGCAGAATGAACTGGGATGGAAGAGACCTCTGAGATCATCAAGTCAAACCTATTCGCAGGTGATCCAGTCCAGCATAGAATTGATGCTACATTAATGGGTGGTTTTCACACAGTTATCAAATCCGTGATCTGTTCATCTGAAGTTCTAGAAAATAAAGCAATTTTCTCTCTTTTACCTTACCCAGGTCAACCCAGCTCCTTCAGAAATGAGGGCAGAATGATCAGTTCCTGACTGTTCTCGCACTGCTCCTCCATCTGACCCTGCAACTCATAAAAACATCCAGAAACCGAGACTGCAACAGAGGCTCCAGGAAACAGCAATGCTGGCAAGCATTTGCCCAGTTAGAGGCACGGATCCTAATGGAGCACGACCTGTGAATTATTCATCAAGCAACGTTTTCCTTTCCTTTCTGTGGTCAGACACTGAAGAAGCCACAGGACGTGGCAGATGATCTGTAACAATCTGCATATCGGGCTGGAACACTTTTTCCCTTTTAACAGGCTTTTAGTTAACGTTCAGTAGAGCGTGGAGCTTTATTCAGACACCAAGGGACAGTGCCCAAAAAGTCCAAAAGTCCCAACAAACACCGAGAAACCCGAATTTTGAGGTGCGCATCCAGCCCGAAGCTCACATTGGCATCACACTTTTGATCAGCACAGGAGACAATCGAGTTAATGCCGCGTCTGCCTCCTCCATTACGTAACTCCAACCCCCTTGCTGCCCCTCAGACATCCAACCACTCCTCTGCAGCGAGGTCCTGTCAGATCTGCTGCCAAATTATTGCCAGGAATGGATGAATCGAGGGCTGCGGAGCTGTCAATGCAGAGCTCGGAGTGAACAGTTACTCTCAAGGCATCAGTCAGCAGGACTGGCAACAAATCACCTGACCCTGAGCAGGGCTGAGCCTTTATTTCAGAGCTCTCTTTCATTCCCGAAGATGAGGGGTATTTGCTGCTCCACCCCTCCATCCTCAACCCCAACCCTTCAACAACAGCAAAGCTTTCACTCGGAAGTGACTGAACAAAATAAAGGGCAGGGAAAGGAAGAGGGAGCTGCACAAAAGAGATTTTATTACATTTATGGTCACCTGGACAGGTGAAAGTTGTCTCAGCAGAAGGGCACAGCCAGGCCCCACCACAGATTACATTCCTAGGAGATGTAAGAAGGCATAGCTGCCTTTTTGAAACCTTTTTTGAAATCTTTCTCTGTCCCTCTGTGGGTGGAATTCAAAGCAAACTCTGACTCTCCTTCCCTTCTAAAGCTCAGAGGATTCATAACTCCAGTTATTCAGTGAAGGGATCAAAATCCACCGGCCAAACAAAGGGAGGTGGTGCAGGAAAAGCTCATCAAAGGTTGGAAAAGACCTCCAGGATCATCAAATCCATCCTTTGGCCAAACACCCTCTGGTGAACCAGACCAGAGCACTGAGTGCCACATCCAGTGTGTTCAAGAGCGAGAACAGCCAAGTAAATGCCATAGAAAAGTTGGTGTTAAAATCCTTTTATTGGCTCTGAAAAGCCAAGATCACTTTAATTTAAACTAAAAAACTGAAATAGGCTAATTAAAACTGAACAGGGTAATGGCAGGCAAAGGCCAGACCGTGGCCTGCCCCACACATCAGCAAAACCTCTTCAGGTACCTACAGCAATGCCAGTGATCCAGTGTCCCCCTTTCCCAGAAAATGAACTTCTTGGGGAATTTTCTCCCTGTTTTTCCTGTCTCTGTAAAGAATGGGATCCAGCAGCAGGGAAAGGCTCCATCTGCACTCTTTACAGTGCCAGAACTCGCCTCCCCCGGGTGAGACCACCCAGCATCCCCCTGCTCAGAGAGACAGCAGGGCACAAGTTCCTACAATTTATCTCCCCGAGAGCTTTTTTGCTTTATCATCTCCCAGACATGTTATTTTGTCTTCAGCTCCAAAGAGACACACAATGTTCTGGGGAAAGATATTTACATTTTGAAAGCATTTCCATTAACTGCCTTTTCCTCCTTTTTTTAAAAATTTTTTTTCCCTTTACTTTTTGAAGGTCACTCATAAATAATTCAGAGTTACATACTGAAAGAACATGCAAAGCTCAACTTTGCACACAGACTGGAGCTAAAGGAGCGATTTCCATGAGGAGAGAATCAGAGACAATCTGAGTGCTGTTACACACAGCACGTAAAGCTGTTCAAGCACAGCAGTAATGCAGCAGTGAGCACAAAAACACACACGAGGTGCTTCAAGGGATTCAGTTGTGCACAGGAATCCTTGATCCTGTAACACAGGCAGAGGTTGATCGGCCACCTTATCTAAATGCAGAGTTACAAGCATGCAGTGACTCACGTTAAAGCCCAGGACTCTTTATGCTTTGTGAAATTCCACAGGAGCCCTGGCGTGGGGTGGGAGATGAAAAATTGAGCCATATATTTATCATGAATAGACCAGATCAAAATAATTGGGTTTATCTTTCATTTTCCCAGCTCTATTGAGTAAAAATTGTTTATTTTTTCAACCTCTTAAGGCACTGTACACAAATCAGCTGTAAACTCTGCTGGTTATTAAGCAAAGCAGCTTCCTCCAAGTAATCAATGCACAGAAGTTCTCCTGCACATGGAGCCAGAGGAATTCCAGGTTACATCTCAGCTTTATACATCTCTTAAATCAAAGGTTTAATGTTTGATTTTATTCCTCTAAGGCAGCACCTGTGGGAGCTGGAGAGGGAAGAGCACTCTCTCCCAGGTGGGAATTCACACACTCATTCCAAGTGGCTGCCTGAGAGCTGACATCAAGCCTGACCTGGTTTGAACAGCAGCTAATGGGGAGATTCCCCAAGGATTGGATGCCTCCCATTCACAACCCGAACTCTGCAATCACAGCAGGAATAACTATCACCCTGCAGCTGGTTCCAGCAGATTATCTTCACCACATGCCTCAAGTCCTAAAAGACTCCGTCTCATCCAAGTCATCGTTCGCAGGGTTGATTAATTCCCTGAAATTTATTGCCATGACAAAAGACACGAGTGCTGCCCAGGACAGATCCGTCAAGTGTCTGTTAGCAGCAGGAAATGAGTCACCGAAATTTGGGATCCGCTTTCTCGCAGCATCTGTTCCTCAGCTGATGGCAGAGCAGTGATGCTGAGCATCGTCTTACACACAGGATACACGAGTTTGGAGCCAACAAACAAAAGAAGGTGCAGCTGGTAACCCCGGAGGGGTGAGCCAAAGGGCCTGGCTAGTGAGCAGCTTGCTCCATGTGCACTCCAGTGACAGGAGAAGGAAAATCCTGCTCCCATTCCGTGTTCCTGGCAAAGGCACCGTGTTCTGTGTGTGTACCAGCAGTGAGCCTCTCCAGCTGCCTGCAGTGCACAAACCACATTTCTCCCCCACACTGAACAATTTCCATTCCTTTTGACCTCTCTGTCCTTTCCCCTCCCCTCCACCTTTTAAAAATATTTTGTATTTTAAGCTGGTCGCGAAAAAAATTTTGAGTTTGGAGCTTTTCCAGGTTGGAGCCTTCACGTCTCTGTCAGCAGAAGCCTCTGAGTTAAGAGAAAGAAATTTGCAAAAATCTGACACCTGCCACTTTCCATTGAGCTTTGGGTGGAAAATGTCCCTGGCCTCTTCCATTTTTAATGTCAGAGCCAGCCTGGCGGAAAAGATTACCTCAGGTAAAGTCATTCCGAACAGGAGCTGCCTGCCAAACCCCTCCCTCCCCTGCTCCAGGGATGCACCAGCACAGCTCCGGCTCAGCATCGCTTTTCCAGGGATAACCCTCCCCAGGAGAGCTGCACACAGCCCCCCCAGCCAGGAATTCTGCTCCCGGCGGGTATTTGGGAGCCCAGGACCCAATCCTGATGAGATTCTCCTCGCCAGGAGTGGGGCAGGCTGTGCCCTCTGCAATCCCTCCACAAGGACAACCGAAATGAAATCTCATTTCAGGAGATGGGGGAGAACAGAACAGGATTTCTGCCTCTCAGGGGGTGTTTGGGAGCCCAGGACCCAATCCTGGTGGGATTCTCCTGTGCCCTCTGCAATCCCTCCACAAGGACAACCAGCTCCTTTCAGGAGACGGAGGAGATGCCACTGCAGGAACCTCCATTCACAGATATTTAACAGCTCTCAGATGCCCTTTTCAGCCTTCAAGGGGAGGATCTCAGCTGGAAAAAGGCTGGTTTGTTCCCAAACCTATAGGATTGCGCATTTTAGCCCTTCCCAGCCTGGGCTGCACATATAGAAAGTGAACAGCCTCCTCCTCTGCTGTATATCAGCAATTCCAGAGCTTTTTTGTGCTGCAAACAGGGGAGAAAAAAGCATCTAAGGATCTACGAGAGCTTCGTAGAGCCAGAAAATTATTGGGTATATTCCACATTTGTACAGAGGCTGCTCAGCTTTAGGTTTAAATATATTTGGATTAGAAGTGAATCGCATGGAAACGCTTGGATTCCCTGCCCAATTCCCTCCCAGAGACCGAGATCTCCAGCCCAGCAGAGGAGGCACCGACTGAAGAGCAGAATTTCTCTCAGAAAGGAGCTACAAAATCAAGGCAGTGGCACCAACCTACAAGAAAAGCAGACAATTCCAAATTAAAATAATGCTGCCTTGGAGGTGATGAATTTCTGATTAGGGTTCAATCAACAGCCTGTAGGCTGCCTAAATCTTACTAGACAGCAATGAGATCACTCAGACATGGACATCTGGAAGGGACAAGGAATTCTTGAAGGAAACTCAGCAACAGAATAGTTGAAAAATGGTTCCCTCGTTATCTGTACAAGATAGAACAGTGGTGGCACGATTAGAGCAAGATTTTACCAGATAGCACACTAAATAAGACTCAGCTCCTAATTAGAACTGGACTAAATACTTTTTAAAAACCTTAATCCTTCTGAAAAAAAGTAGGATTTCAGTTCTGCCACAGCTGCCACCCCTGACAGCACATGGAAAATCCACCAGCTCGCTCTGCTTCCGTCCCTACATGGGCTCATCCTGCATTCCTCACATCCCTCCAGGATTCTCCAGCCTGGACTGAGCTGCCTGGCAGGTCTGGATGCCCTGACTCGGGCATGGCAGAGCCCATGGAGAGGGTTCAGGGCAGGCTCACACAGCTGCTCATCCTCCTCTCAGCTTAATGGATTCCTTTAGCACAACACAAATTCCCTTTTTCAATCAAGCCCTCAGAACCGTGCTCCAGGTGCCATTTGGAGCTGAATGTTATAACTGGAATGTTCCAAAGTAGAAGGAAGTAAAAGCAAAAGAGATGTCGTTCCTTCCTCAGCGATGTCATAAGATACTGATGCTCTTTATTTATTGATGGAGTGCTCTCACTCCAGTTGAGCAATCTCAACATCCTCATGAATATTTCTGTGCACAGGGGAAGGAGATCCTTCTGCTTCTTTCCCTTCTGCTGGGACCATGAAAATTGGTTTCCTTTGAGATGCTGGGCTGTCGTCATTTGGCTACCAAGAGTCAGGAGCAAACTCACCATGGTTATCTGCTCTGACTAAACTCCTTGTTATCCACAGAAATCCAGGTTCAGGTAGCCAGGAAGACCTTGGAGAAACATTCATTTACTAATGATTCATTCACAGCATGGGTAGGGCTTTTCCAAATCCTTGAACCTGTGCCACCTCCCAGGAACGGTCACAGGAGGTGGGAGGAAGTGAGGAACAGAACAGGAACTCTGGATTGAGATTTAGCAGGTCCATATTAAGAAGGAAAAAGAGGGAATAGGATTCCTTCAAAACATGAACGGCACTGGATGGATCAGTCCAACACATTGATCTTAAATGAAAATTCCAGCAGGAACCTGGCTCCAGTGCCTCGGAGGAGATGAGAAGAGAAATGGATCCAGTGTTGGAAGAGATGTTTCTGTTAAATCAGAGCAGACAGGAGCCTGCTAGGGGCAGGAGGGACAGCTCCTGCTCGGGTCCTGCCTCCTGGGAGGAAAGCAGCTGCTCCCTGGTGCCCTGGCCTGAGCAGTTATCCCATTATCCCTACTAACCACAGTCCCAGCTCTTCCAGGCTGCCCCTCATGCCCAAACAATTTGCTCAGCCCACAGACAAGAACATGGGAGCACCGGGGAAGAGAGGAGGCATTTCCTGCTCTATTCCTGCCTTTTTTATTCCACTGTTCCAGCCCTTCTGAGGGACAGGGTAGAATTTCATCCTGTCCTGAAACACAGGCAGGGCTGTGAGGGAAACTTCTGAGAGCATCACCCACATCACAGATCCCGTGGCCCCTGTCCCTCGTGCCCATTCAAGATTTCCTCTCTCTTCTCCAGTGTCCTCTGGGTTTAAATGGCTTTGACTGGTGCAACTGGGACTGTCAGGAGAGGTTTAGTGAGTGAGCAGGAAGCTTCCCAAGTGTCTTTCAGCCACCCAGAGTCGGTGTCACAGCCCCGGTGACCACGCTGGCATCCTGATAGGAGCTGAAAGAGCAGGTCTGGGAACCCTCACTCCTTCCACTTCACATTAAATTAGTAATATACAATAAATGGTGATCTTAGATGGCATTATTTAAACATAACCTCACAGGACATTTGCCTGGAGCAAGCTGCAGCAGAGATGCTGAGGGATGATGTAGCTCAGCTATGCATGAGTGTACAACAACATCTTTGCACATGGAAGAGTGTCCAGGCCCCTGCAGGAGCTCCGGCAACTTTTGGAGCATATGGACACCCAAACCCATTAAAGACCAGGCTGAAAATCAGGATTTTATAATGGATACAGTTGTTTTTGAGCACGCTGGAGGCCTCCCATTTGTGGTTACCTTCCTTAAAAATCAAAAATCTGAGTTTCACTGGGTCAGGCACCCCAAAATCTCAGGGGTTTCAAGAAATCTTTAAAGAAATGCCTCAGGTTACCTACAGAGAGTTGTCCTCCTTTATTTATTAGTGCAACAGGACTCCAAACCCTGGTTTGCAGTAATTAAATAGAGCAGTTACATTAGTGGTGAGCAGCACAATGAAACACAGAGAGAGCAGAAGTGAAGAGAGCGGGGATGTGGGAATCACACAGTGACCATTCCCATGGGGAAGTGACCTCCTGGATCCTGCTCTCCCCTTCCCTAAGGCTGAATAAGTGAGAAATACAAGAGAAACAACTGAATAAAAGAGAAATACGAGAGAAACAACTGAATAAAAGAGAAATACAAGAGAAACAACTGAATAAATGTGAAATACAAGAGAACCAGACTGGGGCTCAGGACAGTGACAGAAAAGTTCATAAAGTTCCTTCCCTCCCTTTCATTTCTCTGTTTTCAAAGATATTTCTTTTCAAGGTCAGCACTTCTAAATAATATCTTTTAATATTGAGAGTGAAACCATTTGTTAAACAAAACATTTCTCATTCTGCTAACCAAAGCAAAGGATTTATTTTCCTATAGGCAGCTGGCAAAAGTGTGTCCCACAAACTGCATCCTGTGATGGAAGTGGTCAGGAATGTAAACTTCAGGCCGGTGTTTACCAGAGGAGAATTTAGAAGGGAGAATTTGGACAGAAGTTACCTGAGAGCAATTCAGAAGCACATTGTGGCTTGCAATTTTAGAGCATTATTATAATTTTGTTCACAAGAAACTTTCCATTTACATGTGAAGTATCAAAATAGTTGTTCACGCCTGACAGGAAAACTCAGAGTTCACCTTGTACCTGCAACACTTTCATTTTAAAAGGTTTAAACATTTGCTCTAAGGGCAAAAAGATGAAAAAATGGAAAAGAGAAGCTGCCAGGTGCTGGGTTTCACAGAGCAGGTCGGTGACAGGGCCTGCAGGAAGGCTTGGGGCCGTCTCTCAGCCCCAAAGTGCTGAGTTACAAAGCCACTCCCAGCTCAGAGAAATAACAAAATTCTGGGAAAAGGGATTTTAGCAGCTGAACCAAAGAGCAGCATCTTTGTCTTCCCTCATTGCTCCGGCAGAAAGCTGCACCGACCCAAGGAGCAGAGTCTTTAATTATTTAATGATTAATTTAATTCACCATCAGAACTCAACTGTCCTCAGCCACACGAACCTCCTTAAGCTGAGGTTTAGGCACAGGGACACCTTCTTCAGTCCTTCTTCAGCATCCTTCTTTCTGTTTTCCTGTATTTTTCTCTCAATAAACCTCAGTTTATGGACTCAAACCCTTCCCCAGCACATAAAAACCGTACTTAGAAAAAAGTGATTCCGGACTATTAAAAAATCCAAGGATTTTGCTTACCTTGCACTAAAAGAAACAAATAATTTCTCTTTTTCAGAGCCATTACTTCCACATAAATACTTCTTCCTAACCAGTTTATTCAGCTTTTCCTCCAACACTTTCTATTATTATTACATTTACATTCATCAATAAATTAATAAAAGAATTAAGACCTTCAAGCTTACAAGCCATTCAATTTTTTCTGCCAGAACTTTGCCACCTGTCCCCTGACCCTCCCTGTTTAATCCCCTGCACTCCACACCTGCATTCCTGTGTAACCTCACTTTTTTTTCTTATAGCTGGGGCATGAAACTTGAAGGTAAAAGAGAAATTATTGTTTGCTTACCATGCCTTGGTGCATTTTTTAGACCACTGGGTGATGTTTTCTTCTCAGGAGTGTTCTTAGAGCTTGGCTTGTAAACAAAGGTCATGTATTGTAAAAACACTTAAAGATTTTATGGTGATAAAAATTGAACCTTGTCGGTTTTGACCTGGTTTGCTTTCTAGTAACAAGTCAGTGTGAGTAGTTTGTGCTCAGTTCTTTGGTTTTGAAGCACCAGCATGAAGTTAGAAGATTAAAGATGCTCTTTTTGTGTGTGAGGAAATATTTACTTTGACTCTACTGAGTTTATAGTTTCCTCTGTGAGGAAAATAAGACTATAAAAAATAAAAGGGGTGTTTTCCCTGTTATTCTCTCTGGATCTATCTGAACCTAGGGGTTGATTTTGTCCACTGTTTGTTGTCTTCCCATAAAATGCCTGCAGAGCTGTGTCATGAACACTGAAGGTACCAGATTCCTACAGAGCTTCCAAGAGTTGTACCCCTCGCTGAGGGCTTCATAAATATTTCTGTATTTCATGAAAAATAGAATATCCTGAACTGAAGGCGACCAAAAGAATCACTGAGTCCAGCTCCTGGCTCTGCACAGGGTTTGCTTTCATCCCTGGAGAGGCAGAGCAGCATTTTATCCCCGATTTTATGGGGAAAGTATAAGTTGTGTGTAGGTGGAGTTACACGGGGAAAGGAAGGAAAGCTTGGAAAAGCGGAGTGTGATGTCCCAAACCACAGGCTGGCAGCCTTGCCCAGGGTTTGCTGCTTTCCTTGAGGCTTTACAAACACTTTCATAACTGTTCGAAGGGGAAGAATTTTTGCTCTGTGTTCCAAGGCTTTCCCTCATCACCGAGGTGGGTAAATCTGCTTTATTCACCTTCTGCTGTGTGTGATGGGCGTTTCTTTATGGGGTATCTGAGGTGATTTTAAACACTTTCTCCCTTGTACGAGGGCGAAGCTGAAGATGGGCTGTAAAGGTCTCTCTGTGTGCCTTAAAATGCCCTTTGGGAGGGAGTTAAAACTCGCACCCCACAGCAACCAATTTCTGCTCGCTTGGGCTCTCCCCTCATCGGGGGAGCAGAGCTACAACGGGAAATTAACTCCGTTTATAGGGGTTTTCTTTCTCTCCTAAAAACGCAAAAAGAAAACCACGGAGCAGGCAGAGCAAGCGTTCCAGCAAGCCTAAAATCTCCAGTTTCCAGTGCAGAAAAGACCCCAAAGCTAATGCATCCAGGGGAGTGTGTTTATCCTCCTGAGGAGCGGGTGTGCTTTTTCCAAGAGTCTCCCTCCAACCCCTGAGTGACGAATCTGATTTTTTTTTTTCGTGCTGGATTTTTTTTTCTGCCTCCAAACTTAACTGTTTTGCCACTGGAGAAATCCTCTTGTTCGTCTTTTAAATACCTATATATTCTTGCTAGAAATCAGCTCGACCTCACCCACATGACTGGTCTTCACTATTAATCCCAGTTGATGGCAGGGAGGGGCTCTGGTGGGAGGCAGCCATGTGGTGAACATTGAGCTCAGTGTTTTCCCCCTGCTTCTCTCCTCTCCAGACAGGCAAAATTGTTCTGTGCTGCCGTGGATGTGAAGTCCTCGCTGTGCTGCCTCTGCCTCTTCTCCCTCAGAAACTCCCAGGGCCCTGAATTCGCAGCCCCGGAGATCCCCCCTAAAAAAAAAAGCTCTGGCTGGATCTGGATGGAAGATGGACCAGGAGATGAATAGTAGGAGGGAAGAAAGAGTGAAGTTGGTTATTTTTCTGGCACATGGATGCAATTACACTCAGTGCATTCCAGAGGCGTTCCTTTGAATCCTGTGCAGGTCTGCCTGCCGTTCTTGGGAGAGAGGAAGAGAAAGGGAGGAAAAGTCCCTCTTGCTGGGAGACGGAATGTCTGCATTCTCAATCCTCTTTTTAGGTAGGTTGGCTTTTTGGTGTTGCTCGCTTTTTGTTTAATCAAACTTCCACGAGCCTGCTCCGTGTGCCTGGAATTCATTTCTGGTGAGTTGGGGAAAACGGGTTTGTGAGGAGAAAACTTTTATGGAAAACCGTAATTTCAGTGGTGTTTGAGTTGTGAGCCTTCTCTGGTCGCTTTATGAGCAGGTTGACAGCCAGAGAGCTCTGAATATCTGAGTTAATTTTAAAAAGTGGTGGTTAAACAGACTCGTTTGGGAACGTGTGTTTCTTGTTTAAAGAGGGCAGCGCTTTTCAGGGACAAACGAGAAGAGGGGCTCGGACCTCTCGGGCGATACAAGGTGAATAAAATGTCTTTGTTTCAGGCAGAGTGTCAAATTTGTGTAACTGTGTTGATTTGCTTGGGCACTCAGCGTTCAGATCTTGAAAATAAAAAGGGTTATTGTTTCCAATGGACGGCTAAGATTAGAAACAGATGTGTTGGAGTGCAGGCGGGAGGAGTTGGGGGAGAAAGGGATGCGAGAAGGAGGGAAGGCGAGAAAGGGCTGCTGGAAGGAGGGAAAGAAAAGAGAGAGAAGCTGATTTGTTGAGGAGGAGAGGAACAGAGAATGGAAGAAGAGGAAGGAAAAGGAGAGTGAAGGAAAGCTGGAGAGCTGTTTGCTAAAGCCACGGGCTGTGGAGAAAAGAGTTGGCAGCCCTGAGGTGTCTCAGGGGGCTCCTCGCCCACCCTGGCCCAGGAGCAGCCGGGCTCCTGCTCCTCAGGGGCACCGCGAGGTGAGGAGTGAGCTCCTGCCTCTCTCCTGCTCACCACGTCCTGCTGACAGGCACCAGCCCGGCCCCCTGCCCTGGCTGGGCAAAGACTGGCGATTCCAGGGCTCCCTGGGTGCTGGGAACCTGGGTACAGGTGGGAGAAAGTGGGCTGGTCTCTGGTGCCCGGGGAGGAGCTGAGCACCGGGGGATGGGGGACAGGGCAGAATGGGATTTTTAAACAGAATTTTTAAACAGAATTTTTAAACAGAATTGTCACAGGGACAGCCCAGTTTAAGCCTCCCAGGTGTGGAGCGTGGACTGGAGAGGGATGTTCGGTGATCTGAAACACAGCATCGGTACAGCTGCTGCTAAATGCAGAAGTGGCTCTTGCTCTGGGGATTGCTGTTAGCAAAGGCTGGAGCTGTAGGGACGCGATGGGGCTTGGATGGGCTGGAGGGTCTGGGGAGGGCAGGCAGCACTTTGTGCCCCTGCACATCTGCTCTGGCCACTTGTGCCTCTCTGTGGTGGGCAGCGCTTGAGGAGGACTCCGGGAGATGAGGGAGCAGGGCTGGGAACAGCTCAGCTCCTGCCAGGGGCTGTTCAGCCCTTCAGGAAGCGGCTCTGTGGGAACTGAGGAGACAGAAGGGTTGGGTGCTCACCTTGCCGATGGAGACAATGGGAATTGCAGTCTTTGATCCTACTCAGCTGCTATTCCTTTGATCCTATTCATATTCCCAATATGTTGAAGGCTTGGAGCCAAAGGAACAAACTGTTGCCACAGAAAAGATGGTTTTGGCTGTCATATAATGATAACTTACCTTTGCTTCTTTTATCTGTAAAACACGATTCGCTTTATCAATGTATCTTGGGCATCTCCACTGTGGTAGGAACACAGGAATGCCCAGCAAAAGACACTTTCCCCTCACCTGGAATCAGGTTCCTCAGCCTCTCTTGTCCAAGCACTGCTGAGGGGAGAATTGGCTTCAAAACTCAGAGCGAAGCCTGGAATGTTTTGTTTCCTGGTCCCGCAGTGGTCACTGAAAGCCCCCTGAGTTTCACCTGCCCTGCCAGCAGAGGACTTGGTCTTCCTGCTCCTTGTCCAGCTTCATTCCCCAAACTAGAAGCAAGTCCAGGGAAAAGTAAGGAAGTGTTGTGGTTCCTCAACCCTCCTGAACACAAGGAGGCTGGGGAGTCTGATTTGCTGGCTAAAGCCTGCATTTTCTGCAGTAAAAAAGTACAGAACTGCCAGTGATATCTTGCTTTTTTTTTTTTTCCTTTCTGATAAAGTGGAGACTAATGTGGAAAAAAAAAGGTTTAGAGAAGCCTTGAAAGGAAGGTTTGGGGTTTCATCATTGAACATCCCAATAGCGTGGCTAATATACACAATTCTTGTCTTTTCCACTGTTTACCTCTCTGGGGCACACGAGCAGCTGTGTGATGAGACAGGAAACAGGAGCCAATCTGTTTGAAGGAGGCTTTATTAAAACAAGACAAGATGAAAGACTTTGCTGAGTGTGGACAAGAGCATGGCCAGGCTCACTTTGTCGGGAGAGGATGGGGAAACGAGGCAGGGAAGTGAGGAGGGGAAGGTGTGGAATGCTCATGCGTGTCTACCTGTAACTGTGACACGATTGTGGCCGGCTGAGGACTGAGAATCAGGCGTCACAAACTCCCTTTGTAGCACACTGCACCCTTGAAAAGCAGAATTTTGAAGCGTTTCTTCATTTTGAGTGGGAAAAGTTCATAACAGAATGTTGCATTTTCCACCCAGTAAAGAGGCAGCCAATGCTTCCATTTAAATGTGTTCCTGAATTTGGTTTAAATTTTATGGGGTGGGAAATCTCCTCTCCCTTTGCCCCACTCCAAGACAATCACGAATGTTTTAATGGCCCTTCCATTCAAGGAAAAAGCTGATTTTCTCGTGATCAGAACTGTGATTATGTGTATGCCTGGCTTTGTCACTGGCTTCATGTGCTTTTTCCTGAGTCGTTGGCTGGTGTGAGCGCTCTGCCCTGCAGAAACTGCTGGGTTCAGGGATCAAAGCAGGAGATGTGCCAGCCCAAATCACTCACCCACCTTCCTGACGTCCTGCTGTGGGCAGTGACCCTTTCTGGCGGTGTTAGGGCTCATCCCCCACAGTGCCCGTGAAATAATCATCTCAGTAGTGACTGCCTGACAGACATGTGCTCAGTGGGAGCTGGGGTGTCATTCTGGGGTGGTGTTGAGAGCAAAAGTGCCTCCTGTGCGGCTCAGCCCTGCCCTCCACGCTCCGAGGTCGAGGAGTCTCTTTCAGCGCTGTCCCAGGGGGCTGCAGCGGCTGCACTGAGCACCCAGACTCTTCCTGTCTCACTGCACCGGGAAAAAGGTTATGGAGCAGCTCCTTGCAGGGCCCGCTGCCGTGAGGAATCGGCTCTGACAGCCGGCATTTGCCCAGGTATCCACAGGCTGGTAGCTGGGAAATCCGAGATGATGCGGGAGCAGCTCGGCTGAGCAGTGCCGGGGCTGCCTGGGGCTGTGCTCTGGTGTAAAACCCTGTCCATTCCTGCTCCGGGAGCACAGCAAACCTGCAGGGTGCCCCGTCCTCGGGATCCTGCTCCCTAAACCCTTCTATCCTACGCCGCAGCAAAGCAAAACCCACTGCAGTGTTTGTTTTTTGGAGAAGCGCTCCCGCTCTCAGGGAGCTCGCTGGGAATTGTGGATTTAATAGGATGCTGCTGCCTGGGAGTAGTGAAAACCTAAAGGAGACAGATTTCAGGCTGCTTAAAACAAAGCTTGTGGATCCTTATTTCCCAAAAACAGTAGAAACCAGAGGAGACGGATTTCAGGCTGCTTAAAACAAAGCTTGTGGATCCTTATTTCCCAAAAACAGTAGAAACCAGAGGAGACGGATTTCAGGCTGCTTAAGACAAAGCTTGTGGACCTTGGTTCCTGCTGATTGTGCAGAAGTAGTAAAAAACCAAAGGAGACAATTTTCAGGTTGCTTAAAACAAAGCTTGTGGACCTTTATTCCCACTGATTTTCCAGTAATAAAAAACCAAAGAAGTTTTCACATTGCTTAAAACAAAGCTTGTGCATCTCTATTTCTGCTGATTTTCCAGATATCTCCAAAATTCCTCAGTGATAACTAGAATATATAATATATTTGCTGTTTTCTAGTTTTCTCTGGCTCCTTTTCTTGCCTTTGACCATTTCATGGTGTTGAAGGTTGGTGTTACAAGGGCTTTGCCCCACGTTCTTACAGCATTTAGGGAAAATCCTTGGCTCAGGAGTGATGTAAAAAACCAACCTGCAGCTGTGAAAAGGGGTTTTGTGTGTGACTTTTGTGTCTTGATTTCACCTCCTCTTTGTCCCTGGCCTTTGAAGGAACGCAGGGAACCTGGTTGTGTATTTGGCTTAAAAAAAAAGAACTGTTCTGCCTAGGACAGCTTCATGGAATTGATAATAATTCCTCTCAAATTCCAAGGGCAGGCAACAAAACATCAACTGTGTGAGATGTTCAGCCTGTTAGAGGAGTGTGGATTTAATTCTAGGCCAGGGCAAAGCACTCTTTATTAGAACACTGCTCTGGGAATACCTGAGGAAAGGGAAGCAGAGGATCTGTTTGGCACTCCATGGGGAATTCGAAGGAGCCACACACAGCTGAGTTGCTCTCTGGCAGAATATCAGGGTTAACACTCCTTGTGAGACACTCCAGTTCTTCCAAAGCCAGGGGTGGTTTGCATCAAATATTTGCTGTCAGGACACTTGGTGATAAATTGCCTGTTTTTCTCTGGTGGTGTTTTGTTTTGTATGAAATACTTGGGATTTTTAACATCTGAAAAACAAAAGTTTATTTTGGAGGGGTTTTTTTTATCCTTTCTGCTTTTTCCATTTTACCACGAGGAAGACAAGGGAGAAAAGAGTGACCCGCCAGAGTGAGGAAAAGCAGCATGCCAAAACTGTGGAGATGAATTCATTTTTATAGGAAATAGAGCCAGAGGGAAGGCAACTTTTCTGAATTTCCCATGGAAAACAAGTGGTGTTTTGCCTTTGTACCCACCCTGGCCTCGTCTCCTCCATGTAGAATTAGTGGTTTGTTTTTGGGGGGGCCCTGGTCCACTTCAGAGGGACATTTTGTATAAGAGCAGCACAAGCTCCTTCCCAGAAATGCCATTGCACAACTGGCCCGGAGATATCCTGGTGTTTATCCTCAGAATCACAACAAACGCCCCTGTTCTCCTCCAGGCAACCACAGGGTTTTGTAGGGGATTCAGCAGGTTTGCAGTCTGGGATTTGTCCATTTTCAGAACTGGAAAGAGATGCAAACAGTCACTCTGCCATCCTTAAATGTATTTGGAAAATCTTTTGTGTCTAAAACGTTGTGACACTGGACTAAAAACTGTGTGTAGCAGCAATAAAACGGGATGCTGCAAGCTGCTTTCTTTCAAATTGTGCCTTTCCCCCACAGTTTTAGTCAAAATGCACCTCATATTTCCAATTAAGCAATGCCCTGTGCTAGCCCAGGCTGCTGTTTGTGCCTCTGAAATGGGTTTTACTGTGCACATCCTGTGTGCTACAGAAGAGGCTGCTCTGGGTGCAGAGGGAGCTTGGTGGTGCCTTTTTGAAAAGATGAATGGATCTGTTTTGGTTGGGTTTTGGTGTTTTGGGGTTTTTTTTTTCCCCCCAAAGCTGTGTCTCCATCTGGTTTTAGAAATGGTTGGTTTACAGAAGCAGCCCGGCAAAAAGTCAAGGGTGAAGTCAGGTCAGGAAGGTCTGTGAATAGACTCGAATGACAGGACAGTGCAGGATGCAGGAACGGCTGGGCAGGAAGCACAACAATGGAAAATGTGTGAAAAGTCAACAGGCACGAGGCTGAATTCCAACTTGTTCCTCTCCCGAACTCTCTCCTCCCCTCAGCATTGCTCAGGGAGTGACAGCCACCTCTGCCAGCCAGGGCTGAAATGCATTTCCTTGGGCAAAGTACAGGGAAAGTGAATGGAACAGGCTCCTGGAGCTCCACACCGGGTTATCAACCCAGGATAAAGCTGCTCCTTCTTCCCAGAAATATCCCAGTCCTAGAAAAGCAGGGTGGGCACCAGGCCAGGCTCTCCTCAGCCACACCTTGGTACCTTGGTTTATTTATCTGACTCCTTAATAAGCTCTGTCTCTTCTTTGCAAGAAGTTGTGAAGAGGACCGAGCAGCTCTGAGGTGGTGAGTGTGATTAGAAGGCCACAAACCCCATCCTGTCCTCATCTGCTCCTTCCCTTTCTCCAGGAAATCATTTGGCAGCTGAAAAAGGCAAATGTTTAACTCAGTTTTTCCCAGATCCAGGGTGTCAGAGTAGCTGTCCCACAAGGATCAATACACATTACAGCACACTCTGAGCCTCTCTCTCCTCCTGGGGAGCTGCCACGAATTTTTTCTGCGGCAGGAAACCGAGGCTGAACCCTCGGTGGAAGTGACTGACTGGGTGGAAAGGTTGGAGTTCAGCTTAGTGCCTGCAGTTTAATTGCCTTTGGAAGGAAAAGGTCAGTGAGAATTCTGGTGCGTTTGTGACATTGCCTGGCAGGAGGGAGGCTGCTCTCCTGGAAACTGCTCTGAAATGGAGCGTGCACAGTTAGAGGCAAGGGATGACCACGGCTGGGCTGGGTTTGGGCTGCCCCAGCTCTGCTGCTGCTTCTGCACTGGGGAGGGTCACTGTGAGATAAAGCTTTTGTTCCCTCCAGCAGGCCCATCAGAACATGTAAAGCCCATCTGAGAGAGGAGGGAGCTCAGGCTCAGGTGGGTGCACACTGCAGATGGTGATGGAGCACTTGGAGCTCGTCTAAAACCTCTGCAGCTCTGACTTAAAGTCATTTTCCTTCTGATGTGTCCCCAAACTCAGGTACAAGTAGTGATGTGCAGATCACTAACAAACAGCCGAATCCACCGAGCTGAAATCCTTCACCTGCCACCTGGAGGGACTTATCCTTATTTTCTAGTATGATATTTATCACAAATTAATGGCTTTTTGGTACCAGTGTGCTGAGAAACTCCACTCACGGTGTGAAGCGCTGCTGTGCTACCAGAGAAACCTCACAGAAAGGAAATCCTGGGCTCTGTGTGCTGGGTCTCTGAATTACTTCGTGCTGCATATGAAAAAAGAAAAATGAGTTTTTCTATCCTGCAAATACCTGGAGTGTATTGTGGCTGTGAGTTCTTCTGAGAGGATTCTTTCCCTAAGTGCCTGGATGGGCTGTGAGGAGGCCTTTTCAGAACTGGAGTTTAAAAAATACTTTCTCCATTCCATTCCCTTTGTGCTTCAGCAAAATATTGGAATTAGGTGGTTTTCCAGTATTTGGAATATTTGAGATGTGAGCTGGATGAGTTTCACAGCTCACATTACTCAGTTCGTGTTTTTCCTTAAAGACTTGATGGAATTTTAAAGGTCACAGGAATATTTAATAGAGATATGGACCTTTATTGGCCAGGTAGGGCCAGAAATCACAGGGTGTCTTTGTGTGTGCTGTGCTTTCATATAACACAGCAAGCCTGGAATATTGAACTGAACCAGAGGCAGGCACTTCTCTTTTCTTATTTAAAAAAAAAAAATATTGCAGGGTTTTCAACCTTGAAGGCAAATCACTTTATGACTTCATTGTTTAAATTTAGGTTTTGTTTTGCGGGGGGATCGTTAGACTTGAAGCAAAAGCCTTGTAGCCCAGGGACTGTCACTTCTGATTACTTCCAGTGACACTTCCAATTATTTCCAATCACAATTCCAGGGACAAGAGGAAAAAAGGAGACACATTCTCCAGCATCAGGGCTTTTTTTTTTTTTTTTCCTTTTCCCCTTTTCCTGAACAAAGCACCATTTCTCAAACCTCTGCAGGGAGAGGTACAGAGCCAGATTTGGAGCTGTGCTGCGGCGGGGTAATTCCAGAGTGAATCTGCTGGAGTGAGGCTCCAGGCCGGTGTCTGGCGGGGTGCTGGGAATCCTGCTGTGGATCCTGCCTTGCTGAGCAACACTAAGGAAATTGCTTCATTCTCCTCCCCAGGCACCGGCTGGCACTAGCACTCGCTTCAGAGCGGCTGCTGAAGCCTCCCTGCCCCTCCTAAGACATGAAAGGGCACAGGAGCTGCCCAGGGAGAGCCAGCAGCTCGAAATGGGACACAGGAATCTGCTGGGGGAGCTTGAGGGACTTCCAGGGACACCACACACAGGATTTGGTGCAGTTTGCTTTGCCCAGGGACACAGGAATCTGCTGGGGGAGCTTGAGGGACTTCCAGGGACACCACACACAGGATTTGGTGCAGTTTACTTTGCCCAGGGACACAGGAATCTGCTGGGGGAGCTTGAGGGACTGCCAGGGACACCACACACAGGATTTGGTGCAGTGGGTTTGGCCCAGACGAGCTCAAGCTGCTGCATCCTTCAAAAAATGAAGTGGGAGCATTGCCCGATTTCCAGAAGTCTCTGGTAGCATCACTTGGAACTCCTCGAGCATAAAAACAGTCTTAAAATGGTGTCAGAGCTTTCAGTCACACTTAGTGAAGCCTCTCACTCCCTCAGTGATGCTGCACTGGGCTGTGAGGCTCTGCTGGGTGCGGGGGTTGTTGGCAGCTCTTTGCTTCATTTGCTTCACAGTGGTGCAAGGCCCCAGCAAGAGCTGGGCTCTGCAAAAAGGGGATTTTGTATTGTGTTTGTGTTTATTTACTATTTGGACGCTGTATTAATGTTTATTTACTATTTGCACTTTGTGCAAGTGGATGAGCAGCAGACCTGGTGTGGTGTTTAGAGCAAGGTGTTGAAGAACCTGAGTGAATTTGTGATGCTGAACCTGAACATTTCCAAAACGGCAGCAAATGAAATTCAGTTTCATGTTGTGACTGAGAACCCTTTACTTTCAAACCAGGAATTGTATTTATCAGTGATCTGGCTGAGTGGTGTTCTGGTGATTGCTTCTCACTGCCTTCACCCCCTGTTGCTCTTTGAGCGCCGGGAGTGCTCCCTTTCTTGTGTTTATTCAGGTCTGCAGGTGTTGGATGGCACTGGGATGGTTGGATGTGCCAGCTCCATCCCTTCCTGCAAGGCAAAACCAGTGTGTCTTTGTAGAATTGCTGCTCCTGTGACATTCAAACACGGGGTATTTGTCACTTGAGCACAGAGCCGACCACAAATCTTTTGTCAGTGAAGTTCAGAAGCTCAGTTCCACTTGAGCAATTTGACATTGTGCTTGTGTGGAGACCTTCAAAGGATTCCTGGTCATCAGCTCTGATGCTTTTGTGGCATTTTCTGTTTGGATGCCTGGATGAGGTCGGTTCCATCGCAGCGCTGAGTGTCACTGAGGTGGCACTTTGGGACAGCTTGGTGCTGCTCCCCCAGGAGCCTCAGCATCTCACAGAAGGAGCTGTTTGAATCCACCCAGGAGCCTCAGCATCTCACAGAAGGAGCTGTTTGAATCCACCCAGGAGCCTCAGCATCTCACAGAAGGAGCTGTTTGAATCCATCCAATGTGAAGGAGATGTTCCCACAGTGCAGCTTTGTCTGTGGTCTGTGCTCTGGGCAAAACCTCTCCTCGTTTCCATTGTTCCAAGCTCTTGCTTGGAGACAAAGGGAATTTTAGCCAGACAAAGCAGAGCTTTTGTGGTGGCAAATGCTATGATTTTTTTTTTTTTTTTAATCTATTCAAAGGAGAATTTGAAGCAATAGTGAGTGTCTTCTGGTCAAAGAAGCATTCAGGATGTCGAGGTTCCAGCCTCGATTTTGCCAGTGATTCATGATTTAGTGATTCAGGCTTCATTTTTAAGTGCCTGCTAGTTTTGAGTGTTATAAAGGATTGGTACTCTGGAATTTGTGAGCGTGGGGATGCCTGAGCTGGGCCACACCAAATGAAGTGTCCTTGAATCGTCCCAGGGTTTGGGGCTGCGCTGGAAATCTGCTTTGTGCTTGTTCTGCAGAGTAAGAGCACTCAGAACGAGCCAACCTTTCCCTCCTGAGCTGCAAAGTGCCCTGAAATCGCTGCAGAATGGAGCTGGGGAGCCCAGCCAGTCACTGGTTTAATGGGGGAAGGGGCTTCCCATCGGCGCCACTCGCTGCTCCAAATGCATCCCGGCTTTTCTGGCTTTGTCAGCTCCTTCCACTTAGCCCGAGGCTACCCCCGGAGTCAACAAAAACCACAATTCTGCGGCTGTCAGTTAATTCAGGCCCGGTGTGACCTGGTACGAGGGAGGCTCGAAGCTCCTGGGCTCCTCTGCTCTGCAGATAACCATCCTGAATTACGCAAGGCTCCTTCCTCTAATGACTGGGGCTCGCATCTTTTTCCTGTTGAGCAGTGCCCTGGGCGTGCTGCTTCCATTGTGGGGCAGCAAGGAATGCATTCCCATTAGGAAAAGGCTCTGAATGCGGTGGAGGCTCCGGGGTTGTCAGCAGGCGTCCGCCCCTCTCCACATCCTCCGCGAGTGAAGCCAAAAGCAGGACGTGAACGGAGGAAATTTGGCCTTGTTGCACCAGCCAGAAGTATTTAGGGTGATGTTTTACTGTGTTTTAAGTGCTCTGAGGCAGGAATTGTTTCTTTGCCTGTTTGCACTGTTCCTTAAAACCCTGCAGCCTCGAGGGTTTGCATGGAAATCCTAAGTTTTAACCAGTCTTAAACCTGGCTTTGTCCCTGCTTGCTGTCCAAACAAGCCAGGCACCTGGTCTGCCTCTTTCTGTGTCATTCCAGAGCATGAATTCCTGCAGAAAAGCTGGGAACTGAAGATATCCAGCTTAATTGAGTTCCTTACTTCCTTCCCTTCCTCCTGACAACCACCTTTAAGCAAAGAACATGCAGGGGGATAAAACAAAGCTGATATCAGAAGCCGATTATTCATGCATGTAGAATGATTTTAACTAGCCAGTTAGGCAATATTGACATTTTCCTGCCCTATTAGTGGTTTTCTGAGCACTGCTGGGGAATGTTCTTTGTTCACAGGCACCAATGCTCTGATAAAGCACAACCTGCTCTACTTTCAGGGTTGGAATGGTGGTGTAGGGCATGTTCTACCCCCTCTGAGTGAATGTTAAGTGAATTAAAAACTGAATTATTTGCTATGAGTGATTTGCTACTCTGCTTTCACACCTTTTTTTTACCATCACTTAATGGAGCCTCTGCTGCCCTTTATTTTGACCAACACGATTTGCCTTCCCCGAGGAGAAGCCTCTGAATGCAAATCCTTTTTATCACTTTGCGATGGCACATGACATATGCAAGAACCTTTCCCCTTCCAGTGCCACTCCTGCCCGCCTTCCCTCCTCCCAGAGCAGGCTCGGAGCCTCTCCCCCACGCTCTGATGCAAACCCATGTGTGCAGCACCCCTCGCTGCTGGCTGGAGCTTTTCCTTTGAGTTCCTGGCCTCGGGGTTGTCCTCTCGATATTTCCTTTGCTGCAGCGTGGAAAACCCAGCCTGCCCAGAAAAAACAGCAGCTCCAATAGCTCCTGGCAGCCTTGGTGCTGATGAGACAGGCTGGGAGTGTGCTGGAGCTCTGTTAACTCTATGTGCACATCTTCTCTTGGCGGTTTTGGGGCTTTGTAAGCCTTTGATGGGGTCTGGGATTCTCTGATTCTCGCGGTGTCTCTGGCATCTCTCTACACTGAAAGCACCTGGTTTAGCAAGTCGAGCTCAGGAACAGCTTCAGCCCGTGGAAGGGAAATTAATTTCCAGTTCCTGCAAGGAGGGAGCTGATTCAGGCAGGAATTAGCACTGCTCTTCCACCCTTGCTGGTGATTTAAATGCTGCTTCATTTTTTATGATCATCTTGCAAAAGCAGAACGGAGGGAAAAAAACCCCAGAAACTAAAAAGCAAATAAATCCTGTTTTTCTAAAATATCTGTGTGGAGATTGGAACTGAGCTCACCCAGTGCTCTCTCCTAGAAAAGACGTTTTCTACCTGGAAGAAGGGTCTGCCTGGCAGTGAGGGTTAATTGCCCTGGGTTTAGGAGGTTTGTGATGTTCTTGCCTTTGAGTATATCCAGTTCTCTTCTTCCCTTGATGATTTAATGTCCCAGCTTTGTTGTAACTCCTGCTATGACACCGAAAGCTGTAGTTCATGCTGGGGACACAGTGTGTGGTCTCCTTGTTACTAAAACTCGCCAATCTTATCAGCAAGTGAGGAGTGGAGGATGGGAGGAGGCTGTCAGAGGGTCTGGGATTGCTCTGGGTGAGGAGCAGGAGCTGGGTTTGGGCCGGGTCTGGGTTCTGGGAGGAAAGGGCAGTAGTAGCTCTGTGTTCCTGATTGGGAGGAACAGCCCTGCTCATGGTTTTAAATCATTCTGGGGCTTTATTTTTCTGTGTCAGCACTGTCAGAGCCTATAATCCTCAAGCAAAAGAGGCCGTGCTACCCTACCAAGAGAAGGACTTCGAGTGAGGAATCCCCTTCAGCAAGGATGTGACAAGCAGACTGACAATGTAGAAGAAAGGGGGAAATATCCTGAGCCAATATGCATAAAATTAGGGCCTGATTATGAGGCAGAATTAAAAATAAACCAGGAAGAATTCCCCTGGTGGAGGGAGCTGGTGGAGCAGCAGGAGGGGCAGCTCCCGGTGCCAGCCACGCATTTTAACAGCAGTAATTGAGCAGGTAATGCTGATGAGAGTGCCTGAACACCCTCCCTCGCTGCTGGAGCCACGCAGGCAGGGCTGGATGGAGCAGATAAGTGTTATTCCTGCAGCCACTTTAAGCAGCGGCCACTGCTCATCTCCTCCTGTCCCTCTCTGATCCAGGAGTTGTGCATTATAGATGAACGTTCTGGGGAGATGCCAGGGAAAATGTCCTGGGCAGCTGAGAGAGAGTGAAGATCCAGGAGCATCGGGCCTGGGCTGAGCTCTGGTGTTCAGACAGGTTGTCCTGATGGGGCTCTGGTCAGGATCCGGCGTTCAGGTGCCCTGGAAAACTGAGCAGGACACGTCCCTCGTGCTCCAGGTGGAGGCAGCCACTTCCTGCAGGAAGCACGGTGACTAAAGCATGGAAAATGGCATTTAAAACATGATACCTCATAGCAAAAAAGTCAGAATTCTTTGTAAGGAGCCGAGGTGGGAAGACAGGAATCTGTGGGTTTGCTTCCAGTTCCAGTGGTGACTCTGTATTCTCCAGGAATGAAAATTTTCACTGCTAAAATTCAATCCTGTTGTTGATTAACTCATCTCATCTCACCTCCAGTCCCAGGAGGTGCTTTTATAACAAGTCCTTTTGGAGCTTTGGCTTCCCCAGCTGTAAAAAAAAAAAAAAAGGAAATATCTCATTATGTAATGGAGTTTATGGTCTTCAGACAAAATGGGGAGTATCAGTAAATAATTCGATTATGGTTTTTATCAGGCTGCCCTTTCCAAAGAGCTTATAGCTGCTGTCTGCTTGCATTTGGATTCCGTGTCACTGGGATGGAGCTGTGCCCTGACAGAGCCAGCTCTTTCAGCATTTAGGGAAGAAGGGTTTGAAATCTCAGGGAGCCACACAAGCCCTCGCCTGAATTCTTTATAAATTTTGTAGGAAATACACTCAACCATACTTCCTAAAAGAGGAAATGCTTGAGTCCTGTCTCCTGTGTTTAGAATAAACAGAGTCCAGATAATTTAATCTAAAAGGAAAACGCTCTTTTGGGGATAAACAGCCTGAATAAAACATTTCTGAGCAAACCCATGGCCACGTCCCCCCCTTGCACCACCCCCCAGAGCAGCTTGGATCCTGCAGGATGCCGGGAGCAGCTCTGAGCAGGGGAATTGCCCTCACCACAACCCAAATCCTGCTCAGGATACCCTGTCCTGCCTGCCCCAGCCATGCTGGTACCTACAACCACCCCAAAAGAATCCTCCAGGATCAATCAGGACCCTGCATGGGGAACATCTCGTTCGGCTTGTTCTGTATGAACGTCAAATATTGCCTGGCAGACACTTTGGGGTTGTTTCTGGATATTAATGAGGGCCAGATGGAGGCTGGGGCAGTCTGGGCTGCTCTAATCTGCACTGTGGAACTATTTGATTATTTTAATTTTTAATATTTTTTTTTCCCCTTCTCGACTAAGCAAAAATAAAAAACAATTTCCAGCGTTATGAAGCGGTTGCTACTTTCTGCTGAGCTGGCTGGGCTGGAGGAGCACAGGAGGTCTGGGAGGGTAAATCCAGGCTGGAAGCAGGGAAATGAGGGCTGTGCATTCCTGTCACTCCGGATCCAGCGAGAAGAGAAAACGGGGATGTTAATTAAGAGTCACACATTAAAGCTGTGTCCTGCACTGGGTGCCAGAATGTAATGAGGATGTGTTGCAGAAGAACAGGTACGGCCAGGGCTGGCATACCTGCTGGTTTCCAGTGATGCCTTAGGTTTTAACTTCTATATTTTTCAAATTCCGTCCTGCTTAGTGTGTAAACTAGGAAGGAAACCCGAGCTGACTGAGATTTTTAATGTTTCATGGCCAACATCTGAGTGTAAATAAAAAGTGCAGACACTGGCTGAGTTTATAGATCTGAGCTGCTGAATTTGAGTGGATCTGATGTTGGTTGTAGTAAAGAAAAGAGGCTTCCTCAGAGTGATGGAGGAGTTGAAACAAAAATAGGCTGAGGACCCTGTTGAGGGGGTTGAGCCTTGGCTTTGGGAGAGTTTTGTGTAGCCTGGGGTGAAGAGCTGCCCTCCCACATCCCCCTGCAGCCTCCCAGCCACGCTCTCTGGCTCTGGCTGGTTCAGGACAGAAGAAATGTGTAAATAATTGGAATGTGGGGCTTTGTTTAGGAGCTGGTGCCTGGAGAGCCTTTGCTTAGTCTGGGTCAGGGTAGAGATCCCTGCAGCAAACCCCAGGCTGCTTGCAGCAGCTGAGCTGGGTTTTAGCTCAAGGATTGTGAACTCTGGGAGGCTGGAGATGACTCCGGGCTGTGTTTACTGTCAGACACACAGAGATTTGTCAGATTGTGCTGTCTGGCACCTCTTGCTTTACCCGCTCACCTTTTAGAGTAAAGATTCCTAGATCCGTGTCCAGGTGAACACAAGGCTGTGCTACCCTCAGCCCAGATGGAGAGGCAGAGTGTTGGGATAATCCTCCCTCTTTTCAGGGAATCTAAACTCATCGAGTCATGGAAATTCCAGCCTCGGTTCTTAATGAGCCCTGGATCTTAACAGCATCTGACAACTGAGGCTGGTTCATGCTCAACCTCCCAGGGATCAGGAGAGCCCCTGCTGCCTTTGCAGAGCCCTCTGAGAACTCTCAGCAATGGAAATATGAGGGGCTTTAAGGTCTGGTAGCTGGAAATCTGACAAATGCAGGATGGAAACTAAATTTCAAGCAGGGCTGTTTGTCAGAAAAAGAGGCTGCTGGAACTGCAGGCTGTCGAGCTGCAAACACCGTGGTGATGTTCCGTGGTCTCTGCTGCCCTGAAAATGGCTGAAACTCCATCCAAACTCACCCACTCTGCTTTGAAAGCTCTATTGCTACATGGTGCAGCTCATTTTTGCAGTTTGATTATCGGTTGAGACTTAAATTGGTGGAACTGTGCACTTAAAGGGTCCCATTGAATTGTTGTGGGCTTAAAATCTCTATTCTGAGATAAAGCTGCTTCATGCATCACCATTAAATGCAAATATAGGTACAGAAACTTATTTCAATGACTGGACCAAGTCAGTTCTTGGGCTCTAAAAAAGACCATGCAGGTGTCTGACTCACTTTCTTGTTTTACTTTAGTTTGTCTGTTCAAGTATCTCCTGTGACCCATCTCAGTTTCATATTAGAGGCCTGACTTCTCCTCAATCTTGTAATTTGCTCTAAAGATATCCACAAGGCTGCTTTTGTTCTCGTGAGAAACCCCGGGGAGTTTGAGGCTTTGTCAACCTCACCAGCTATTTAAAATAACATTTAGCAAAGAGAAGTTCAGGAAAAATGTAAAGCCAGAGGAATCTGAATGCGAGTCCAGACTGCTAAATGGGTGGCATTTAAATGGGTTTGAAATTGTGAGGAGTTGCACTGCAAAAAAACCTTCAGCTGTTTGTTTTTTCTCTCAGCTACTCAAGAACCTAAAGTTTTCAAGTCTCAAATCCTCTTTTATGAGTTTCTTCATCAGTCTCAGCTTGCCTGGTGTCTCTTTTTGCACACAAATTTTAAGATGCCCAGGATCACAGCTTTGTTATTCTTTATGCAGCACCTACATAAAATACATCCTTGGCTAACACAAATAATATCAAGCCACATCTCCAGCTGGCATCTGGAATTTGCCAAATTGTACGGCCAGAAAAAAAGAGTAGAAGAGAATTTTTACTAAGTAGTAATTTGGCCTTAAGTGTGAAAGCCTCAGATGCTCTATTTCTCAATGCCTTTGGAACAGATTCCCCACATCCTTCCAAAAGCAGGGAGGCTGCTGCTTGTTTGTAGCATTTATCCTGGATTGTTTATTTACTTGATCTTAAAAGTTCTTTGGGGGAATCTCTTTATCAGCTCGGAAATGTGGCTGCGGTAGTAAATAGGAAGCTGTGACATTAAAAGTAATTGACATTAAAATGTTGTGACATTAAAATTAATCATGTTTGATGGATGTTAGAGACTGAATCCACAGGGCTCCCGGGTTCATGTTCCAGCAAGCTTTGACATTCATTCTCCCCCTCAGTTCCTGCAGCACTTATGTAACTGCTTTCCCCACCACTGGTCCCGAAATTGAGAGGTCCTGGAGGGAGGAGTGGCTGGGATGGGAAGGAAGGGGTTTCCTTGGAATTCTCCACGTGGGAGTGTGGGGTGGAAGAGCTGTTTCATTCCCCATCCAGTAAATCTGTGTCAGATATTCAGAACTGGGTTGGGTTCTTAACCAGCACCATGAGGTGAAGATAAAAGGGATCATTTTGCTCCATCCATCATCGGGATGTTGGAGCAGAGCTGATGGAGTTGGTGTGGAGCCTTTGTTCCCTGTGCTGTGACAATTCCAGCTAGAAAAGTCCTTGCAAAAAACCCCAAACACCAACAAAAAAAACCCCTGTGGCTCTTGCAGTGTAAACAGTGCCATTTTTTGTTGCCATTTTTAGTAATAATGGGAAAATATTTCGTTCCTGTAACAACGGTGCCAGGTTCAGGAGGAAACATTCCCAGCTGCCAGCTCAGCTCCTGTGGCACCAGCACGGAGTGAAAAAGAAACTGAGAGCTTTTCTTCAGGGCCTGGGGTTCCTCAGAGCTGCAGGGGCTGTGGTAGAACCTGACACCTGGATTTTACAGCCAGGAATATGGGGAGTGCCAGGAATGGGAATTATTTCCATACTTTGTGGGGCAAGGACTGTGTGGAAAGCTCTTCCAAGGTGGGAAGAGCTCACCCAGAGCTCACCTAGAGCTGCTCCCTCCAGGCAGGCAGAGAGAGGGAGAGAGATGCAGCATTTCGGGCTTCCAGGACAACATTTTCCAGCTGCCTTTTTTAGCCATGTGGAGCTGGAGGGGCCTCCAAAAAAGGAAGGGATGTTTTGGGCAAGAAGCCAGGTACCTCCTCCCAGCCTGAGCTCGAGGCTGGCTTCACTCACTGGCCTAGCTGGAAACCAGAAGTAATGAGCTGATTTTGGGGTTTTTTCCCTTCCCACTGTGAGGTGCCACTCTCTGGAAGTCAGCACAGTGGGGGTGCAGCCTCTTTTCCATGGGTACCTTGCATGAGACTCCATAAAATTTACATTTTTTTAAAGCAAAAAGACTGTGCCATAAATTTAGTTGGAGGTAAAGCTCGGCCTCATGGTGAGGGCACTGAAATCTGCCTTCTGTGAGCAGCCAGGTGAGAGGTTTCCTTTTCCTGGACCTTGTGGATTGTAGGTTTATCCCAAAATCTGATTCCTTCCAACCTTGGTCAGTCTTGTTGCACCCAGAGTTATCCACTGTGCTTTCAAAATCTGGTTTTTCGTTTGCAAACTGAAAACAGGGAGAGTTGGGGGCTTCAGTGAGGACAACAGTGAGATTTTAGCAGGGGGGGAATTGTGATTTTTGTCCTTTTTCGTTGTCCAGCGTGCACAGGTGGCACTGTGGGATGTCTTTGCTCATGCAAGAAAGAAAAGTGAGAATAAGGAGGTTTAAAAAAGTAAATAATGACACTACTGAGCACAATTTTTCCTTTTCTGTGCAATTTTCTACCTCTCTTTGCTGTTACCCACATCCCTGAGAGAGGCTCAGAATCCCGAGTTGGAAGGGACCCATCAGGATCATCAAATCCAGCTCCTGGCCCTGCACAGGACACCCCAACAACGCCTCCCTGAGAGATTATCCCCAATTCCTGGATTTGTGGAGTAAAAACCAGTTAGGGATGAGCTTTTCTGGGGCTGTTCTGCAGAGGTGCTGGAGATTTCCAGCTGGGGCTGCCCTGGGTGAAGGGGGTGAGGGCAAACAGCAGAGCCCAGAGTGCTCAGTCCTTTTATCTGGGTGTTCCTCTCCCTGAAAATGCCTTTTAAAGCAGGGGGGAGAAGCTGTGTCAGCTCCAATTACAGAAAATGGGTTTTTCTAGAGAATTCAAGCCAGAAAAAAAAAAACCCCATGAGTGCTGCATAGAGCAGCCAAATATTTTGGTGGCTTCTCGTGGCGATTCTGGCTCCAGAGCACTGGGAATTTTTGAAGCCAAAATGAACCCATTGGAACCCAAAATTGCAATAATACAAATCCCTCGCAGGAAAGCAGATTTTGTGGGGTTTGCAGATGTAAACCTGGGGTTGTTTGCATTTCCAGGAGCACAACAGGGAATGGAGCCAAAGGAAGCAAACTGGGGTGGTTGAGCTCCCCAGTTCTTGCCTCAGTTCCCCAAATTAAAGCTTTGTTGAATAATATCAAATACTCTGCTAAGGTAAAACCTTAATATTTGCATGTTTTGTGCCCCTTTTTGTGCTACTTTGTGGCCAGTTCATGATTTATTAACAGTCATTTCTCTGGCACCTCGAAATTTCAGTGCTGCCCAAGTAAATATTGGGAAAACCCCAAAGTTTCATGGATGTTTTTAATTGCAGATTCAGGCAATCATAAAACAATATCAGGTAATGGATCTGATCACCAGCTTGTTTATTTTTCTCTCCACGTGATGGGAGAAAGCTGGTACTGGACTGGAAGTGGGGACAGCTGGGACGTGCTCACAGATACTGTCAGCACAAAAAAGAGGCTGAATTCATCAAATTTCATCAGGAAAAGAGGCTGAATTCATCACATTCTGAGCTCAGTTATCCCACAGACCACCCAGGCTGGGGGAGCTGGGGTTTGCAGCTCATCAGGGAGACCCCTCCTCCCTGATGGAGCAGCTGCCTGGGGTGTGACGGTGGCTGACACCAACTGGGGCACTTCGGGGGCTTCTCTGTAGTGGGAGAAGAGCTTCCTGTGCTTTTTTGGGGCAGTTTAGAAGTTGCAGTGAAAGCTGAAGGTTTAAGGAGTGGGATTTGACTCTCACAGAGCTGTCTCTGACTCCAGACTTGGAACTTTGTCACAGAACAGTGTAAACTGAAAGGGATTTCTGGAGGTGCCTGGCTCCAGGCAGGGCCAGTTCACACCAGCTCAGCCAGTCCAGTTTGGAACAGTCCCAAGGATGCTGATTCCACAGCCTGTGGGCCCTTGTTCCAGTGCTTCACTGTTCTCATAGTGATTTTTTTTTCCTAAAATCTGACTGGGATTCCCCTGTTTAGGACTTCTCTCATCCAGCTGTGCACCTCTGAGAAGTCTGGCTCTGATTCCTTTAATTTTCTTGTTCCCTCTGTCAGCTTTATACATCCCCCCTGAGGCACTGCAGGTTTTCTTACACAGATTGGAGAGGACAGAAGTGAGATCAGAGAAGCTGCAACTTGTCCAGGAAACCCAAATTGTGCATCAGGGCTTGAGGTTCTCTTTTAACTTGAGCTAAAATATTGTCCAGTTTGGGGCTCCCCAGTGCGAGATAAATACTGGGATGAGTCCTGTAAGGCCCACAAGGATGACTGAGGGACTGAGTGTCTGCTTGGAGCAGGACTTTGGACTGGATTGCCTTGGGAGGTTCCTTCTGACCTCCTCTGTCCTGTGGTTCTCAAGCACTGCTGGTAAAACCAAGACACCAGAAGTTTACAGTGGGTGCTACAGGTGTTTCCTGGTCCTCAAAAAGCAGCTCTGAAAGATGATGTTTTGATCAAACAAAACCCACAAGAGCTGTTCCCAAGATGGGAACAGTGCAGTACAGTCTGGTTTTTGTTTTCCCCAATGCTTTCCAATATTGATTCGGCCTCAGCTGTGTGATAACTCAGGGCTGCTGATAAAACACTTCTTGGTGTTGAGGGAATCAGGTGGTCAAGCTGTGCTGGGGACCTCAGTCTGATTCAGGACACGGGAAAAGCCCAGTGATGGTTTCAAGGCTTGGGAGATGGACTGGAGAGGAGGGTGGAAACCTGGCCATGAGTGGAGCTGGTCATGAGTGCCCCCATTCCTCCCAGCCTCACTTCTCCATCTCCCCCTGACCTTTCCAGCGTGTTTCCTGATCAGATGCCCGACCTTTTCACATCCAATTAGCAGAACGCTTCAACTGTTGCCTGAATCCCATTTTCACCCTCCTCCTCCTCCCCTCCAAGCCCCTCTTCCTGCTCAGCATCCTGGAAACTCCGAGCTGGCTCTGTGACGTGCCGTAGCTCTCAGTCAGGGGCTTTTATTTTGCTCTCAGCAGGCTGATCCCCAATTCCTGTCCTTCCAAAGGGCTCTGCCTCTCCAGCCTCACTCGGGGCATCCCTCTCTGCAGGGAGGGCCCTGTGCCAGGGAGCTGCTTTGCTCTTTCCCAGCAAAGGTCACCGGAATATTTGGCAGGCGCGATGCTCAAACCCTTCTCGCTCGGGGTCCCCCCCAGCGACGGCCCTGGGCTTTCACAGATCTGGTGGCTCTGCAGGACCCTTGGTATTTGCAAACATGAAAAATCTGTGTAACATCTCAACTGCTGGCAGGGGAGCCCGTGGTGGGCAGGGAGGAACATCTGCTTCCCTCCCTACCCCATCCCTGCTCCAGAGGCAGCTGGATGTGACCATCAGGAATGAGTTCAGGGTGGTTCAGCTGCGAGGGATTGAGCTCTCTGCCTCTGGAATATCATCCCTCTCTGTCCCCCACCAAAATCTGCAGGTTTTATTTTACTTCAAGGAATACTGAAGTTTTATTTTCGGTCTTCCCACCTGTGTTTTTGACAGGCTGCTAAAATTGGAATTGAAAAGTCGTAATTTGAGTGTCTTTCTGAGGGAAGGGAAATGGAGCTGCTTTCTGGTTTAGTCCTTGTGCCTTTTCCAAGCATCTCACTTGGTGACTTTAACTCATGCTTTGAACTTTTAAAGATCAGGATTTTCGTACATCTACACTAAAACTGAAAAAGAAAGAGCACAGCTTTATAAGTAAAAAAAACCCCAAAACCAACCAATAAACATGATTTGAAAAAAACCCAAACATGATTCTCCAGATGTTTTTAAATCTTCCAAAAATTTGACAGAAGCTAAACAAAAATTAATATTTCTTCATTTTCATAGGCTGTTTCTTAGGCTGCAGCAGCGTTGCTGCACTTTTTATTGTGTATGGTCGTGTCCTTTCTAGGTCTGTGGGCTGTTGTCAAGTGGAATGGCTCCAGAAGCTGGGATCTGGCCCTTAGCTCCCAGGCTGGAACCCTGTGGGGAGCAGAATCCCCCTCAGGCTTTTGTCTCTGGCTCTTGTCACTGCATGAGCACACCTTGGGTCACTGAAAACAAAAAACAAAAAACAAACAAACAAAAATATATATATTAAAAATATATATATATATGTATGTGCAGGAATCTATCATACTTTGTGTCAAACAGCATTTCTTTGTTTCCTGTGTCTGAGTTTTCCTGAATTTCAGGATCACTTGCAGCAGCTGTGCAGTGCTGTCAGTCAAAAGAGCTGCTGTGCTCCCCTTTGGGAAGGGAGAATCCTTTCCAAATACTTTTAAAGTCAATCCAAGTTCTCAGGACTACAGTGTTCAGTCCAATCCTTGGCTTTTAAGTGTTATTGGGAAGAAATTTGGGATCCTTTGGAGCACAGGGCCTCTCCAAATGCGAGGTGAGACCGTGCTCAGTGCAGTGTGAGCTCACACGGAGTGTGCAGAGCTGCAGTGAATTCCCTGTGTGATTCCAGCTCCCTAAAATGCAGCTGGGTGTCTCTTCCAGCCTTTCCAGTGGGGTTTGCATTCCTCAGTAATCCCCACTGGCAGTGCTGATTCAGAAACTGCATTTAGAGCTCCACCTCCACTCTGAGAGCTCAGTGCAGTGTCCAGATGCTGCAACCCGTGCTAGGAGTGGAAAAAGTGAGAGAAAAGGTGTTCCCAGTCTGCTTGCAGCTGGCACAGGGCTGTGCCAAACCCCAGGGAAAGTGCAGGCAGGGATTTGAACCCCAGTGACAAGAATTCAAATCTCGATCCTTTATTTTAATTTCTGGCTCATACTAAAGCCAGTGAAAGACGAGGATTAAAGAATGAGGGTGTTTTTAATTTTCTTACCTCCGGATTAATAAAAAAAAATTGATCCTGCCCAGGGCAGAATCGATAAGGAGCTGCAAACATCTGCACTGACAGAGTGTGACCATCAGTACTCCGGAGCCAAGCTGCTGCTGCTGCTCCCGGCGCTGTGCTCAGCCCCTGCACATCGCACCTTGGCTCCACCCATGAAGTGTTGCAGAGTTTGATGTCTCCCTTACAAGACTTCTGGGGGTGCTGGGGAGGAGCTGCTGCTGTTCATTTTGTGCCTTAGGGCAGCTGTGGCCGAGGGTTGGAGGCTGAGCGGAGATGGAAAGTGACAGGGTGTTAATACATCAGGCATTCATTTTGTATCATATTAGTGGTGCTTGTAGTGGGTAAGTGAGATGTCATAGCCGGTTATGTGCAATTATGAGCTGAACATCCCGTGGAGGTAACGGGGATGTGCTGAGCAGGGAGTGGAGGCTGTGCCTTAAAACTGTGTCCAGCCCTGCTGGGAATGGGATCTGAGGGAAAGCTGCAGGGAGGGACGAAGTTCCCCTGTGAATACCTTGAGTTTCCTGGTCTCTTTTTTGGCAAGTTTAGAACAAGCTGAATTTCCAGGACACCAAGCAGCAGAAAAGCACAATCGGTTCACTGCCTGCTGATTAAAATCTTACACCTTGATGCAAAGGGATGAAAAAAAAGGAGAGGGAATTCTCATCACAGCATTTTTACTGGGAATCCGTGTCAATCTCTTAAGTCTCTTCCTGTCTCCCCAGTTTTCAGAGTCAGCTGATGCAACCCTCTCCTTGGATTTCAAAATGGGTGAGGAAAGATCTGATGGACAAACACTGCTTTGAAAACAGTTTTGTCGCTGTCTCTTTGGGTTTGTACTCTGGATTCTGCTCGGTGTCTGCCTTGGGCAGAGAACTTCATTTCTGTGTGCCTTCATTTGCGTGTCCCTGAACTGACAGCAACAAGAGATTCCCTGGGAGACTGAGGCCTAAGAATATTCCTCAGACAAAAGAAATCCTAGAAATTATTACTGAAACCATCTTCCTCCTCACAGTTTTTTCGAAACGAGGCGGAAGGTGTGAAATTTCTGATGTTTAGGGATGGAATATTTGGTTTTCTTGCTTTCAAAGCTTTAAGGTACACAAAGCAGCCCAGAGATGCCTGGGAAAAAAGGGGAATATCAGACAGTCATCAGTGCTTCTTCCCTCCAGGAATCTGAGATCTGCACTGACAAACTCCCAGCTGCATCACTGAAGGCTTGGCTGAGCTGGTGCTGGAAACAGGAGACACCTGGACCAATTCCCTGATAAAATTGCCTGGACCAAAGGCAAAGGGACCTCACACATTCCTGTGCACAAGCACTCCGTGAGCAATTGAATTGGGAGATGCAGCGCTGGTGCCTTGTTTTCTGTTCTTGAGGCCCCAGGGATGTAGAGCCAGAATCTCCCGCTTGCACTGGATTTTTTAAAGTGCAGTGAGAGAAAGGAAAGCACATCCACAGCTGCTGGCTGCCTGGGAAGGTCCTTGGCTGATGGAGTGCTTCAATGCTTTTTTTTCCAATATTCCCAAGTCTCTTTAGACTTTGGATTCGATGTGGGTTGGTGCTGAAAGTTAACTCTGGCATTTCAGGGACAGAATCTTGCCTTTTTATTGTAAGTAGGATTTTTAGTTGCATGTGGTTGCTGGGTACTGCAGGATTAGTTTTTCCCTTGTCTTTAATTCACAAAGGAATCCTCAAGTTTTCCCCGAGGAATATTGAACCCTTGCAGCTGGGGGCATTTGATGAACCACCTCATTTAGCCACCAGGAACGGTGCATTTACTCACACAGGGCATGCACTGATGCTGTGCTGGTGAAGCCATCCCACATCCCTTCCCTGGCTCATCCGAGATTTCCAAAGGAAGGATTGGTGGGCACTGTTGGTATTTCTGCTGGTAAAGCATCACCAGCCCAATTCCAGCCCCTCTCCTGCTCAGCTGTTGCAAACCTCTAAAAACCAGACGCTTTGCTCTGTGAAATGTTGGTTTTTTGCTCTCCCTGCGCCTTCCTCGCTCCTCCGCAGCCTCAATTCCAAACGCTTCACGTCACCACTTGGAAACTCGGCCGCATGCAGGACTCTTCCCCTGTGCCTTCTGTTTGCACAGCCTCCCCCGGCCTCAGCACATGTGGTTCCCATTCCAGAGGCTCTGCAGCGCTGTGTGGATCGAGACGGGGCTGGGCTGACCCCTCTCTTTCACCACAGCCCGTTCTGGGGAGGGGGAGCCACCTCTGATCTGGCCTTTTTCGTAGCTGGGATGCCTTCGCCTCACAACCAAATTCCTGCGACCCAAGGCGGGCGGAGGGGAGGCGGCTGCAGGCAGCGTGCTGGGGCCGGGCCTTGGTCACTGGGAGCACTGGAGCTCTCGGGAGAAGGCAACCCTTGGCCTCTGTGTCTGTGCCAGCCAAGGAATACAGAAAGCAGATGTCCCAGAGCACAGCCTTAATTATCCTCAGGAGACTGCGGCCGCCTCCAGCCTCTCCTCCCTCGTGCGAGGAATGCAGCAGAGCTGTCTGTAAGAAGACACTGTCTGATGTTTGTTTTGGCCTGAAATGCTGTCGGGGTAACTGTTAGGGCTGGTGTGGTCTGAGCATGAGCGGGGGTGTCGACCTTTTTGGGTTCTCCTCATAACTCCGGGATAAACCAACACAGCTTTCCCCTGTCCCAGGGAGAAAGCAGAAACTGGAGAAGAGAGTCCGAGGGGACGTAAAAACCTTAATGTGCCTGTGTCTGTCACCACTGCTGAACAGCATCGGTGGGGGAAGATGTTTGGTTTCTCAAGAGTTTAATTTTAAGGCCCACTGAGCCTTAAATACTTGAGTGTGGAGCTCGCCTGTGGTGTCTTCAGCACTTCACTGGTTTAGCTCCCAAGTCACGCAAGCAGCCCGGCAAGTTCGACTCAAGATGTAATTCCTTGGCCATAAAAGTCGTTGTCAGCCTCCTGCTCCAGCAGCTAAAATTCTGAATCTGCTGATTGCAAAATGCTCAGGTTTTTCTCGTTAGCACTGGATGGGGGGGCAGGCTCCTGCTTTTTCATAAGGAAACTTAGTAAATCATTTCCTACAAGACTCCAGCAAGATGAGACTCCGACAGATGTGAAATGTCTTAAATTCCTGGCATGAGGGAGTGGGTCAGAGCTGCAACATGGCACGCTGTCCTGGGCTTTTTGCTTTTAACTCCCAAACATATTATTCCTGCATATGCCTAATTTAGACACATTCTGGTTTCAGACACTTTGATTTTAGCACAAAATAGTGAGGCAAATGCAGGATTATTCAGCTGAAGGAACACCCTGGTGTAGCTCTGTGGATGTTTATTCTCTCTGGGCTGATTTAAGTAGGAAGTTATTGCACATTTGGATTATTTTTACTAAAATGAAGTGTTTCAGCAGTTCAAGTCTGGCTGAGAGCAGCTACAACATGGGATTTCTGGATGCACTGAGGTGTTTTTTCCAACAGCCTGGATTTTGGGAAGAGCGTGTGACTCAGGACCACAGGGACAAAAGTTCCTTCTCGGAAGGATCCCGTTTCCAGTCAGAGAGTGAGGATGACTTTTAGGAGTATCCCACAGAACGATGCACTGGAGAACTCGTCTGCAGGGGACAGTTCCTGTTCCAGGGAGGACGTGATGTGCCCTGACACCAGGGCTCGTTCTGTTCCTGTCACACCTCCACCCAGGAAACATTTTGATCTTAACGAGCAAAAGCAGGCAGAGCACCTATCACAGGTGAGCTGGGAATTGTTTGGACAGGGTACAAACTGTGTGTGTGGAAACCACTGGAATTCCTGCTCTGGAGAAAGTTTCCCTCAGCAGCAGATTCTGGTCGTTTCCTGAGTCACTTCCGACGTCTGGAGCTGCAGGAAAATTACAGGTTGCATTTCTGCTCCTCCCTGGGCACCAGGGCCTTGGAATAGTCTGTTGCAAGTGTCACCTTTGATAAAAAACCAAAATAAATTATAAAAAGCATTGCTGAAAGACAAACCGCACAGATGCTCCTGAAGAAGCTGAAATTTTTGAATTATGGATATTCACATCTTCAGCGAGCCTGGTGTAGGTACGGCTTGGGCCACACAAAGGATTATTATGCATTTCTTTTTTCTTGATTCTCTGAATCTTTCCTAGGCTGTTCCTCCTAATTCCAGCAGTTGTGATACAGCACAACTTATTACTTTTTAAATAGTAGAATCTATTTTTAGCATTGCTCCCTAATTCAAACCTTCTGAACCTAATGAAAGATTTAAGTCTGGAAGCTCTTTAGCTTTTAGGATGTGAATTTGCCTACAAATAAAAACGTCAGCAAAGCGTTTATTTTCCCTTTGATTCTGCTTGTCTGGTAATGTATATTTGATGTTGGGATGTGTGTGTTTGTGGACATAAAACTGTAACGGGTATGGAAATGCTCTGGGCTTCAGCACAGCATGGACATGAAAACGTGGGAGCCTGGTAAGGATTCAGGCAAGAAAACACTGCTTGGGATGGACACAATTTGTGATAAGGCCAAACACAGTCTGGGTTTGCTCAGCATTTGCTGCTTGCTGTGTTGCACAGGCCCCTTCCCTCTACACCCATTTCAAAGGGCTGATTCTGCTGAAATTCAAACCCTTTTATGACACACACTCACAATGAGAGGTTCTTAAAACGCTGAAATGAGTTCTGAGGAATTCCTCAGGACTGACATCTTTGCATGAGGGATCCAGGCTGTTGTCCATATTTCTTTTTTAATTTAAACTCTGCCATGTGTGCAAGGCAGAAGGGGCTGAGAGGGCGAAAAACCCCTTGGAGTCCTTCCCGTGCTCAACCCGTGCTGGTGTGGGCACTGTCGGGATGGTTTGGGGCTTGATTAAAATCTTTGTTGCTGTGTTTTCCTTGGAGATTTAAGCATGGGGAGGGATGGTTGTCCCTGGTCTGCAGGGTGTGGAGTGAGTTATTGTCCTCGGAACAATGGGAACAGTCACCCAGGGTCACTGCTCCTCCCCTCTGCTGTGCCACCAAGCCTGGCGCTGCACCCAAAGCATTCAGGCCAATGCTTCCAAAAGCATTTAAAAAAAAAAAAAAAAAAAAAAAAAAAAAAAAAGGAGAAAAAAAGAAANTGGAATAAACAGGAAAACCAATCCCACCTCCTCCTGGAGTCATGGGGTGGGAGCTGAGTAAAGCCAAAAGCAGCGATTCCCGAATTCTTCGCAGCACAAAGAGCTGCCCACAGGATGTGGAAAGGAGAAGAGGGTTTTTTGGGTAAGAACTGCGGAGCCTGCATAAATGTGGCATTACTTCTGGATGTGATTTCTGGGAAAATCATCCCTTTTTTCATCCATTGTGTGCAGGATCCAGCCCTTGAGGCCACCCAGGGCCGCGGAGCTTTGTGAGGGGAAGGTTTGGAATAGCAAAGGGATCCCAGGGATAAATCCCATTGCAACCCAGCCCTGTGCCCTGGGAGTGCTGCTGGCAGGGGCTGGCCACGAGCAGACGTTCCTCTGGCAGCCTTTTAGATGAAACTTCAGCTGGGGAGGGAGGGAAGTGGTTAAAAGCATCTCATTTATTCAGCCTGTCCTTGCAAGGTCTCACCTACACAAATACCGACAGCTTCGGGGAGCGTTTATTCTTCTCCGGACAATAAAACCTTGAAGGGACCTGCATCTGTTTCCAGCTCCTTTTTCCCTCATGTGCCATAAATTCCAGCACATCTCCGAACATAAATCACCATTTCATCCCTGTTTGCTGCAGCGGGACCCTACCCAAACTATGGAAAATGTGAGATTTGCTCATGTTGAGAGCAAATCTCTTGGGATTATTTTGGGGGTAATTCCTCTACCTGGCCCTTATGTTGGGTAATTGAAAGAGGCTGTTTTATCTTCCTTTTGATCTTACAGGTATAGGCAAGGAAATAAAGTGAGAGTCCTGACTAGAGAACCTGCAAAACTTAAACTCCTTTGGGAATTTTCAGGCATTGTTAAAGCACTAAAAAGGATTAAAGAAACAAATTGGGGGAGGTTCTAATAAGATTTTTTTTTTTCCTAATAATGTTATGGAACAGTTTGCACGGTGTGTGAGAGTCTGGTTATTGGTTCAGTGGTGAATCAGGTCGGAATTGTTGCTGATTCTTTGAAAAAATAAAGGGTGCTCTAGGAATCTGTCATTATTCCACTGGATGTCTCCCCGATTTTTCTCCCCATTCACATGATGAGTTTATAGGCACAGGATTCTTCCTTAAATCCACAGATATTTCCTGAGAGCAGCAAAAATTAGGCTGAGGTGTGAGCCCTGCTAAACCCAGCGTGTCTAAACCAGAAAGGAACGAAAACGCTGTCATAATCTGGCAAAAGATTTATCATTTTACATTAAAAACCTCGCCCAGTATTGAGTTTTAAAACGCAGAACACCTGCGAGGTTGTGCACAGACCCTCAGAGCTCCACAGGGCTCGGAAAATGTTGCAAATGTCGTGTGAACGTCCCTGTTGTGGTGCCTAAATTAAGGTTATTGATCAGTGATGTAGCGAGTGTCGGCGCTAATGAGGGCAGCCCGCAGCGACGTGGGCTCCAGGGAAAAGCTGGATTCGTCCTGGGCAGGAATTCTAATTGTATTTGGCAGATGGAGCTTTGAGACCAGCGAATCCAGTGATAAACTGGATTACTTTTCCCGTTAAAGAAAGCAGCTCATGTGGCTGAAAAGGAGCGTTCACTGCCAGCAGTTCAGACAGGGGAGGAGAGCTGAAGCTTTGGCAAGGCTCCACCGGCCTTAAAATTCTGGGTATTTAATGCATGTAGTAGGTGATACCTTCTGATAAAGTGTTTAAAAAGGATAAATTAAACATCAGAATGTCGGGAGCTGAGGGATGGTCGTGGTAACCCAGCGGCAGGTCTGAAAATGGGAGCAGGAACAGAAGGAATTTTCTAAAAGTTGGTCCTGAAGAAACGAGACAAAACATGAGGAAGCATCATGCTGGATGTAAATTTTCTGTCTGTTTTTCACTTGCAGGTTCAGGGTCCGCTGTTTAAACAGCACAAAAGTATATAATTAGTATGTAATAATATAAAAAGTACAGGAACAAATCCAGTCTGTGCAGCTGGAACCTCTTGTGCTCCTGCTCTGCCACCCCAGGATTGTGTGTTCAGTCACTCGCGGGACTTCCCAGTGCTGGAAACTTCCCCAATTTTCATCAGTTTCGCAATATTTGGCCCAGGAAGCAAAATATTTCCTCCCACTTCATTTCACAGGGGAAAAAAGAGAAATGGTTGTAGGGTTTTGTCTTGAACAGCAAAACTGCAGAACAACCCAAGTGCCCTGTGAAGATTCATACCCCAAAGGCAAATGGCATCGGTGCCCCACAGAAATTTGGTTGGGAAATTCTTGGTTTTCACCTCGGGGATCCCTGACCCCAAGGCCTGCAATTTTCCCCTGCCTCTGATCTTGTGGGTCAGTTTTAACCGAGTTTGGACTTTCCACGTTTACAAGCTGGAGACGGGCAAAGCCAAGGATTGATGGCAGGTTTTTGTTCAGTTTTAGCACAAATGCAGAATAAACACTCGAGCAGACAGTGCCTAACGCAGTACTGGCTGAACATGCCATTTTCCTGCCGTGCATCATCTCCTGGGCCAGGTTTTAGGGCGTTAACACACGTTTTGGGGGATTTTGTCTCACATTCCAAGGGCTTTGCTTCCCTCTAGTGGGTCCGCTTGGCAGTTTCCTTTTTATTTCTTTTTTAAATCCTGACAAACCGTCTTTGACAACTCATACTTTTTTTGGACGTTTCTATCCAAAGATACTTCCCAACCCTATTTATTCCACGCTTTCCTTAAGTTTAACCCTCTTCTTCCCAGGCTGGTTTTTTATTTCTGAAATACTTGAATATCATCTGGTGTTGGGGAAGGGACTCTGGTGTTAGGGAAGAGACTCCAAGCCTTTGTCAGACCGATGTAGGGATAAATTGAAGGTTTTCTGGGTAGAAATACAGCTTTTGAAATCAGGTAATAGGAGGTGAGGGCAGAGCTGGGGAGATTGTCTGAAATTCAGAGGGCGTGGGTGCCACTTGAGCATCGACAGCTCCGGAGTGTGAAGCCATCTGCTCGTGCTTCAATCTCAGTGTGAAAATGCCTGGGGATGTAGAGATGTCTCCTTCAATCAGCTGCGACCTGTGCAGGGAGCCGAGCTGGGGGCTTTGCTTGGATGCTGTGGAGAAAACGAGGAAGAATCCAGCAAAACCTGGCTTAGTAAACCCCACCAGAGAGGCACCCTGACCTCTGACCACTGGCGTTTGTCTTCCAGCTTCCTGCTCTGTTTGGCTCTGCGAGGCTCAGACCGAATTCAAGAGAGTGGCTGAAGAAAACGTGACCCTGCCCTGCCACCACCGCCTGGGGCTGCTGGAGCAGGGCAGCCTGGACATCGAGTGGCTGCTGCACATCTCCGAGACGGTGCAGAAAGCAGTGGGTTTGCTGAGAAAATCACTTTATTTCTGCCTTCACACCACCAGCCCTCGATTTAACAGCACTCCTGTGATGATCTTTGCAAGTTATTCTGATGACGAGAGCAGTGTTTAGAAAACAGAGCTGATTTGGAGAGATTTGTAACGTGTAAAAGTTATTTGATATCCACACGTGTTGCGTTATAATGGAGGTTTTTTTTTAATGTAGTCAGTCTTCATTAGATAAAGCTCAGGAGTGCCCTTCAGGCTTCCAAAATAACCTTGGGTTTTGCAGGCCCAGTTTTCGAATCCTTGGTTTCTGTACAAAACACAGCAATTCAGTCCTTATAAAAATTAGGCCTGCAGTGACTTAAATTAGCACAGCCAAACCCACAGACTGCTTTGATGTGTTGTGGCATAAACTGATGCCTATTTTGACACTCGTGTAAATGCCCAATATAAATCTCCAGCACAAATTCACTTTTTGCATCATTCTCAGGGTAGAAACCCAGGTTTGCTTTCCCACCCTGCCCCAGGCTTCCTGTGTGACCCTTGACAAGTCACTTCACAGTGGTGTGCAGCTCCTGGAAACGCCTGGATTTGTTGATCCGTGTGAAAATAAAAGGACAACTCAGTGTTTGCTCTGCTCCTCAGGTGATCACCTACTCCGGGGGCCGTGTTTATGATGACCTGAATGAGGAGCAGAAGGGCCGTGTTTCCTTCACCTCCAACTTCCTTGCTGGAGATGCATCCTTACAGATCATCTCCCTGCAGTCCAGCGATGCAGGGAAGTACATCTGCAAGGTTAAGAACGCTGGGCAGTACGAATGGGCTCGCATCACCCTCAAGGTTGTAGGTAAGGACAGCTTATTGTTCTCCCAAGGGGAAAAAAAAGAAATCCAGACTCACTTCCTGGGGAGAGATTTGTTTCAGCGGGGTATAAATACACAAAGACACCTCAAGATCGAGTGTCAGTGCCCAACTTTATATCTGTCTTGGCATTTTTTGGCACAGGACAGGTCACAGGAAGAGCCTGAAGGTTTGAGGGAGGTGTGATTAGCTGCACGACCATTCTTTCTAAATGATCACTATGATCTCATCACTCAAAGCAGGCTGATATTCTATCTCAGCTGGCCATCACCCTGCCCCGACCTCCTGCTGGGGACTGGCAGCTCATGTCCCAGCCCCTCAGCCTGATCCAAGGCAGTGGAGGTGACAAACAAGCACCTGGAGCTAGCGTTTCCCTTCCCTGATTTCAGTTTATTGCTCAGCTTTTCCAACACTCTGTGATCCCGTGGAAGAATTCTGTGGCCTGCCAGGTGCTGTGGGGAGAAAGAAGAACTGGAGAAGTAAAGTGAGGGAAAGATGTTCTCTAAATTGTGCCTGGAAGAGGAATGTGGTGCAAGAGCTCCACTGATGCAAGTGACCACGAGGCAAAGTGCCACAGAGTGGCAGAATGGCACTGCTAAGGCTGAGCCAGCCAGCTCCACTGTGGGGTTGCAGCTGCAGTCCCCTAAAAACCATGGCTGGTGTGATTCCTTAACTCATTCCAGGGAGGGCAGCCCTTGAAAGCTGTTCAAACGCCAAAGGAAGGGTTTCCACTGAGCAAACTCTGCTGTGTTTGCATGACCTGTCTCCTGCTCCTTCTAGAGAAACCCTCCAAGCCCAAGTGCTGGCTGGAGGGGGAGATGCTGGAAGGGAAGGAGCTGTCCCTGCAGTGCCGCTCTGCCTCGGGCACGGCCCCCATCTCCTACCGCTGGCAGCGCATCAGCGAGCAGGACGAGAGAGCCGAGCACCTCCCGCCCAACGCCAGAGTCAGTAAGTGGAGCACTCCTTCCTTCCCTCGGAGCTCTGGGGTCACTGGGGGGTCTGACAGCGATGCTCCAACACTCCTCCTACTCCTGCGGCTGCACCTGGGGGGATGCTCCACCTTTCCCCCCTTCTTTCCCCTCTTCTTTCTTCCTTCTCTCCCCCTTTGCATTGCTCTGGAGTTGATTTGATGCCACAGATCAATTGGGGCCACTGCGCACTAGCCACAGCTGAAGTTTCTTGGTCCATTTGATTAATCCCAGCGGTGTTTTTCCCGTTTTGCAGACATTTCTAACCCCGGGCAGGTCCTGCTGAAGAACCTGACGCAGATGAGCACGGGGCTGTACCAGTGCGTGGCCACCAACGAGGCGGGGCAGGAGAGCTGCGTGCTGCAGGTGACAGTGCAGCGTAAGTACTGCCCACAGCCCTGTCCCTGCTCCACGTGGGACACGCTGCTCCCACCTGGAAAACTCCGGGCTGCACCTCTGCCCTTTCGTACTCTAACCGCATAAAAATAGAAATCTTATTTATTGCGCTTTTGATTCACACAGCAGCTCTCACCTAAAACGCTAACAAGCATCAAAACCTGGGCCCAAATGATGTTTTTTATCACTTTAGATGGGTCTGGGTCTGTTAGAAACTTTGATTTTCAGAACGGTTCAGGAAATACAAGCAGGGAAAATGGTGCGTTTAGAGGTTCTTCTGACTGGAGTGATTGCAGGAGATGACTCTCAGGCATGCATTCTCTTTCTGGATATTCCATCACTCCAAATTCTGTATTGATTGCACTTGGGACAGCAAAATACCCAAAGGCAGTTGGAAAGGCTGACTGCGACAGGGAATAATTTGCAGGATAAAAAGTAACTTTTGACATAGTTTGGTTTTAATCGGGATTTAGCCCTTTGTGTCCTGAACAGCAGCAGTCAAGATCCCCCGATTAACCCCACCGAGGGTGTGTCAGCTCTCGGCAGGGTGTCCTTTGCATCTGCATACCAGGAAAAGGGTGGAGTTTATCACCCAAACCCCAACAATAGACTTGAGCAGCTCTCCCAGCTGGAACTGCTGTGATAAGACTCTTAACAAAGAATTTTCGTCTTGGAGATTCCACAGTTTTGGAATTTTTCTGCCCAGCCAAGCCTGAAATAACTGGAATATGGAATAAGGAAAACCGGTTTGCCTCAGGCATGTGAAGTAAAAGCGTCCAGGCAGCTTTTATGCCAATTGAAGTGAATTGGTTTAAAATCTCACTTGGCTTTGCTAAACCCTCCGTAGGGACTGAGCCTTAAGGAAACAACTTTCAGCCAAGCCCAAGCTAACCACTGTTATCAGAAGAGGTTGTCATAAAGTATCAGCGAAGGGCCCATAATCCATGGGAAATGTTCTCTCATGATCTTGGCTGGTTTGGATTAAAAATGCCCTGCACAGGATGATCTTCCTTTCCTCCTCTGTCTACCTCAGCCAGGTCACTTTTTCCCCACATTTGAATAATTCATTCTGGCAGTGGGTTGTAATCGTTCAAGGGGAGTTGAAGGGGGGGGAAAAAAATCCTCATGGGGTAACATTTATAGACCAAACATTCTCCTGCCTCTGGGGCGCTGCCTGGTGCCGTGTGTCGCACGTGGGCTGTCCTGCCTTTGTATTTTCTGTGGGTTTGTGCTCTTACAAGGGGACTTTTCCTCTTTATTTCAACGCTGCCCCACAGCAGAAGGCATAGCACCCGTGGTTTCACCTTTCCAGAGGTGAACGCTTCGCTCGCTGGCAGCTCAGCTTTAGCTGGAGATGAACTGGTTCAACTTCAGTGCGGAGACACACCTGAAAAAATAAACTGCAGCGTTCTGTCCTGAGTTATACCCAGTGCTGGGAGCTGTAGCGTGGACTAGAACCTGACCACACCAACAAGGGTTCACCAATACATTTGTTTTTTGGACAACAGACGCACAAAATATCGGCATGATCGCCGGGGCAGCGTGTGGAGTGGTGGTGGGGCTCTCCCTCCTTTTCCTGGTGGTAAGGCTGACGATAAGGAGGAAAGAAAAGAAGATATATGAGGAAGAGGAGGCACCGAATGAAATCAGGTAACGCCTTTTATTTAATCCCACCTCCCCCTCGCAGTTTCGCACGTCTTTACACCGCCGTTTTAAGTAACAATAAGTAGCTTTAAGTGTCTTCAAAGGTTGTTCTAAAAAGCTTTTAAAGTCTTTCGCCGACAAATTTCTTGATTGTGACAATCTTTGTGAAGACTTTCCAGATAATTATATTAAAGTCCCCCCCTCCTTCCCCCGGGGCGAATTAGCACAGACCTCAACCAACTGTTTTCTCTCATCTGCAATTTCGGTATTTTGAAGCATTTGCATACTCTTTCATGGTGTTAAATTAAAGCTGCTTGACCGTTGTGGTTTTGAGAAGGTTTGGGGGTGGTTTTCTTTCCTTTCCTTTCCTTCTTTCTCTTCTCTTTTCTTTCCTTTCTTTCCCCCTCTTCTTTCCTCCCTTCTCTCCCCCTCTTGCTCCCTGCTTTCCCCCTTCTTTTCCCTCTTCTTCCCTCTTCCTTTCTTCTTTCTCCTTTTTTTCTCCCTTCTTTCCCCGCTTCTTTTCCCTTTCTTTCTCCCCTCTTCCCACCTTCTTTCCCCCTTCTTCTTCCCCTTCTTTCTTCCTTCTGTCCCTCTTCTTTCCTCCTTCTTCCCCCCTTCTTTCTCCCTTCTCTCCCCCTTTTTTCCTTTCAACTGCAGCTTGTATTGGGCACGCCACGAAGCAGACAGCTTCTCTGAGCCTTCCTTGAGCCTTTTGAACAACTGTTCCCCTGGATTTAGCTCCGGGTGAGCAATGCCCTGAGCAGCCGAGCGCGGAGGGGAGCGGGAGCACCGGGAATGCCGACTCCTGTTCCTGGAGCTCATCTGTTCCCTGCCTGGGGCCTGCCCCTGAACTCCCCTAAGCAGAGCTCGGGCTCCAGCCAACCCGGCCTAAACTCCTCAGGAAGGAAAGCGCTGGAAAGATCTATTTCCAGGAAAGAGTTTGAGCTGCTGCCGCCCTCGAAGAAACAAAACCCTTGATCCATCTTTGTGTCTATTTGCTGCCTGGCCTCGTGTGACACCTCGGCACCATCGGGCACCTCCGTAATCCCTTCAGCCGCTGATTACTCCAGCACAAAGGCAGTCTCTGCTGATTTCTTCCCCTTTTTCCGTTTCCTTTGCTTTCTTATCTTGCCTTTTCAGTTTGAGCCTCACCCTCTTGTATCACCCTTTCACGCCTGCCTGTTACATCCTCCCCCTCTTTCTCTCTCTCTTTCTGTCAGGACCCAGCTCTTGCGCTTCTTTCACTCCCCACAGGGGTGGTTTTAAGTGGAAGAACCGGTTTCAGGCAGTCTTGCCCAGGCCATTTGTCGTTCTGGCTGAGGATTGCAGGGCAGACAGCTCTATCTGCGCTGTCTGCCCCGACACTTGGCGTTCATTGCACACACACACACACGCACAGAGCTGTTTGTGAGCAACGCGTTTATTCCAAACCCATTCACCAACAGCTCTGCGGGGCAAAAGGGAGTTCAGCCCGCAAAATCACACAGCACAGAGTTCGGACAATTTGCAGGATACACCCTGGCGGTTTACAGAGGGGTTCAATGAGCGTTCCCGTTCGCTCCCTGCGGTGTTTGAGCCCTGTGTGTGTTCGCTTGCAGGGAAGATGCAGAGGCACCCAAAGCCCACCTCGTCAAGCCCAGCTCCTCCTCCTCCGGCTCCAGGAGCTCCCGCTCGGGTTCCTCCTCCACCAGGTCCACAGCCAACAGTGCCTCCCGCAGCCAGCGGACTTTGTCCACCGAAGCCACTCCCCACCTCACCCCTCCCCAGTACAGCCAGCGGCAGCTGGACAGGAAAGAGACGGAGCCAAAGAAAGTCGACTACAACAACGTGGTGAAGATGGGAGTGACGCCGGTGATGGTGCCCGCCCAGAGCAGGGCGTTCCAGACCGTGTGACTGCCCCGGCGAGTGTCCCCTGCCCAGAATAAACACCTCACACACCACCAGCCACATAGCGATCGTTAGGGTAGCTAGTTCTCTTCCTGGTCAACTTAATCACTTGGGGTTATTCACACCACGAGAAGCCCTCCCACTCAGTTCTTTCTGAACATCTTCCAGCACTGAGGTTCTGATACAGAATTTTCTTTTGTTGAAGAAAGATACATTGGAGGGGAAAAGGGAGCTTCTTTTTAAATTATCTTTTTTTTTTCCTTTTTTTCTCTTGAAAATGGAACACTGCGTATCTAAAAACTATGACAGCAAAGTGCTGTACGAGTGAAAAGAAGCCAAACCTCAGGATTTTTTAAAAGGGATCAACAGAGACTTAAAGATGCATAATATTCCAGAGAGGTTTTGTGAGGAGAGAGAAGTCTCTTGGACTGGTTTTGGAGTAGTTTCTCAAAGATGCATTGTCTTAAGTGAAGATTTTGAGGCTGAGGGTGTTCAGCCTCCAAGGGAACTGACAGGTGCTTCACATTTTCTGCATTCAGTGAAATACTGGAGGCTGTAACTAAAGCGGAAATGAAAGGATCACTCCCAAAGAACAAGAGATGCAGTATTAAGGTGTCTGAACTAAACTCTACTAAAGGACCTTTTCTGTCAAGAAAACAGAGGTGCTTTAATTGCCAGAATAAACTTAACAATGCACCCAGAGATAGGGCCAGGAGCCTGACTTTGCTTTCATGGGCAGCACTGCAGAGCCACGGGAGCCCCACTGGAGGGGTGTCCGTGGCTAATGAGCCTTAGAGAGAGGAGAACTGGGCACTAAATCCAGCAGGGAGGCAGGGCCCCGAATGGGGAGGGCCACCAATGTACCAAAAAGCCTGGATGGAGCGTTTGGAAGAGCTCTCGGTTATTGCCAGGTGGAGAATTGGCCAGGTTTGGGGGGGGGAGCTGTGCTGGAGAAGCCTTATGGAAAGTTCTTGCCGAGACTGAATGAACAGCACTGCTGAGCTGATCCCTCAGGGAAGGCTTGAAGGATTCCCTGACAGAGGAAAACACACCTGGGACAGGTAAACAAGCACAAAACGCTGCTTCCATTAGGAAACCTTTGTGTGCGTTGTCCCACTCCTACACCAAAGGCTGGGCCACGTGCTAGAGCTGAGGCTGAAACCTTTAGCAAGGCTCTTTAAAAACTGCAAGAATTGGTAAAAAATATTTTTTGTGAGCAACCAGGATAAGCGTTTCCAAGGAATAGGAAGTTAGGAAAGAATGGGAGGTAGGGACAGATGCAGAGTTCTGTCGTTGATATTTTCCTCTGAAGGACTTGGCTCTGACCACTGCTACACACAAGACACTGAGCTTGTAGGTTCTAGATTCCTGTATTCCTAGACTGGTGATTTCCTATTTAAAAAATGAGGGTGTTTTGGGGTTTTTTCCCCATTTGAGGGAGGGAAGGGGTTTCTCCAATTTGTGGAAAGAGCCTACAGAAGATGGATGAGCACAGAAGAACCACAGATCTATAATTCTTTCACTCCAGGACTGTCATTAGTCTCCCTTTCTGACTGAGACCCAGAATTCTAATTTCTTTACTTGAGATCTTTAACAACCTGATCAAAGCCAAGCCCTGCTCAGGCTACTTCCATATGGGAAATAGTTTTCAAACTTGCCCTACACCATGTGAGAACTTCTCTTCCTAGGAGCAGCCACCCATTTCCATCAGAAGTACCAAAATTCCACTGCTTTCTCTACCCCAGATTTAACCCTTGGCAGGACAAATTACTGATGCTGTGCAGGGAAAACAATCCCAAGTCAGTTTTAAATAAGGGAGACCTGGTATGAGGTGTTGGACAAGCTGCTCCTTCCATGACAGCTCCTGGTGGTGGATACTCTGTCATTTCACCCTGGATGCTCCGGGAGCACATCCCCGGATCAGCTGTGTTTGAAGCAGCAGCTCTGTGTGTCTGTGACTCCTCTGCAGTCGCTCTTTTCCTGAGCCCCAAAGGCTCAGGCTCTCCAAAGCACTCCCAAGCCACTCCAGAGCTGGGAAAATCCCAAGTGCAGGAATAGGACGGCTAAAGCAGCTTGTGGGTTCTTCTGTGGGTGCTCATCGTGCTGAACATTCCCCGTGCTGCACCTGAGGATCCTCACTCCTGCACAGAGACCCGGGAGTGCTTTTCCCGTGCCTGAGCACCCAGGAGCTCCTCACCACTAACTGAGGGTGACAATTCCAACAGTTGAGCTGGCCACAGCTCGAGAGCCAAAGGCTCTGGGGTAGTTTTGAGTCACAGCCCAGACTGGTAATTAGCAGAGAGGAGGCTCTGCAGCCTGGAGGGAGGAGAATTTGCCCTGGCAGGCTTTCCTGGAGCCTTTGGGAACGGGCCGCAGGACACAGCAGCCCTGTCCTGCAGCAGAGAAGCCACTCCTTGTGCTGGGAGCTGTCTGATGACATGGGCTGAGAGGTTTGGGAGCCTTGGGGAAGGTCAGTCAGAGGTGCAGTGGCTGAGGCCTGGTCTGGGGGATCAATGCTGGCTGCTCCGAGCCCTGTCCAGGTATCTGCTTGGAATTTCCAAGCCCTGTCCAAGGTATCTGCTTCCAGCCCACCCATCAGGGATTCACGGGGAAGGGAAAAGTTCATCACCCAAAGGGAACAGGAGAAAGGGGTCATTCCAAAGGTATTCTATTTTCCAAGCTCCAGATGACCAGGAGCTGCACAAGGGAAGCAAATAAGCCAAACCCTGTTTTGTAAAATAGTGTATTAAAGCTTTTACTGTCATATACCAGCTATTACTTGTGTGATTAAATGCCTACCATGTTATGTAGCTTTTTGTTTCTCAGCAGCTAAACGAAGCTTCCATCTCTGCTACTACCTGCTATGATTGGTGTACTTGTACTGTGTCTGAACAACTCAGAGGAAAGCAAATATTTATTATTGATTCCTTTGAATCAATGATTTCATAACTTTTTTTTTTTTGGTTGGTTGTTTTATAAATAAAGGTGCTGCAGCTAAAGTGCTGCAGCTCAACTCGACTTGTACCATTTTCTGGGATGTGTTTCATGCTGCCAAGCTGAATCCAAAGGGGAAAAAAAAGGATGGAGTTAAAAATACCATTTGGAAGCTAAGGAGGCCTGTGTGCATATTTGCATGGGAAGCGTGGGGAAGCTGGGCTTTTTCCTGGCTATGTTTCAGTCTAAATTAGGTGACATTTCACCAAAGATGCGAAGCCCTGGGTGCATGGAAGTAAATGTTGTTTTGTCTTCCAAGCGGCCATTTCACCTGGGATATTTTGGCTGAGGATGCAGGTGCTGGAAGCCAAGGTGGTAAATAAATAATGCCAGCACAACAACAACTGGTGGCTTCATCCTCGCCCTGCTGTGGCCTTACCGCTGAACCAGCCCACGTGTTTGGCTTTCCTCATGAGCTCTGAGGTGAGGAGGAAACCTTGAGCTGTGCTCAGACAGTTCAGATCTGCTCTGCAGATAAACCTTTGGAGCCAGCTCACAGGAGCGTCCAGCCAGGGAGCTGTGGGTGGGATTTAGGGTAGCTAAAGGTGCTGATGGCTGGTTTCTCTCAGCCTTCTTTCCCCCTCAGGGTGTTTTGCAGAGATCTCCAGACATCAGCAACGCTCCTTACTGAAATCTGGGAGTAAAAATTGCAACACAATTCGGCAGTATTCAAAACAAAGCATGGTGACAACACACTGGTCTCACAAGTGTGTCCTGTCCGTGTCTAATTCCAGAGCAAACGCTGCTCCTGCTCCCACTGGAGTTGATGGCATTAAAAACCCTGATATGGGGATACACATTTTGAGAACCGTTGTGCAGTTGCAGACTTTTGTACAGGATCAGGAATTCGGGGTTATTTTTAACCCGGAGCAGTTTGTCCTGACACACTGAGAGGGGGGGAACCCCTCCGTAGGAAAGGGAAGGGATGGCCTTGGAAATGTGTGATTTTCGAACCTCAGCAGATGTAAGTGTTGTATAAATAAGTGCTGCCGCTGTGAGCAGGAGGAATGCCTTTGATAATCTCTCTTCTCCTCCCAATTCTGTTTTAAACACTTAAAGGAGAAGCAGTGCTGGATCCTTAATATACTAAATTCACTCCCAAAAATAACGTTTCAATCCACAATTTGAAAAAAAAAAACAAACCTCCACACTAAATACTTAAAGCCGCCCAGCCTTGCCAAGCCTTAATTTTTGTGATATACAGTAAATGAGCTCCTTTTGTCCAGTTCAACAGCCTCTAATTTCAGATGTAATGAGTCATTTGCAAACTGCCCTCCTCCCTGCACTGACTCACTGCAGTTTCAGGCTGCCTCCCCTTGCTCTCAGCCTGCTCTGCGAAGTGTGCTTGCACATCTAAATGTCACCGTGGTATTCCAAGGTGCAGGTAGTGCTATTCTTACGCCCTCCTCAAAATTCTGCCCATGGTTTTCCAAAAAAACAACCCCAAAAACCACCCCAAAGGCAATCCCCCGGCGAACAGCACTACTCCCACGGTGGATTCGGTGTGAGTTAGGCTGAGGAGCATCTCTGGAGTAAGCTGGGAGCAGAATACCACAGCAGCCTGTACCCTGGACAGGGTGGAGTGTGCTCTGTATCACGGTTTGTATGGAGTGCCCTTATCCCGAGAGGCACAGAGCCCCTTCCCCTGCCCTGGCTTTAACCTTCTGCACCCAAATTCCAGCTCCAAACCCTGCCCTCGGATGCCACCCCAAAGTCCCCACTCAGGCTCCGGGGCAGAGCAAGAACAGGAGCCACAAACTGGCTCGGCACCGGTGACTTCCCGTGGGTCCAGCACTTGTGCTGCTGGTGGTGTGGGACCGATGTCAGTGGGGTGTGGGGCTGGTTTTGGGGTCTGGCAGCGGGTCACCAGCCAGGCCAGGGGACTGCGTCACGTCCCCTCGCTGAGGTCACCCAAAATTGCCGTGGAAAGCGATGTTGGCACCCTTGTCTCAGGATGTGGCTTGCACACAGCAAGTTATCACAGCCAAACATAAGGAACAGGCTGAGGGATCTCTTCCTGTGTCCCTGTATTGGACTTTTAAGCATTACCAGGAGCTTTTTTGTTCAAAGCCAACCTGGGAGCACCTGAAATGCCTTTCTGTGCAGTTTTTACCCCTTTAAACGGAAGTTCCTTTGCCTGTTTTCTCACTGTGCCGTGTCCCGGAGCCTGGCCAGGACTCAGCGTTTGTGTTCCCTGCTCCAAATGACTCCCTGGCTTTTCCACTCGGCCTTTATTCCGTGTAAACACTGGATGCACTGGATGCAGGTCACAGCCCTGAGCGTGACCTCAGGTGATTCCCGACCTCTGCCCAGCTCCCCTCGTCCCCAGGGACACCAAACACCCACGGTTTTCCACCATTCCCTTCTCCACGGAAATAAATCCATGCTGGCAGCCGGATTATCCGTGCAGCGAGCAGCACCGGCACGCCAAGGAGCAACACCCTGTCCTTGGCTTGGCTTGGAGCTGATGATGGATGGGGACATTTAGGGTGGATTATAAAGCATGTTAGTGCTGAGATGGGTTTTGCTCAGTGGAATCAATATTGCCAGTGTCTAAAACACCACAAACAAGGTTTGCGGCGAGAGAAACAGGGCGCGGGGGTAAACCGGGCAATATTCCTTTGCCTTGCAGAAGGGAACATGGAGGATGCTGACTATTGTACTTAGGAGATTTACTGAGCACACGCTGCGGGAAGCACAAGGGAAGCGCCAGGAAATGGCTGCGAGCACCAAAACGGGGAATGCCGCCATTCCTGAGGGGAAGGAGGGATCTCGGCGGGCACAGAGGGGCTCGGAAGGCACAGGGAGACCCCCGAGTGCAATGCCCAGAGCGGCCCCTCATGGCTCCGCCATCTTGCCCCCCCCCTTCCCCGCCGCTCTCCTTCCCCACCGCCCTCTATGCAAATCACCCGCC
>VZRS01004719.1:656748-707739 GCA_013398055.1 Ifrita kowaldi
TGGGTGGAGAACGGCCACGTGTGGGATGGGTGGGGGGCAATGGCTCAGAAGGTGGGGGGGGTCGGTGTCGCACGGGGCTGGGGCTGTGCCAGCACACGCGGCCCGCCCGGCCGGGACTCCATTTCCCGGCAGCCCCCGGACACGCCCCGCAGTCCCGGTCACGTTGCGCGGGAGTTGCGGTGCACGCTGGGGTTTGGAGTCCCGCGCAGCGTGGTGCGGGGAGGGACGCCAAGCGGCCGCGGCGGGGAATGCACTCGGTGTGCGCTTCTGGGGCTACGTGGGATAACGGGGCTGGAATTCCAGGGATCATCCAGAATTCCCAGAGCGATTTAGGCGGAAAGGGATCCAGTTATTAATTTCTTGCAATGGGACACCTTCCACTAGACCAGGCTGCTCCCAGCCCTATTTAGCCTGCCCTTGAACAGTTAAAGCGTGGGTCAGCCACAATTTTCTCTATGCGAGCTGTACTAGTTTCACTTTTAACTTAATTATTCTTATTTATCCCTTTTTTTTTTCAGACAAGATGTCGAAGGGACCAGCTGTCGGGATTGATCTTGGCACCACCTATTCCTGTGTTGGTGTGTTCCAGCATGGGAAGGTGGAGATCATTGCCAATGACCAGGGCAACCGCACCACGCCGAGCTACGTGGCCTTCACAGACACAGAGCGGCTCATCGGTGATGCCGCCAAGAACCAGGTGGCCATGAACCCAACCAACACAGTCTTTGGTAAGACTGCAGGGTTGACACACTTGGTAGCGATTAAAGAGGTTTTTCCTGGTTGTGAGAACTAATAACAGCAAGGTTTAAGATTCCTCATAGAAATTAAAACATCTTAATTATTTCCAATCTGAATACAACTGCTTTATTGGAAGTTAAGGTTTAGTAGATATTGGGAAAATATTTGCCCTGTAGCAGGCTTTTCTGGGCAGTCAGTCTTGAATAGCCTTAATGAGGTATCTCAAGCTGGTTCATGGCACAGCATTTGCTGTGTTTTAGAGGTGATAGCACTGACTTTCTGCATATCAAAGAGGCAAAACTCAGTGTCTGCACCTGAGCTTTAACAAGGCAGTAATAATTCCAGGTTAAGGATGGTTGTTCAGGCTTTTCTGCCTTCATAGTAAGAATTTCACATTTTTAATTGTGAATAAACACTAATGTGATGTAATCATGTTTTCCAGATGCAAAACGGTTGATTGGGCGCAGATTCGATGACTCTGTGGTGCAGTCTGACATGAAGCACTGGCCCTTCACTGTGGTGAACGATGCTGGCAGACCTAAGGTCCAGGTCGAGTACAAAGGCGAGACAAAGAGTTTCTACCCAGAAGAAATATCTTCCATGGTTTTAACCAAAATGAAGGAAATTGCAGAAGCGTATCTTGGAAAGGTGAGTCCTGGACTGCAGTGAAATGTGATTTAATAATTCTCTCTGAGCATTTAGCACCCGTAACTGAGCTGGTTGCTCCGTTTGCAGACTGTTACCAATGCAGTAGTGACTGTCCCAGCCTATTTCAACGACTCCCAGCGCCAGGCTACGAAAGATGCTGGAACCATTGCGGGGCTCAATGTCCTGCGAATCATCAACGAGCCCACAGCAGCTGCCATTGCCTATGGGCTGGACAAGAAGGTACGGAGAGGTCACTGTGTTTGGCCAGTGAGTAAACTGTTAGAAGTAGTAGGAGGAGGTGAGTTGAGTAATGAGAATTGATGTTTTCTCCAGGTTGGTGCTGAAAGGAACGTCCTCATCTTCGATCTGGGTGGCGGCACCTTCGATGTGTCCATCCTGACCATCGAAGATGGCATCTTTGAGGTGAAATCCACAGCTGGGGACACCCACCTGGGTGGGGAGGACTTCGACAACCGCATGGTGAACCACTTCATCGCCGAGTTCAAGCGCAAGCACAAGAAGGACATCAGCGAGAACAAGCGCGCCGTGCGCCGCCTGCGCACTGCCTGCGAGCGCGCCAAGCGCACCCTGTCCTCCTCCACCCAGGCCAGCATCGAGATCGACTCCCTCTACGAGGGCATCGACTTCTACACCTCCATCACCAGGGCTCGCTTCGAGGAGCTCAACGCTGACCTGTTCCGCGGCACCCTGGACCCTGTGGAGAAGGCGCTGAGGGACGCCAAGCTGGACAAGTCGCAGATCCACGACATCGTGCTGGTGGGTGGCTCCACACGCATCCCCAAGATCCAGAAACTGCTGCAGGACTTCTTCAATGGCAAAGAGCTCAACAAGAGCATCAACCCTGATGAGGCTGTGGCTTATGGGGCAGGTAATTAATCACTCACACACTGTAGCTCTTACTGGTGTAGGCCCTGGGTTTTCCTCCTGAATCACTAAAGCTTTCCAAAGCTGTAGGAATTTCCCGTGGACTTGCAATGATGAATCAGATTCCAAAGCCATTCGTAGTTTCCACCAGAAGTCGAAAGACTTAAGATGGTTCAAGTACCTTCCTTGGATGTCTGAGCGAGCCATGTGTAATCCTCACAGCTTGCAGAGAGTCTGTTGCAGGGTTTTTAATGCTCTGTCTCTTCCTCCAGCTGTGCAGGCTGCCATCCTGTCTGGAGACAAGTCTGAGAACGTGCAGGACCTGCTGCTGCTCGACGTCACTCCCCTGTCCCTGGGTATTGAGACAGCTGGAGGTGTCATGACAGTCCTGATCAAGCGTAACACCACCATCCCCACCAAGCAGACCCAGACCTTCACAACTTACTCTGACAACCAGCCTGGGGTGCTGATCCAGGTAAGCTGAGAGCTCTGGGGTAATAAAAGACACTGCCTGTGCTTTCACTGGTTGATAATTTAAGTAACTGTTAGGCCAGAGGTGTTAAATTTCTGTAATTTGTAAGTCCCTGGTTGCTGTGATGAAAGTGATTCCAAAGCCATTCGTAGTTTCCACCAGAAGTCGAAAGACTGGTGTTGGTCCAAGTTCCTTCCTTGGATGTCTGAGCGACCACATCCCTTTAGAGTGATAAATAAATAACTCATTATGGCATTAATGATGTAATTCGGTGGTTTCTCTCTGTAGGTGTATGAAGGAGAACGTGCTATGACTAAGGACAACAACTTGCTGGGCAAGTTTGAGCTGACTGGCATTCCCCCTGCTCCCAGAGGGGTCCCTCAGATCGAGGTCACCTTCGATATCGATGCCAACGGCATCCTGAACGTGTCTGCTGTGGATAAGAGCACTGGCAAGGAGAACAAGATCACCATCACAAATGACAAGGGTAAGGATCTACTGTCCTGGGGGTGGGACACTGGATAGGGCTTAAAAATCCTCCTCTGTCCCCTCCCAAAGCCTGAAGTGTAACTTTAGGAGGATTTGTGATCCTTCCCTAAAAAAGAGTCCAAACTCAAGCCTTGTGTTCTCTGCAGGCCGGCTGAGCAAGGAGGACATCGAGAGGATGGTGCAGGAGGCAGAGAAGTACAAGGCAGAGGATGAGAAGCAGCGGGATAAGGTGTCCTCCAAGAATTCCCTGGAGTCCTACGCCTTCAACATGAAAGCCACTGTGGAAGATGAGAAGCTCCAGGGCAAGATCTCCGATGAGGACAAGCAGAAAATCCTGGACAAATGCAATGAGATCATCAACTGGCTGGACAAGAACCAGGTATGTCAGATTCCATGTTGAGTTTCCAGTGTCTGGCTGAGCTACAAGGGAAGGTCAGGATGGAGGAGAGAAGCCCTGGTTGCTGTGATGAAAGTGATTCCAAAGCCATTCGTAGTTTCCACCAGAAGTCGAAAGACTGGTGTTGGTCCAAGTTCCTTCCTTGGATGTCTGAGCGACCACAGCTTGGAAGCACAAAGAGTTTCCAGTCCCTCCTTTTCCTGGCTGGCTTCTTCCAGGAATGTGTTAGAGAAGGTGCTGTTGCTCCAGGAGCAATGTGAGATGCTGAACCGAGCAGAATAACCTTGTCTCTAAAGCAAGTCTGGCTTGGTAGGGCTAAAGCAGCCCAGATCCTTGGAATGTGAAACAGGGTAGTGCTGGTTCCCTGCTGGGCTGTGTCCACCAGGGCCAGCAGCAGCACCTGAGCTCTTCTTTTCTCTTGCAGACGGCCGAGAAGGAGGAGTTTGAGCACCAGCAGAAGGAGCTGGAGAAGGTTTGCAACCCCATCATCACCAAGCTGTACCAGAGCGCAGGAGGGATGCCCGGTGGGATGCCCGGAGGATTCCCTGGGGGCGGAGCTCCTCCATCCGGGGGAGCCTCCTCTGGCCCAACCATCGAGGAGGTGGACTAAGGACACTGGGAAATGCATTCCACTAAGCAGTTAGTGTTGGAGGAGACCCCCGGGTGGGGGTTGGAGTGAAGGACCCAAACCTGTAGGCACATCTGGGTTTATCTTGCCAGATTAAAAACTCCATAACTGAGCTGCTGTAAAGGAAAAGAAAAAATTAAAATGAAACAAAACATTTTTTCTGGGCATTTTAAATACTTGAAAATGTGCACAGGTGGGAGATGATACCATTGCACTTTACAGTACTGTAAATGAGTGGAAATGCAATTCATGTCCTAAAGAATAAAAACTATTTAATGGGCATCACCCTGTCTCTGCCTTCACTTGTTTGTGCCAGCTGACCAGTAGAAATAAAGGGAAAATAACCTAAATCCAGGTAATTGCTGCTTCACTGAGCATGATCCAGGTGGGCACTGCAGTGGGAAAAGAGGTTTGGAACCAGGTGCTGCTTGAGCTTTTAGGGTCTGGATGGATTTTGGGAGGAGAACTCCTAACTGGTTATTACTGTGGCAGGAAATCTCAGAATTAATTAGGCTGGAAAAGACCTTTGATATCATCAATGCATAAATTGCATTTTCTGGGTTATAAAATCCTGGATAATTAACTCTGTCTTTTAGGAATTACTAGCTGAAGCATCTCAGCTTGCAGGAAAGGTCAGTGGTGACTGGATTTGGGGAATTTGCTGGCTGGGGAGGTGGCTCTGGGTGGCCTTTTCAGCAATAATTGGCAGTGTCTGAGCATTTTCTGAATGCACTATCTGTATAAATCCATTTCTGTAGTACCAGTACAGCAACAATTCACTGAATTGCAACTACAGTCTATCAAAATTCCTGGAGCAGTGCCAGGTGGAAGGAACTTGGGGTAGAGGCTCCAGGAAATATTTCAGGTTTGAGAGACCCTGTTAAATGACCAATGTGGGGATCACCCCCCTCCAAAGAAGTGTTTCCCCTTGAGCCCTTCCCATGAATCCTGCCCCAGCATCCCAGCAGCAATCCTCCCCTCCATGAGGGCAAACCCTGATCCCTCAATTCCCAAATGCCTTCACTTGTTCAGGTTGTGCCAGAGCTGTGTGTGGTACCTGAGCACCGTGGGTTGACATAAAGTGAATTAATTGGGTGAAATGAAAACTAAAAGCAAAGCAATCATGGAATTCTTCCTGCACTTCCTCAGGAAAGCTGGGCTCCATCACCAAAATTCCTGTCCTCCCCTTCCTTCTCCTTCCCCAGCTCCATACACTGACCATGACCCCCACCATGGTCTGGGGTGTCCCTGGGCTGAGTTAGGGTCAAAAACATCCCAGAGTGCTCATCCCTGTTTTATCCCAAACCCCGAACAACCCTGGACAAACCTCTGGAGAAATTCCCCTGTCCCAGCCCAAACCAGGTGTCCTTGGCTTAGGGCAGCCTGGCAGCGCTGTCCCTCAGTGTCCCCATGCTGCCTGTGCATTGCCAGCTATTAGAATTTCCTCGCAATTAGGGAATCACCAAAACATTAATTAATCACACAAAACGGAGAGGAAGTAGCAGGGTTTGAATAGATTTTCGTTTGGGGCCCCTGCTGGCACTGCTGGTGCTGGGCCACCAGATAGCAGCACCTGACCATGGAACGGCAGAGAGGCCCCTTGTTTGGTCGCAAAAGAAAAGGAGGAGCTTTTGCAGTTTCTTGAAGAAAAACAGTTTATGGGGTAGAACGGTTGGTGTTTGGTGAGTAAACCCAGGTTTATAAATAATCTGCAGTGGCCTTGAGGACAATTAACCAAGCTGTGCTCCTTTTTTCTACTTTGGAGAAGAGGAAACTCCTTAACCCTCAGCAAGTGCAAAGGTGCTGTTAACTCTTCCAAACAGTCCTTAAAAATGCATTCAGATTAAAAAAAAAAAAAAATAAAAACCCCTCAGGAAAGGTGAGAGCTGGGTGTAAGGAAAGGCACGGATGGAGGCTGTGGTTGGACATTTTCATTTTAGGAGGGATTTAAAGGCAAAATGCAGCTGAGGCAGGAGTGCAGCAGCCACTGCTGAGCCTCGGTGCTGCTCTCCTGTCCCTGCTCAAGTCCCTGGTTTTCCATCACCCGATTGACTCGGGGATTTTTTTGTCCCAGCTGAAAGCCGGGAGCGTTTGCTGCAGGAGCAGTCAATGCACAGGTCCTGGGGCCTGGGAAAAGCCAGGATTAATGGGTTTGTGCCCCCGAGCCAAGCCAGCAGTGAATCGAGCCTTTCCCTGCTGGCCAGGGCTGTCCAGAGCCTTTGGAGTGTCTGGGAAGTGGGGCTGGGATCTGAGGGATGACACAACCTGTGGAGAGGGGTGTGCTCGTGATGGGCTGGTTTATGAGCCACAGCAGAAAATAACTGAAATAAAGCATTTTTCTGGGCACATCCACCCGCGTTTCGTGTGTCTTGGGGGATTATCCAACATCTAAAAGCACCAACAGGGCACCTGAGCCTGGAACCTGGAGGCAAGGTGTGGATTTATTCACTCCACTGCCTTTAGTTAGCACACACTCAGCACCCTCCTCCTCCTCCCTGCTCTTCTTCCCCTCTCCCTCATCATCATCATCATCCCTTTCCTGCTGATTTTCCACCAATGCCTACGTCTCTTCCTGGGAATGATTTCCCCCCTGGGCAGCAGGACTTATTTCAGTCATCAAATCTCCCCGCAATCTTTACACATGAAATATTTAGCCCGGCCCCAGCAAAGCACACAGAGTGTTAACGTGTCACAAGCTGCCTGCAGACAGCATTAGGCTGTAATTTGAAAGTGAGTGAAGTGATAATGCCACGCTCCCTGCTTTTGTGAGCCTGCATTAATGCAGCCTCTGCCAGCACCAGGCATCGACAGCACATCGACTCCCACTAATAGTGCGAGGGAGGGTGGCAAAATTGGGGCTGATGCAGGAAATAAAGGGTATTGACCAGCCCACTGCAGTGCCACAGCGGCCTTTAATCTATTACTGCCCTTGATGGGGGTGTTTTAATGCAACTTTAGTGTCAATCACATTTATAGTCCCCACTCTGCCTGCTGGGGAGGGCGGCAGAACTTGGGTCAGGCTGTTGCTCAGAGCTCATAGGTATCGATCGTGGCCAGGCTCTGGAGTCTGGGTTATAATTATTTCATTAAACCGTTTAATGGTTATCAAATATGAACCCCTCTCCTGTTCCATTTAGGAATTGTTGCAATTGCTAATCCATGTCAAGCTTCTTTTGCTTAAATTGGCTGCTGCTCCCAAGTGCTCGCTGTGCCCCTCCCTGTGGATTGATCCCAGGAGAGCCCCTCTCACGTGGCACAGGGATTTGGGGTTGTATCTGAGCGATCCTGCATTAAAATTCATCCCAAATAAGAACAGGATGCCCTGGTCCCCTCTCTGAGCTGTTTTTGCCTCGGTGGGGTCACGATGGAGGAGATGCTCTGTCTCTTTCCTTACACCAGGACCTGCAGGCACAGAGTGGAGCAGAGTCAGGGGAGGGTCAGGCTGGATTTGAGGGAAAGGTTCTTCCCCCAGAGAGTGCTGGGCACTGCCCAGGCTCCCCAGGGAATGGGCACGGCCCCGAGGCTGCCAGAGCTCCAGGAGCGTTTGGACACTGTGGGATTGTTGGGGGGTCTGTGCAGGGCCAGGGGTTGGACTCGATGATCCCTGTGGGTCCCTTCCATCTCAGGATATTCCGTGATTCTTTTGGAATCTGTTCCGTGCCTCAGTTTCCCATTTGACCAACGGAGTTGCTTTTTTCTCACTCATTTGGGGTTTAGGGATGAAAAGGGCCAATTATGACCAAAATCCTTCTCTTACTCCAAGACAGGATGTTCACGCCTGTGGAGGAGGGAGAAAATTCCCCTTCCAAAGTGTTCTCAAATCCTTTATGAGAATTGATGCCTTAAGAGGCCTCCTGAAAACAGAGACTGGACAGGAGTAAGGGAATAAAGGTCGGTATTTATTTTTGAAAGGCCTTCAAAGGTACCCCTGGGGCGCCAGAGGCTGTTCTCAAAATGGCCCCCAAGATGGACCCCGAGATGGACGCCAGGCCACGAGTTCTTCACACTTTTATAGCTTTGGTTCATTTGCATATCAGGGTTAATTCTCCAATTAAAGCTTCAGTTAATGATGTAATTTCCCCTCAGCTTGCCCCCCTCTCAGAGGCTTTTGGTTTACAGTTTTTGGGCCTAGGACTGTCTGGGTGTCCTTGGAGAGCAGGCCCGGAGAGGCTTTGTTGTGTCTACTGAGAGAGCAGAAATTAACAGGCCACAAGAAACTTCAGAGTTAAAACACTAAGCAGTACAGGATTTGAAAAATATAAAAGTTAAAACCTAAGGTATCAGAATAAAAACAATTTTGTTGTTTTTCCTGTAGAACCAGACCACGGCTGCATCCCAGTTGGTCCCAAATGTCTGAGGCAGCCTTGAGAGCACGGCAGGAAAACACCGGCTGCTGCTGCAGCCTGGCCAGGAGCTTTTCCCTCTTCCCAAGGTATGTTTTTCTCTACATGAGCACTTTGTACTGGCACAAATCAGGGGATTTTGGGGGGCTCCTCTTGCTTCCTCACCCTCTAGAGGTGCAAGAGTTGCTCCAGGCACAATCTCTGTGGGCTTTGGGCTTGATTTTTTCTGTGGGCCAAGTCCTCGGAATTCCTCTTCATTTCACTTTTCCTCCTCGTGAGTGGCACATTAAAGCAGGGTTTAATTCCTGGAACTGGAAAATCCCAGAGGAACTGTGGGAATCCCAGGGACTCTCATCAGCTGCCCCAGGGCACCCTCCTGCCCTCTCTCACACCCCAAATCACACAGATGGACAAAAACTGGATGAGCTCAGGTCTGGGGAGCCTTCGGAATGCATTTATATTCCGAATCCATTGGAAACCTGTATTCGTTGGCACCTTTCCATTAAAAGCCTGGATGCTCTGGAAAATGCTATATCTTAATGTGAACAAAGTGATTCCTGTTTCTGTGGGCAGGCAGCGCAGTTCCTGCAGAGTCCTTTATCAGTATTCTGTGCTGCCTCCTGGCAGCTGCTCATTTGCTGTTGCCTCAACCTGTGCTGACCTCATTTTCTCTCACAGAGCAGTGAAGGATTTGGTAAAAATTAGTTATATTAGAGGCTCCCGATCCAGCCAGTTTATTTGTGATATGACAAATATTTCAGCCATTAGGATCTTTCCATCTCTTAGCAGCTTAAATGCACTCACTTATATTCCAAATCACTGCTTAATTTAAAAGCCTATTTGTGCAGATTGTCGCAGGCAGGGAAAAAAACCTGCGGAACGCTCACCCCTCCGAGCAGGGCTGCGCAGAGCCCGAGCGGTGCCTGGGACTGGATCCCCCGCTCCATAACTTCACACTCCCACTAATCACTGTGAGCACGCCACGAGCACAGCAATTCCATGGAGGAAGGGCGGGAGTGGCGCTGGGAATGCGGGGCTGGGTGGCTGCTGCCTCCCCCCCATCCCCGCGCTGGCTGTGCCTCAGTTTCCCCTCCCGCCCTGCAGGGATTTTGGGAGCCAGGCGGTCACCCCCGGGTTTGGGAATTGAGGCCAGGAGTCACTGCAGGGTTAGGGAAGGGCAGGAGGGGTTAAAACCACGCCCGGCAGCAGATAGGAAACCATGGAATGGTTTGGGTTGGAAGGGACTTAAAGCTCATCCCATCCCACCTCCTGCCACGGACTATCCCGGGTTGCTCCCAGCCGCGTCCAACGCGGCTTTCGGAAGTTCCGGGGAAATGTTTTGGTTCTTGGGGGGGATGTTCCCATGTTTCCCATGTCCCAAACTCTGCCATAAAATAAATAACCTCTCCGGCCTCTTATCCTGCGGTTCAGCGGGGGAGGGAAGGGCTGGAAGCACAGGGAAGATGCCGGGATCATCCCTTGCTGCTGTGCCTCCTCGAACTCCTCCTAACATCCAGCCAGCCCATTGCTCCGGGCACTTTTTCCACACCCGGGTGGCTCCAACGCTTCCTTTAGAGGCTCGTACATTTTTACTTGCTGGAGATAACATCCGGATGTCACTCCAGGGTTGCTTTAAGGGACGCGCCAGGATCCCAGTGAAATCCCAGGAGCTGCTGTGCGATGGTGGCCGGACCCACGAGGCTGTCCTTGTTCTCTCCCTCTCTGTATCCCCCTGGGGAGCTTCTCAGTGCTCCTTTGATGGGGTTTTTTCCACCCAAAGCTGGGAAGCAAATGCAGGTTGTGTGATTTTCTGCCTCTTCCTCCCCCTGGAGCTCAGCTTTTGGGGTGAGACACACCAGGCTTTTTCCTCGGGCTTTCAGGAGCTGAGACGTGAAGGCTGAAGTTGATTTTTGGGGAATAAAGGATGCACAGGTTAACCCAGTAAATCTCTGCCTCTGGAATTCTGTAGGGGAAGCAGCTCCAAGCCTTTACCTGGGGCCCGTGTGTTATTCCTGCTCCTGTTTTTCCCTCCCCTCCTCCCAGGTGGGCAGCTGGTGTTCCTGAACCACACCTTGCAGGGCAGAGAGAGCTGGATTTGGTGGATTGCAGAGCTTTGGGAAGAGAAGGAATCCAGCAGCTCGAAGAGACAATGGCCAAAAGTTTCATTTCCTTCGAGGGAAGGTTTTGTGCTCGTGGAATTCGTCCCTCATTGCCCACTCCAGGTAATTGTGCAGAGCACCTTCGGCGTTGTGAAAAAGTAAGAAAAGGAATTTATAAAGTAAAATTCTGCTCACATGTAATTACTGCTTTTCAGCTGGGATGTTTGACATCTTCTTTACGGGTAAAATATTTCTGAAGAAGTTTTACAGTAGGTAATGGCAGAGGATTCTGACTAAAAATAATTATCCTTGATAAATTTTCCTGCGCCTTTCTCCATGCAGGAGCTGTGATGGAGACATTTAATTGCTAGGAAAAGCCTCACAAACCAGAGCAAACTGTAATTCTTGCTCAGCTTCACTCCTCAACTTGCAAGGCTCTGGGAGTTCAGATGCTGATGGAAGTGTATCGATTTTCCCCTATATTGAATGCTTCCAAAAAAAAAAACCCTCCTCAACAAAAAAAACCCCAACCCACCTCCCGGGCTGCAAGTCCCATGGTTCCAATTAAAATCACCTGTTAACTTAAAAAGGTCTCTTTTTAAAAAGGGTTTAAAAGATTTTCATTTAATTGATTCCATGTAAAATGCCCTTTACAATTACCACTATAAACTACTTGTTTCCCACTGAGTAAGACCCAATTTGAGATGTTTATCAAGACTTTGCACTCTTTCCACTCTCCATACCGAGTTCTTAAATTCCTTATTGACAGCTTGCATCTGTCAGCGAGGGATATTTTTAGTTTGTGGCAAGAAAGCTTTTAAAAGGTTGTAATGGCTTGATTTTGTGGTCTCTGTAGCCTCAAGAAATAAATCAGCTCTGAATGGCCTCATCCGTGGGGGCAGTGCTGGGTGCCCCTCGTTTCAGAGCAGGAAAATGCCAGGATTTAACAAATTTTGCAGTATTTCATAAAGGTTTAGTGCAAAGATCACCCCCTCCTCGGTTTTCTTTAATTTTTGTCTCTTACCATGAACTTCCTCACAGTTAATAAACCTTGTGGCACTGATTGGGTCCTCCTCAATCTCCAGCTTTGGCTGTGGGGCTTATTTAGAACTTCGGGGCTGGGGCTGGACTTTGCTGATCCCTGTGGGTGCCTTCCAACCCAGGACATTCCATGATTTGTCCTCAAACACTGATGATCCCCACAATTTCACTGAGGTGAATTTGCTGTATAAAACCAATTTATCTGACCCCGGTGGCTCTCTCGCTGCGCAGATTTAATTTCATTTTTTTTCAGCAAGAAAAGGGTCGTAAAGGATCCAGAAATCGAAGCCCAACTTGTTGGGTGTTGGGAGGAGGCAAGGGAGGATTTTAGTCTGGGAAGTTTCCTTTGGGGAAAGGCAGCTCCATTTTCCTTTCTCTTCTCCTGAGGAAAGAATTCACCCCAGGAGCACTGAATTCTTGCAGTGCTTTGAGAAATCAAATCATTCCTGTAACCCCAACTCTCAGAGCTTGTGGAACATGAACATTTTAGCAGCAAAACCCCACTTTTCTGCAGTTTTTACACCTTTGACCCCTCAGGTTTCCTGCAGAGGCAGAGCCCAGGGAGGAAAGGGGCTCTCTGCAGAGGGATCTCCACCTGCTGCCTCCAGGGAGCTGCTGGCAACTGGGCTTTTCCCAGGAAAACCAGCAGCTTCTCCGGGTTTGTCAGGCCCTGAGGCACCAAAAGGAAAGAGATTTTTCTCCCTGGCAGTCAGCATGGATAGAATTGAGCAAATACCAGTCCAGGAGAGGTTTTTTCCCTTGTAACCCATTTGTCTCCATTAAAGCAGAAGGGAAGCGCTTCCATTCGGCCCCGTGAGCTCCTGCACCTTGTGCTTCTTCCCCAGCACTCAAAAATAAGGCACAGCCACAGCTCCCCTCCTAAAACAGGGGCTGGCATCTCCTGCAGTCTGCTCTGCCTGCATTTCAGCCTTTCTCCAACATTTTTTGGGGGAAAAAAGGCCATTTTTGTGCTGCTCAGCAGCGATGCCACATTTTCTCTTTAATAAAATGCATTTTAAGTGTGCTTAAACCCAGCCCAGCTCTCTGACCTGGGCTTGCTGCTGAGAAAAACCCCTCCTAAATCACCAAAACCCCTCCTAAATTACCCCAATTACAGTTTCATAAGCACAGAGTTTGTTTCCACACTTTAAATTCAAATTCTACCCAGACCAAGAGAGAGAACCTTACAGCCCCTGACTAATCACAAACCACAACAGGTTAAAGTGTCCAGCACCAAGGTGATAAATATGGGCATAATTATGGGTTCATTGTAGGAGCTTAATTAGGAGAACTGTAATTAGCCCATTTTTCCCAATTTTCATTGAGCAGCCAACAAAAATCGAATGGAAAATATTTTCATTTAAAAGGCATTCTCAGCACAGGGGTACTAGAAGAGATTTAATTATTCGTTGATAACTGTGGGGTGGAGAAATCACCTCTTTTGTGCCAGTAGTGGTAAAAAGTGAGGCTGTCAGCTGAAAAATAAATACCCAGCAGGTTTAACCCTGGAATTTAGGTGTCAGTCCATGGAGAAATCTAGGAGTCCTCACCTTCACTTCGGTGAGGTTTAACTGGCAATCTTAAATTTGCAAAGTTTGTTTTTCTGGGTTTTTTTTGAGAGAGGGGGTGTTGGGCACTGTCAAGGAGAGCCTGGGGTCCCCAAGCACCCCAAATTTCCTGCTTTTTGGTCCCCAAGTACCCCAAATTTCCTGCTTTTTGCTACCTCCAGCTGCTCAGTGTCCAGAGGCTGTTTCAGGAACATCTGAGTGGGTTTAAACACCAGGGCTTGGAGCTGAGCTTTGCTCTTCCCAGCATCCTTACAAAGCAAAAAGGGAGAGAATTGGCAAGTTTGAGAGGCAGGTTCCAGGTGTGGGTTTGTCAGGGACACGAGTAGCTTTTAATTCAGGTGCCAGGGTCTGATTAAGTCTTTCTGCTGTTGATATTTGAAATATTTGTGCAGTCAGAGCCTCCTTGAAGCTGCCAGGGGCTGCTGGAGCTTGGAAAACCCTCCCGCTGCCTCCCATGGGATCTCCAGCCTCTGGCCAAGGAAAAAACTTGCAGAAATGCTGATTTTCCTTCAAGTTAAACAAAATAACCAAGTCCCTGATCCCTGCCGGTGTGGTGGCAACAGGGCACAACCCATATTCAACATCTCAGGGGTTTTTTTGGGAGGGTGTTGCTTTTTTTTCAGGGAGCCCCTCCTGCTGCACATCCCCGTGGATTAGGCTGCTCATTTACTGGGCTTGAAAACCTTTCCCTGTGCCCGAGCTGAGCAGATGAGCCTCCAAGATCCCTCTCTTTCTTGTGCATTTAGGGGTGAAAAATTGCCAGCAAGGATTCAATTAGCATCATATCTGCCCGGGCTGGGCTGTGCCTGCACCCACATTTCGGCCTCACAAAAGCAGCATCTGCCTTATTAGGAGTTGCTTAATTAATCCTGACATGCCCAGTTATTATATGTTAACAATGTCCTCTGGGTGAATAGTTAGAGGGGAAGGGATGGGGCACTCATGAAAAGATGATTTTCTTCTGTTTCTTGGAGCTCCTTTCAGCATTAAAAGCTGGGGTTGACCTGGTGCGTTGCCTCCTTCACAGCAAGGTCCCTGACTTCTAGGCCTGACTTAGGTGGGGCTAATTTGCCTCTGGAAGTTTGGGTTTGTTTGTAAATTTGTATTTTTTGCATCAGAAAATGCATAGTCAACGCTGGCAGGAAAGCTTCTAAATCGTGTGGGATGGATTTGTGTGTTACATGAAAATTAAAGTTGCCTTTATTGCTTTTCCTGAGGGTGATTAAGACAAACTTAATCAGACAGGATCTCACTGGAAAACCTGGAAACTCCTTCTGAAGCTCCCAAATTCTTCTCAAAGAACGCTGGACAAACTTCAGAGCCATCAGTGCTTGGGTGAGGGGGTGAGGTCAGCAGCTCTGACTTTTCCTTGTGAGGAAATAGGAGGGTGTTGCTGTGTGCTGAGGAATGGAACTCCCGATTAGGGAGGCATTGCTGGCCAAGAGCAGCTCAAAATCCCGGGATTTTGGGACAGGAGAGGAGGGAAATTCAGAGCTGGGCTGTCAGACCCATCCCTTCCTGGGTGGGAAGTGCAGGGTGTGTTGGAACCTTTATCAGTTAAACAGGACAAGGAACTCCCGAGCCTCTAAATTCACTTTAACACCTTCTGAAGGCCTTTCGCTGCAGGCTTTGGGCAGCACCAATTGTTTTGTGTCATCTCAGAGGAAAGAGTTGAGTTAAATTGTGAGGCTGATGGTGGAAAGCAGAGAGCACCTGTGATGAATTTAAATCTCAATTTCTGTCTATCTCTCTATTATCTATCTATCTATCTACCTATCTATCTATTATCTATCTCTCGAGGTATAATATATAGAAATATATTTATTTATGCTTCACATATGAGGAACTGAAGCCCAGAGACACCAGGATATGCAAATCTAAACGCTGTTAATCAGAATTAGTCCATCTTCCAGCAGACCCATGCAGGGTTTTTTGCTCCCCAGTCCAATCCAGAAGCCTTCATGAAGCCCAGAATTTGTGACATTCCCTTTCCCAAGCCCTTCCAGCCTCCCCCCTGATCCCAGCACTGCCATTCCCAGAGCTGGAAAAAGGCTTGGATTTGGTGGGAGGAACTTATTAGGGAGCATTAATAAAACTTGTTACCCTGATTGAAAGAAATGCTTAAATAAAACTCAAGGCTTTGGGGCATTAATGGATGGCAGAGGGGAGCAGCAGAGAAGGAACCAGCCTTCCTGTCCTTTTAGGATTGGATGGCAATAACCTCCCAGCAATGACAGCTAAATTAGAGAAGATGGCTTTCCATAATTTCTCCAAACAATCACTTAATGGGAGCGGTATAATTCCACGAAATAGGTGAATGGAGTACTGATCCATTTTATGGAACCATCAATAAACTAAACCTTGCCTGCTTTTAAGATTAAACTGGGGGAAAAAAAAAAAAAAGAGAAAAGCCAAAAAAAGAAAAAGCCTCCAGCCAGGGAAGGGAGAAAAAAGAGTATTTATCTTTACACAGAAAATTTGTGTGCTAGTAAAGTGCAGGCAGTGACAGGAATTTCAATTATTTAATCAAAAAGAAAATGAAAGTGGCTTTAAGTGTTGTGATTTGAGCCAGTGAAATCTAATGTGGGCTCACATTGAATATGAGGAAAATGGGAAGAAAATTAAAGCTGCTCCTACTTAAATCATGTGGTTACAAATGGTAAATTAGTTTCTCGATGTTTTCATTTAAGTGTTTAAGTGGAAGGTTTTATTCTTAATGTAGTGTTGTGACACAGAATAAAAACCTTATCTGTCTCTATGGCTTTTTTTCCTTCCCCCCTCCGTGCTGCTGCCTTAGAAGGCAAAAGGGGGAAAAGCTGCAGCCGTGTTCAACTGCTTTTGTGAAAATTGGGAGGCAATATGCTTTCACCACAGGCTCATTAAGGTAATAGATGAATAATGTCTATTAAAAATGCACTAGGCTAAATGAATTTAATGTGTGTTGGGAGTGAAATTGCGCTTGCTGGAGGATGCAAACTGGAAAATTCTCTTTTTTTTTTTTTTTGGTAGGTATTTGGGGCCTCAAGGACTGATCTCGCTCAGGCAGAAATTCACACACACAGCTTTTGTTTGGGAGCCTGAGAGAAAGGTGCACAAGCTGCTAAAATCCTAAAATCCCTCAACATTTTGGAGAACATTTTCTATGATTCGTTGATTCCCATATTTTTTGCTGTTTTCCTGCCTCCAAGCTTATGGCCCTTGGCTTGTAGGTTTAATTTTCCACCTTATTTTCCAAAAACCATTGGCAAATTCTTTTGTGAAGACTCCTGAAGGCCAAGCCTGGGTCCCCCCAAAGTCAAAAGAAAACAAAATTTGGGCAGAACCCCCTTTTTTTGCATTGTTGAACGTGGTGATTACATTGCACTGAGCATCTCCAGCATCGACTTTGAAGAGCAGAAAACACATTTATGAACTGGGAAGCCCCATTATTAAAAATGCCAGGTGGATGGGGGTTCAGTCAAGACCTAAAAATCCCAAATTTCCTCCTCTCAGTAAGAGACCAGCAGGTTTTTAGGTCTGTGTGATTTTCTATCACATTTCTCCAGTTCTAAAAGGAAATTCCAAACTCACTGCAGTGATTTTCAGAGATTTCCAGCCTTCTATCCAGCCACTTCCATCAGGAATATTTGGGGAAAACGTGTATTTGAGGCTGCTAATTATCCAATTAATTTGACTGAAACTGGCTCCTGGAAAGAGGAGATTTAGGGAGGGATGTCCAAGCTCCACATTTTTTTTTTGAGCAGGAAATCGTATTAAAATCAAATATCAGGAATAGCTGGGCTGAATCAAATATTGCAGAGCTAAAGAGAATGGGTTTGAAAAATCATGTAAATATTATCTTATTAATTTATGAGGTATCCACCTGCATCACTCCTTCTTTTAGATGACCTAAAACATTTTAATATTTCCTTTTAAAATAAATATTGACCAACATGAGGAAGAGTTTTGAACATTAGACACCACCGCTTTACTTTGAATACCTTGGCAATGGACAAAATGCCATTTCAAAATGCAATTTCCACTTTTAAAGCATTATTTGAAGATGCATTTGTGAGATGCTGACTTGATACTCTCTCTATATTCTTTTTTTTTTTCTCCTTTTTCCCCCCAGACCTGTCATCCACTTCTGGAGTGCTTAAAATAAAGTGCACAGATATGGAGGAAGCTGAAACAGTCAAGAAGCCACATAATACAGAAATGTTTCGAGTAAAGTGTGTTACTCAGATCTTTCTAAAGTACATTTCTGCCTTTATTCTGAAGGCCACAGCTCAGCCAACTCTGCCTAATGCAAGTAATGGAACCAATCTCTCCCTTTGATCATCAAAAAGGGGATTTATTTATTTATTTATTTATTTATTTGTAAACTACAATTTTTTTGCAATCTGTTTGGGGCAAACATGAAAGAAAACAAGGTTTAATTATCCTGCAATAAAGGACAATTCCTTTCAACGAGGAATTGCGTCGCCGTGCAGGTGGCACACGAACATCTCAGGTGGAAGTGGTGACTTTTGCGTGCAGAAGGTGATGTAACGATCTGTGGGCTTAAACTGGGAGGAAAAACCAAGCCAAGTGCACTGAGGCTTGTCTTAAGTGATTTCTAAAATCCACTTTCCACTAGAATTGACCTTTTAACTGAAGGCTGAACCGTGGTTACGAAAGCTGAGCGTTGGGTTTGTGAATAACCACGGATTTTCAAGGGGAAGGCTCAAAATATAAACCCAGAAACAAGAGCTTTGCAGAGATGTGGAGATAAATGTGCTCCTTCCCCTACTTATAAACACTCATTTCCTCTGTATATTCATTGTGATGCATCAAACATAATTTAAAGGCTTAGAAAAGTAGTTTTTTTATTGCACAGGTTGGATGTTTTCCGTGTGTTTAACACAGGAGCTGGCTTTCTGAGGAGCTGTGGGGTCAGGCTGGATGCTCATAACAGCTCCCTCTGACCTTGGAGTGCAGCTTTTTATTTTTAAGGCTTCAGAACGAGACACTTTAAAGCTGGAAAGCAAAAAGTGGGACGGAAAAAGGATCAGAGTATTTGTGTCATTTAGGTTTGGGTGCTCCGGTGGGTTTTGTGTAAGTTACTCCTCACTTAGTCCAGACTGGGGATTATATATTCCAAGGGTTTCTCTGAGTGAAAAAGGCACATGAGGTTTTCCACGGAGCTGCAGAGTGTGGCAAATAATCAGAGGGAAGCCACGGAGAACAGGAGGAAAACAATGGGAATAAAATAAAGGTTGAATGGACAAGAAAGGGAAAAGGAGGATTATCCTGCCCCAGAGGTTAAAAGCGAGGATGTACATGGCTCATACACCACGAAATCGGGGAAACAAGGGAGGTCCTGAGCAATTAGTGCAAAAAGAGTGAATCAGAAGGTGGAGTTGTGCAGCCGATTGTTCCACAGCTGGAATGAAAGCAAACCACGGAGCATTAACGTGCTAAAGGCAACAACAAAGCGGGACCACAGCAGCAGGAATGGATTTTTTCGAGAGCAGAGGATTAGCCCAGATCCCAAAGTACAGATGGTCCTGGGTGAAATAATCACCCCTGCCCCGAGGGAGTCGGCAGTGCCCAAGGGTTGGGCGCGCGAGGAGGAGGAATTGATAGGGAACCAAATGAAGAGGAGGATAATTGAAAGCAGGTCCCAGGGAAAGTTCTGAGCCTCCCTCCCAATTTCTGACTCATTCTGAAGAGAAAGGAAAAGAGAGAAAGAGAGAAAGAAAGAGAGAAAGAAAGAGAGAAAGAAAAGAAAGAGAAAAGAGAGAGAAAAGAGAGAAAAGAAAGAGGGAAAGAGAGAACGAGAGAAAGAGGGAAAGAGAGAGAGAAAGAAAAGAAAGAGAAAAGAGAGAGAAAAGAGAGAAAAGAAAGAAAGAGGGAAAGAGAGAACGAGAGAAAGAGAGAAAGATCCTACTGTATTTTGGAAATGTCCAGATCACCCTGCTGAAGCTGAAAACAAATATGAGGTAACTAAAAAGCTCTCAATTAGTAAGTGTCACTGTTTTAAGGGAAGTGTTTCGATCAAACCTGTCAACGTTGCCACTTTCATTGTCCGCCTTGAGAAAATGCTCAGGGTTATCAGATAATGAGGCAAATTTTCAGTGCAGAGATAAAATTCTGGATTTGGGAATGAAACTGCTGAGCCCACCCATGGATAGTTGAGTTTGGGAGCTGTGTAAGGAAGCTACAATCTTTTTACACTTTCAGTTCTACTTTGCCTGTCAGTGATGCCTCCTTTCTTTTTATGCCCAAGATTCCTGCAGTTCTTGGTGGGGTAGAAGCCTCAAAAGTGCCTTCCTGTCTCAAAACCTTCTCCCATCAGCAGCACTTCCATCCCCCTGTGCTTTTCACCTGGCACTTTAGCCCTGGAATTGCTGTGCTTTTCTGGGTAGGTTCAGCAGTTCTGTCAGCATTACACAGAGCTGGCTTTTAACCTGAGTGTTTATTGTCTGGGGATAAAATCAGGGCTGATTTCCCCTCTAGTTCTCATTCTGCCTTTCTTCCTCTCAGCACAGGTGAAGGACAGTGCCAGACTGGGGAATGACAGGGGTTTGAGGCAGCAGAAGCCAAGGGGTGGTTGAATTATGATCCTTGGAAAACCTGGTTGGATCTTCCACTGCCACCAACCCTGGTTAGGAGGCAAACTCCTCCTTGAAGCTTCGTTTCCCCTCTCTCAGCCCTGAGACTACCTCAAATCCATCCTCTGAGCTCTCCTTGAGCAACTGCCAGGGCAGAGCAGAGCCCTTCCAGCATTAACTATTCCCAGAATCACAGAATATCCCAAGCTGGAAGGGACCCACGAGGAGTCCAGCTCCTGCTTCTCTGTGGCAACGCTGAAATGCCAGCAAAGTTTCCAGTGCAGATCCAACCTGGTACTCCAGGAGTTCCCACTTCATCTCAGCTGAGCTGAATTGATAAAATCCCTCATCACCAACACATCCATCCCGCTCCTGGATTTTCCACAGAGCGATAGGAGCTGGGTGCCAGATGAATCTGGGCTTGCAGACCTGTGGAGAAATGGCAGATTTAGGCACAGGCAGACAGAATGAAGATGGGGAGAGGGGCTGGAGCGAGCCAGGAGTGTTTTTCCCTCTCCCCAGTGGCAGAGGCACTCTGGAATGGGAAGTGGCTCAGCCTGAAGCACCGTGCAAGGAACATTCTCCATTAAGCCAAGCTTTGTGTTCAAAAGCCCTGTCTCTGTGTTACATGTGTGGCTACTCAGCCTGGGCTCTTCAGCCCTCTCTGCTGCAGCCAGGCTCCCATTTTGAGCCTATCAAGGCTGTCTGTTTTTAATTTAACCCTTCCTTTTGGAGTGGATTGGTCTTGAAAGGCATGAAAAGGCCAGGCTCCCGAGCTACCTTACCTCCTCAAGAGCCACGGCAAGGTAAGTGCCTGTATTTTTAAACCATACCAAATTTATCCCTAATGCAGCACGCTGAAATAAAGCTGCCAGCATCAATGCAGCTGTGCTGACCTTTGGAATGACCCCCGAGGTTTTAAGTCAAATACATTTCTGTTTTCCTGGGCAAAATCCTCCCTGTGATATCTTCAAATGATCTTAAGTGTGCAAGTGGTGATGTCTGGTGTTTATCTAAGCAAAGCACGTGGGTTATTAAATCAGAAACGGAGGGTGCATCACTTCCAGCAAGTTTATAAAGCTCTTGGAGCCTGTAGAAATCATTTTCATTTCACTGGAGGAGCAAGAGACAAACTCCACAGCAGTGTGGCTGTGGTTAGGTGTCACTCATGAGCTCCGAGGTGTTTGGGGTGCCAGGCTGAGATTTACAGAGTCCCCCAAGGCGTTCAGGGGGGGATGGAAAAGTGCAGCATCGAGGGGTAATTCTGGCCTTCCCCTCTGGTTCCTCCCAAACGGGGACGGAAACACCCAGTGAGTAAAACAGCGCAAGCTGCAGCTTCTCCCTGCCTTGCCCTGGTGCTGATCCCTCTGCTTTTCCCTCAGTCCAGCAGGAGCTCAGCTTCTGCCCAAGTTTGGGGCAGTTTCTGCTGTGGGACCACCTCCACAGGGTCTGTTGTCCCGGAGTTTGGCAGCAAAAGGAATGGGGTGTGGAGGGAAAAACCTCTGCTCGTGTCCGTGTGTCTGCCCAGCCTGGAGAAAGGGCTAATCCAGGATCCAGGGGCTGGTTCTGGGAAGGGCACAGCCAGGGCTGGGAGTGTTTGGGGGTCCCTGGATGAGATCCATGATCCTGGCTCCCCATCAGCCCAGGGACTTGCAGAAGAGGGACAAAAGGGGAAAAACAGGAAAAAGACTTTTGGGGCAAAGAGGGACCCTGCCAGCCACACCTGGCACCCCATTTCTGTCACGAAAAGCTGTGAAATGCTAAATTTTTAAAAAATCCCTGGAGGTGAGGACTGCAGTGGAGTGGTCCCCCCTTCCTGGAGTTGCCCTCTGCCCCTTCTCCATAGATGGGGTTTATCCCTCTGCTTCTTGCCCCAAATTACCAGCAGGGAGAGGCTGCCGTGCCTGAAGTGCCAGTGCACAGTTTGGGGATGGGGTTTGCTGCAAATTAACACCAACACACAGCCCCTTTCCCCTCTGCTTCATTTATCTGCCCCCTAAATAAAGAGGAACTCCAAAAATCAGCCCCTGTCCATGTTCTTGCCCGAGTCCTAATGCTGTGACCCAACCTGGCTGAAGTGACACAGCTTTAATCTTCCAGCTCTGCCTTAAATACCCACATTTACCCCCCCAAGTGCCGGGTAAAGCCCCAGCCCCCCCCGGCAGATCCACCTCAGCTGATGAAATGGCCCCTGAAGCAGCTTAGACACTCCTCATTAACAGGGGGGCATTAGCCCCGTTTCATCACCCTTAATTCATTGACTCATTGGCTTCATCACAGAAAGTTGGATTTTTAAATCCTTCAGCCAAAAACTCCTGATGGTCATTTCAGGAGGGGCCACTGCAACAGAATTATTGTGTTTATCCATTTATTTTTAATCTATCTATCTAGCTAGCTAGCTATTTATTTATCTATCTAATTAATTAATTATTTATTTTTCCTAGGGAAAAAGAGGGAGAGGAGAGGACAGGAGGGAGAGAAGAGCTTTTCCCCCAGTCCTGGGGGGCTCCTCCTGCTTTCCTGCATCAGGGTAGCTGATCCATACTCTGCAGGCAAGGATCTGTATGTATAAATACATGTATATATAAAAATATATTTTATATATAAGAGCATAACACACGATGTAAATACAAATATAACGTACGAAATAAAGACAGAAATGCTTAGATATTTAATATACAGAAATATGCGCTGCTGAAGTGTGTGAGGACGGGCACTAACGGCACAAAACAAAGTGTGGGTGTGGCTGGAACAGGGCACAGAACGCTCCCGTGGCTTTTCCTGGTGGCACGGGGAGCTCTCTGCCCCCCTCTTCCCGAATTTTGGCAGCTGCTGAAGGGGCCACCTCCGTCCCCCGCCCCCGTGGCTGCGCCCGGCGCTGGCGGGGAAGAGCCGGCACCGCTGGAAAACTCGCGGGCCGCACACTCATTAAAGCCCGACGGTTGCCTTTTCTATTCTTTTAAAGCTTTTTCCTCATCTATTTACCATTTACCAGCTCATCCATATGGAAGGCATGGCTTGCACTTCCCTGAGAACTGTACTTTTAGGACTAATTGATTCGGGTAATTAATTTGTTCTACCTGCTGGATCAGATGGAGACGCTGTCCGTGTGCCCAAGGATTAGCACTTGTCTTTCTAACATCTTTCTTAATTATCTAATAGCATGGGTTGTGCGAATTCTGGCTCTATTAGAACACTTTTACTATTAACGGTAGTGATTGGAATTGTGATGACAACTCGATTTCAACAAATTAGAGCTTAAAATCAGGAGATGAAGGAGAAGCGCCTTCTTTTAATTTCCCTGAGTTTAACATCAATAATTAGAGCAATTTTCCGAGATGCGAACCGAAATTATCTCGGCTATGATGTGGTGTATCACCCTCATTTGAGCAAATTGACTCCGGGGAAATGAATGGTGCAGATTAGGGGGGTGAGGAAGGGGAAAAAAAAAAGAAAAAAAAGACAAACGGTGGAAAGACCCAAAATTAAAAGTGTTGGCGCAACAGCGAGCGGGGAAGGGATGGGAACAAAACCGTGACGGGATGAGAGCCTGAGCGCGAAGGGCGAAGCTGCGTGCGCGGGGACAGGTTGGGAGCGGAGCGTGGGAAAGAGCCGCTGGTTTATTTTCCCCCAAGTTTTATTCTTATTTTTTTTTTAAAGGGGGAAAAAAAAGGAGATACCCGCCGTGTTTGGGAAAACGCCCCAAGCGCGGCGCTCGGTGCGGAGCGGTGCGCGGGGGAAGCTGCGCGGCTGCGGAGCGGCTCCGGAGCGGCTCCTCGCCCCCTCCTCGCCCCCGGCGTGGTTTGGGTGGCCCGGCAGGCCCGTCCCCCCCCCGCTCGCCATTGGCTCAGCGCGCATCCCCCTTCCCACCGCGCCTCAAAGGCGCGCAGCGCCCCGCGCATCCCCGACCCGCCCGCCTCGCCTCCCCCGGCTCCGCCAGGTTATTTCTGGCTGGGGAATAGATTTTTTTTTTTAAAAAAACTATTATCTTTATTTGTTCTGATTGCGGATTTTAAAAAATCGTATTTATTTATTTTCATCATTATTTTCACTTCTTCTCTGGCGGCCCGGGGGTGCAGCCGGCCGCCCCCTCTCTGTCCTCCCGCAGCTCGGCGCGGCTCCCTCCCTTCCCCGCTGCCCGAGGGGCACAGAGCCGCCATGAACCTCAACTTCACGTCGCCCGTGCACCCCGTCTCGACGGCCAGGCCCACCTCATTCTTCATCGAGGACATCCTGCTGCACAAGCCCAAACCGCTGCGGGAGGTGCCCCCCGAGCACTTCCCCGGCTCCTTGGCCTCCCGCGTGCCCCTCTTGGACTATGGGTACCCCCTGATGCCCACCCCGACCCTGCTGGCGCCTCACCCGCACCCTGCCCTGCACAAGCCGGAGCATCACCACCACCACCCCTATTTCCTCACCACCTCGGGTAAGTGCGGCAGCGCCTGCCGAATTTGGGGCGTCCAGGTGGGGACTGGGGTGGCGACAAGAGTGACAGAGCCGCTCTGGGGCGGCCAGGAATCTTTCTGCATCCCTTGCCACCACCCTGGCTGCACCCGCCGGGGCAGGAGCCACTCTCCCCGGGGCAGCCACTTCGTTAGCGGGTGCCCGAAATCTTGAGGGTTTCCCTCTCTTTGCCTTTAATTATTTTTTTAATCACTTTTCTTTTGGGACCGATAACGTCGCTTTTTCCTCGCATTGTCCAACCGGGCTTCGCTTTTCCACCTCCAGCAGCACCGCTGGGGCTGTGCCTCTCCTCTTCCTCATATTGGGGCTCTGCCCGTCCCCGGGCCCGTTCCTTGCTCTGCAAGGAGAAAACCTCCAAAGTTTCCCAAGCCGTGTATCAGCGGGGCCGTGCAGGATCGCTTCGCCCTTCCCAGCCTTTTCCAGGGCTCCCCCGTTTTTTTCCGGCCCCATTTCGTTGTGGTTTCGTCGCCGGGAGGGTTCAGGTGTCCCCGCCAGCCTCGAGTCCCCTCCGGTGGCAGCGCTGCCGGGGCTCCCTTCACCTTCCCGGCGTGGGCTCGGCGGGGTCGAAGCTCTTGGGAAATCCTCCTGTTTTCGGCACAACAAAACCCCCAAACCCAAACCAATAAATCGATCTCAAAACGAAATAAACGAAAAAATAACAAAAAATTAAAAGAGGCAGGAGGAGAGCCCACCCCGAGCCGCCGCAGGAAAACTCCGCCATTCCTGGGGGTTCCCCCCGGATCCATCTCCCTGCCCGACCGCAGCGCGGGTCTCCGCCGTGTGTCCCCCCAGGAATGCCGGTGCCAGCCCTTTTCCAGCACCACGCTCACGCCGAGCTGCCCGGGAAGCACTGCCGCCGCCGCAAAGCCCGCACCGTGTTCTCCGACTCGCAGCTCTCCGGCCTGGAGAAGAGGTTTGAGATCCAGCGGTACCTCTCCACGCCCGAGCGGGTGGAGCTGGCCACGGCCCTCAGCCTCTCGGAGACCCAGGTACGGGCAGCAGGGTCTGGCTCTGGCACCTGTCCCCACCCTTTATCCCGTCCAGCGTCCCCACATCCCGAGGAGCATCCCCACATCCGATCCATTCAGCATCCCCCGAAGCACTTCCAGCATCCCCGCATCCCGTGCTGCATCCTCGCGTCCCATTCAGCATCTTCCGTATCACATCCCCTCCTGAGTCCCCACATCCCATCCACTCAGCATCCCCACATCCCCTCCAGAATCCCCACATCCCCTCCAGCATCCCCACATCCATCACATCCAGCATCCTTCTCCCTTTAATTTTTATTACTTCTTTCCCCCTCCTTTTTTCAATCTTTCTTCCCCTTTCCCTCCTTTCCCCAGGTGAAAACCTGGTTCCAGAACCGCCGCATGAAGCACAAAAAGCAGCTGCGGAAGACTCAGGACGACCCGAAGCAGGCGGGCGGGGAGGAGAGCCGGGAGCAGAGCTCCCCCGAGCCCGAGCTGCCCGAGCCGGCCGGCACCGAGCCCCGCAAGGGCCCCCCCGGCCCCTTCCTGCTGCAGGACCCCGAGGACGAGGTGGACATCCTGGAGGAGGGGGACATCTGCGCCGGCCCCCACCGCCTCTAGGAGGGCTGGGGCTCTCTTGCCTCTCCTTGGCTCTGCCCCGGCCCCGCGGGCCGCCCCCGCCTCCCCAGCCTTGGGAACGCGCACAGGGAAGGGGGGCACGGCTCGGGAAGGGGGTGTGGATGCGGGGGGAGCCCCTTCCCCTCCCCGGGGCGAAGGTGGCGATGCCCCCGAGGGGGCCGGGACCCCGCGGTGCCGCCGGTGCCCCCCAGCATCACCTGAAGCCTGGGCTTTGCTCGGAAATCTGGTGCGGGGGAGAGTAAAACTGAGTTTGCTTTAGGTTCCCCCTTCCCTCCGAAGTGTCGGACTTTTCCTCGTTCCCCGAACTTTCCTCGGGTTTAAAATAAATGTATACTCGTGGCAGCATATTGTGGTTCCTGGGAGAGGCAGGCAGGGCGAATTTCACCCTTTATTCCCCGAATCCCTAAATTCTCGCCGCTCTTTCCACGCTCGCCGTCTCCATCCCCAGTGCGGGAGGTCAGGCAGAGCTTCCAAGACGTGCATAAATAAAAAGAATTGTAAGGAAAGCCCTCCGAAGAAACAGGTAAGGCAAAAATTTCGCTTTATTTCATTCCGCTCTGGGGAAAGGAAGAGGGAGCATCACCAATAACTCGATCCTGCCACGGCTGCACGGAGCAAACGGCGCTCCCAGCCAGGAAAAAAGGGATTTTCTACAGCTTGCAGAAGTGTCGGCAGCCTGATTCCTGCCCGGCTTCCAGGTGTGGATCCCGGATAATTCCCTTTTCCTCTGAAACAGCCCCGGAGCGGGTCCCGCGTTTGGCTTCTGTCCCCGCCGCCTGCATCTCCCGCCTTTTCCCTCTCCTCAGCTGGAGCAGCCCCCGGCCGCGCTCGCTTTGCCTTTACCTTCCTGCCAGGGAAATGGGGTTCATTTCCAGGTAAATTCAGTTTTTTATAATTTATTTTCGGTTTTGGGCTGAGCTGCTGGCTGGGAAATGCGCCGGGAGCGCGGCCGAGGCTCCGCATCTCCGGGGAGGAGATGGTGGGATTGGGAATTTCCCCGGTAAAAACCTGGAGCAGGGGCTGTGCTGGCTCAGATATTCCCTGGCAGCCCCCGCTGCAGCAGCAACACGGCGGCGTGGCGGTGTCTCGTTAGGTTATTTCATTTATTTCCTTGTTTTTTGGTTTTTATCAGGAATTTCATTTGGTTGTCTGGCGTTATTAGCACTTTCAGGGCGTTTTGGATCATGGGACACGTCATTTTGTGAGGGGGAAAATGTTTAATTTTCCTGTTTAATATATAAAATATAGATGATTGAAATGTGTATTTTTGCTTCCTTTTTGTGAGTCTGCCCTTCTGTTTTTCACATGTAAAATAATAAAGATCACGCATTGTGTGTAGAGGAAAATCCCCAATCCCCATCCATCTACCCAGGAAAAGCTGCTTGACTTTAAAAAAATCCTTTCAGGACAATAACTTCCATCAACAAAATGCCACCCACCTCCCTAAAAATTAGGATTCAGAAGGCAAAGCAACCGCTCTGCTCCTGAAACCTCGGCGTGGTTTGAAGCAGAGCCGCCTGGAAATGCCGCTCCCAGCTCCGGGGCTCTTCCCTTCTCCCAACTCGCGTGGGCAGGGATGTGATGGGAGCTGGAAAACCTGGAAATTTGGCACTTTCCGTGTGTCACCCACGGAGTATTTTGCTCTGTGCTCGTTGTCAGCCTCCCCTGAGCGTGTGTTTGAGCAGGAATTACTAAAAATGATATCAGAGAAAAGCTGTACGTGATATTTATGGGATAACATTTTTTTGGACCACGTCTGCCACTGCTGTTGCCAGGGTGGGGAATGGCTCGGGGCTGGCCTGGCTCTGCTCTGGGCGTCAGAGACATACCAGATCTATGAGAAAAGGTCAAAAACATGACTCAAAGAACCCTCAAATCTCCGCTGTGTCTCCCCTGCCACTCCAGGAACTCCCTTCCCAAAATATTTCTGCTGATCAATAAACCAAACCCCACATCTTCACCTCTGGGCGGTTTTAGGCACCTTGGCTGACAGTTAAAGCTACAAATCCTATAAAAATCTGCACCCACGGATCCCTCAGTGTCAAACACGGGCAGAGTGTGAATATTCCCAGCCCAGGGATGTCCCCATCCCAGCTGTGCTCTGAGCCTTGCAGGGAACAGGAACATTTGGGAACAGGCTGCTTATCCCACAAAGTTCGGTGCTCAAAACTCCGAAACTGAGACAGCTGAAGGAAACAGTCACTGCCAGAGCAATTCCCTGTGTCACCAGCCAGCTCCTGCCCAGCTGGAAGCAGTGCTGGAGGTGGAAAAGTGTAATGTCCAGACTGAGCAATGTTTTGGGGAGAGGTTATTGGAGAATGGAGATGGTCCCGGGAAAAAGGAAGGGCTGGGCAGGCGTTTTTTTTGCTTCTATCAGAGATTTTTCTCTTGAAATAAATGAAATGAGGTTTTATTCGTGCATCCTGAGTTATTCTGTGACAGCAGCCGACTTTTTCCTGCTCTCCCCAAGAAGGCTGAGGAGTAGGGGAGAGATTTAGAGCTGCTCTCTCTCTTTTTTTTTCTTTTTTTTTAAATATTTAATGTGCTCATTTGGGAAAGGCTGAAGTGGAAGTGGCTTGCAGGAAATAATTGCTGAAAACAGGAAATATCGATGGATTTCCTATTTTTCAAGAATATTGATTTTGATTAAAATGCTTCAGTGAATTTTTCTGAAATGAAATTGTTTTCTGGTGATTAATTTAACGCCTAATTGGTTAATGGGTTTTTTGGTTGTTGTCATTATAGAAAATCAAAAACCACTTTGTAAAATCCTGCCATGAACCTTCGCTTTCTGTTTTGATTTTGAGTGTTTTCCTGCATGCTGCCTTCAACATTTTCAACTTTTATGTGTCAGGAAAACAGTTCCAACCCCAATTCTTTCATTCTGTGGTCAGAGCTCCATAAAAGCAGATCAGATATGGGTTGTAAGGACAGTTGTAGAGCAAATAATTTGCAGTTTCTTGCTGTTAAACATGTCAGGGGGGTCAGGTGTAAATAACCCATGGCCAAGCCCAGCAACGACCTGGGCAGGATATAAAATTGTAAAATCCTTTCTAATCTTTCTCTCCTCATTCCTCTCTGCTAACTGATGGATTCAGTGCATTTTTTTTTTTAATCACTGATGTCCTGAAGTGAAGCTTCTGCGGGTGTGGGCCATGCTGAGGAGCTTTTCCTCTCTTCTACAGCATCACCTTAATTAACTGCAAACTCCTGCTTGGATGGTCTTGGCTTAAAAAGTGGATGATTTTGGTCTTGGATTTATCTTGTTTCTAGAGCTTGGATGAGACGCTGGTGGCTGCATTGCAGGGGTGCCCTGGGGTGGGGAGAGCTGCTCCCAGCATTAATGCAGGGGCAGCAGTGCTTGGGAAAGGCAGGAGGGTAAATGTGGGACCCTGACCCCACAGGGGGCTTTTCTACCCGTGAGGGCGCATTTTTTTCAAGGCAAAAGTTGGGTTTAAGGTTTTATGATGCAGGTTTGTGCTGCCAGGAGCAAGCTGGCCACATTTCAGCTATTCCTGACTCCACTCCAGGTGCTTCCCTAGACTGGGATTCCCTGGAGGTGTGCACTCTGTTGGCTTTGCTGTGGCTGCAGGAACAAACCCTGGAGTGCTCCCAGGACACAATCCCAGCTTTGAGCATCACCTGCAGCTCCCCACTCCGCACTTGGGATTGTGCAAAGCTGAAGATGCTCCTTTAGCTCCAGGATTTTGGCTCAGCATCGCTTCTGATCCACCAGGATGTTCTGCTTCAGCTCCCTGCCTTTACCCATCACTGGGGTTCCGTGTCTCCAGCTCCTCCTCACACCAGAGCTGCTCCTTTCCTCACATTCCTGCTTTTTCTCACATGGAAAACACTTAGGTTTGGGCAACAAGGAAAAGAAAGGATCCCTGGCAGGAGATAACAACAATCAGGTGCTTGGCTGGTGACAGCAGAGCTCGTTCATGGCTGTTTGAAGCATTCAGTGACTGCAGGAGCTGGGCAAAACCTCATCTGGTTTCAGTCCTCACCCCTTTTTTTAGAGCTGTAATGATGGCTGTGAGGTTTTCCTTTATTTAATGTTTTTAACTGATAAACATTAATATTTTTGTGGGGTCAGCAGCCTGCTCATGCCTTTGTGAGGTGCTGGGAAGCCAACTTTGGTTCTTCTTGGAAGAAACACAATGGGGCTGATATTGCAGCAGCACTTTGTGGGTAGGACTGAAGGAGATCTCAGCTGCAACACTTCCAGAAGCTAAAATATTAAGAAATGATGGCACTGGAAAGGTGTTGCCAGGAAAATGTTGGGAATTTCCATGGATGGTGCACACAGACACCTCTATGTGCTCAGTGACACCATGGGACCACGGCAGGTTCTGCTCCACCTCAACCCCTCCCTCAATACTTAATTCAACATTCAAGGCCGATTTCTTGTTTAAATATTTTGCCTCCCATTAAATTTTGGCCTTTGCTTTTAAGCAGGTGGATGTTCATTGGTCCCCTTTCTGTCATGTCTGTGAAGCGCAGGAAAAATCTGAATTTGTATTGAGGTAGATCAAAAGATTTTCTTTCCATGCAAAAATGCCTTTTTCTGGGATTTAAAACACCCAAAACACCAGGAGAAACAGACATTTCCAAATGGTTTGTGAGATGTTCATCAGTGTTTATAAAACAAAAAATTATTCTGTGCCCCTCCAGTTGCAGCATCGTACCCAAGTTTAGCACAGGTTTAGTATTTAAATATTTCCTAAAAATTCACTGTTTAAAAAAAAAAAAACAAAAACCCAAACCCCAACCCCCCCAGAAATCCCCCTAATTTATGGGAGGAAGATGCCAGCGAGGGAGGAAGGTGATCAATTAAGACATTAAGCATTTTGCATCACATGGACACATCTGCATGGCAGCCAAATAATGCAGCCATCAGCTCATTTTCAGGGGGCTGTTGCCTACTTCAACTCAGTGCTCAGATCAAAGGGAAAATGTCTGCTTGCATTTTCTAATCAGAAAAGGGATGCTAATTTAGGTTCCTTAATGTGTGGTGATAAGAGACTTCTTCAATTAACTGAATTCTATAGCCCAGAAAATAAAAAGAAGGGGGATACAAAGGGAGTCAGGCTGGAAAGGCAGAAGTTCTCATTAAATCAAAGGTCCAATATTCATTACCTCCAGCATCTGGGGCTAAACACTAAACATGGAGCTCATCAAAGGGGGTTTAATGGGTTAAATTGAGAATATAATCTAATTAAAATATTAGATACGAGTAAATAGCTCTTTGATATTCATATGAAGGTTTCATTAAAACAGGCACTTGAGGTTTGGATTAAGGGGGGATTATCACTTTTAAGCAGGAACAACAAGTTGAGGTGCCCTGATCAGAAATGCTTCAAAGTGTTACCGTTTGGTTTGAAAAATAAAAGTAGGAAAGCAGAGCATGGAACCATTTACCATTTGTCAGTGCCTGAAGGAGAGGGGAAAGAGGCTGAGGAAGGTTCTGTTCCAGAAGCTGAAAGTGAGAAAAATATAACGGAAAACATTCCTCCTGCAGCCATTCCCATATTGGATGATGATTCTTCCACCAATGCTTCCCAAAATATTCTCAGTATTTATCAATATTCCCAAAAATATCCTAAACTTCCAGCTGTGAGTCCAAGAGGCGGATTCAGCAGGTGAGGGAGAGGTTCCTGTCCCGCAGGAGGGGTTTAAAGCAAGGCGCTGCCCCTTTCCCTTGAGGGAGGGTACGGTGGGGATCACTGCTCTTCATACTAAATTGGGAGCTTCCCCTAAAATGTGGCCAAATAAACGGGGTTAAGCAATTCCACACCCTCACAAGGTGTTGGGGTTTTCCTCAATATTCCCAAAAATATCCTAAACTTCCAGCTGTGAGTCCAAGAGGTGGATTCAGCAGGTGGAAGGGAGGTTCGGATCCTCAGGAGGGGTTTAAAGCAAGGCCCTGCCCCTTTGTCATGAGGAAGGGCACGGTGGCGATCACTTCTCCCCATACTAAATTGGGAGCTTCCCATAAAAAACAGACCAAATAAACGGGATAAAGCAATTCCACACCATTACAAAGTGGCTGGGGTTTTCCTCAATATTCCCAAAAATAGCCTAAACTTCAGGGGAGGCTCGGGCCCTCAGGCGGGGTTATAGCAAGGCCCTGCCCCTTTGCCGTGAGGGAGGGCACGGTGGGGATCACTTCTCCCCGTACTAAATTGGGAGCCTCCCCTAAAAAAGAGACCAAATAAACGGGATTAAACAATTCCACACCCTCACAAGGTGTTGGGGTTTTCCTCAATATTCCCAAAAATATCCTAAACTTCCAGCTGTGAGTCCAAGAGGTGGATTCAGCAGGTGGAGGGGAGGTTCGGGCTTTCAGGCGGGAGACCTGAGAGCAATTCCACACCATCACAAAGTGGCTGGGGTTTTCCTCAATATTCCCAAAAATATCCTAAACTTCCAGCTGTGAGTCCAAGAGGTGGATTCAGCAGGTGGAAGGGAGGTTCGGATCCTCAGGAGGGGTTTAAAGCAAGGCCCTGCCCCTTTGTCATGAGGAAGGGCACGGTGGCGATCACTTCTCCCCATACTAAATTGGGAGCTTCCCATAAAAAACAGACCAAATAAACGGGATAAAGCAATTCCACACCATTACAAAGTGGCTGGGGGTTTCCTCAATATTCCCAAAAATAGCCTAAACTTCAGGGGAGGCTCGGGCCCTCAGGCGGGGTTATAGCAAGGCCCTGCCCCTTTGCCGTGAGGGAGGGCACGGTGGGGATCACTTCTCCCCGTACTAAATTGGGAGCCTCCCCTAAAAAAGAGACCAAATAAACGGGATTAAACAATTCCACACCCTCACAAGGTGTTGGGGTTTTCCTCAATATTCCCAAAAATATCTTAAACTTCCAGCTGTGAGTACAAGAGGCGGATTCAGGAAGCGGAGGGGAGGCTCGGGCCCTCAGGCTGGGTTATAGCAAGGCCCTGCCCCTTTGCCGTGAGGGAGGCTACGGTGGGCATCACTTCTCCCCGTATTAAATTGGGAATTTCCCATAAAAAAGTGACCAAATAAACGGGATAAAGCAATTCCACACCATCACAAGGTGGTTGGGTTTTTTTTTTTTCCTTTTACCCAGCCTGTTTTCCAGAGGATTTTAACACAAATTCCCTTGCTGTGTGGTCTAATCACATTTCATATGTTGACTTAATTAATAATTTACTAAGTTAAAGAAATGGAAGCATCCTAAGAAACCCATCTGTTTGTTGTTATTTTTACAGCCTTAATCTGTTAAAAGCTCTTTGCTCTCAAACATGCAGCTCTCAATTATCCTTAGTTACCCAATATATTTTCCAACTGCTCCTGGTTAATCCCAGATTGTCTGCAGCTCAGCCACGACTTGTTTGGAATTTTCTTGTCCCAGATGAAGCTTCAGCATTTTGGGCTTGACGTGGAAACTCTTCATTGAGAGGTAACAGAGTAACAAGTCAATAATTAGCATTGTGTCATTACCAGTTCCTGGGTTTGGTGCATTATTTTGTTCCCTTTTTAGTAGCAATGGGTTATTTTTTGCTTTTATTTCTGGCCAAAAGTTTTGTCTGCGCTTCAGGAAGAGAAATATTGCCTGTGGTAAGATCATCAGATGAAACAGAAGTTTATTTTTAATGTTTTGTAGCTCTGTCTGTATGTTTATATGTTTAAAAATGATCCAACTGTGACAAGCCAGGAGCTGATTGGTCTGAAAGATGCAATTTCTGGATCATCTAGTTCAAAGAAAAAGAACAGAGGACCAGATTTAAAGTGCTATAAATGCAAATGGTCAATTTATTAAACAAAATAGGTACAAGTAGAACCAATTCTAACATTTAAAAATGGTTAAACTTAAGCCAGTTTAAATTTCAGTAGGCTGGGAAATCAAGATGTGATGGTCATAGCTCAAAATAAAACATTTCAGGCATTTTTGCCTTGAAGCGATCCCAAAGATTTCCCAAATACCTATAAAATATGAAGGGCTTTGAAAGCAGCCACAACTTCCTTCTCCTTCTCATGCCTGTTCCACAAAGATTCCAGGGATGGGATTTGGGGTAAACTGGTTCCATTTGGAGCCTGGGGCAGAACCCTTTCCTCTTTCACCTCTTGGTCTGATTGCCTCGTAATGAAAGTCTTTGGTCTTGGAATCTTCTTGGCGTATTCCAGAGCCTAAAACCAGGAAAATTGGGGTAACTGATTAAGGGAAAACCTGGCCAACATTTCCAAGAATATTTAGGTCGGTTGAGTAGGATTTCGCTGAATTCCTGATCTTGTTTCTTACGGAATTCAATCCCAGATTGCTTCAGTGGTGACTGCAAAATAACCCAGCCCGAGATTTGCTTCCTGACACCACTGGAGGCCACCTTAGACATTGAAGAAGTGTTTTTATTTTAAAAAAGGAAGAGCAACACAGATCTATTAAATTTATAAGCATTTTTCCCCAGTCTCATTAAGCTCTGCTCCTCAGGCAGGAGTTTTGCAGGTGAACAGGACAAGCTCAGGTTCTAGTGCATGATGCACTTAACTATCAAAACTAAAAAGCAAAATGATGCCTGGAACATGGAAGGCTGTCTTGGAGAGGGAATGGAAGGAGTATGACAGAAATCCTGGAACTGGCAGAGCCCTGGTTTAACCTGGGATGGGGTTTGGGGTCTGTGCTTGTTGCATGGATTTGGAAGCACCTCTTAAGTCTCCAGTGGAAGTTGCATTATCTCACGTTCCTGGTGAGAGAGTGTCTGGAATGTTTCCTAAAAGAATCCAAATCCCTTTTTGACACCCAAACAGTGCAGTTTTGTCTCTTAGTGGTTTATGTTTGGGAATAAATGCAAGGAACTGAGGAATCCTGATATTGAACTCCACAGCTGTGTTCCTGGAGCCTGCGGTTGTCACTTGTCACCTTGCAGAAATACCCTTTAAAGGGACTCAGTCCTCACCTTCTGTCTGGACACTGATGACACCTGGGGTTTTGCAGGTAACCTCTGAACCACAATAAGATTTTTCATGTTATATTCATTAATCTGCCTGGAATATTCCTTTTGCAGCTTTAGCTTCTGTTTCTGAGAAAAGCAGAAAAGGGGTATGGAATTAAATGGCTCAGGGGATCCATCAACGAAACCCTTTTCCCACCAATATTCCATTCCCACCTCTGCTGCTGTTCAACCTGGCTTTGCCATTGATCCTTCAGCAGAACACAACAGGAAGCCCTGATAAATGGCACAGCTTTTTTTAGTTGCTTTTCCCTCTTAAGAGCTTTTCCCTGGACTGAATGGAGGATGGAGCTCAGCAGAAATGTGACAGGTCCATCTTTATTCTGAATGTCCTGAGCAATCTGGCTCCATTTCACCAGAGTGCAGCCAGATATTTCCTTGTGTTTACACAACTTTTACTTCCACTTTGAACATCTGATGCATCTTTACCCTGGGAATGACAACTCAGCCACACGAGTTTGTACTTTCCTGATGTGCAATTAGCCCCCATTAATTCCTATTTCTGGATTAAAAAAATTAGAGGGTTAAAATTATCCCCAGGACACTTGTCTTTCCTTCTGTCTGAATTTTCCTTTAGGATATCCAGCTAGCCAAGGATATAAAGTCCCAGATAATCATAAATTGCTTCTCAGCAGTGATGTCTCTGCCATTCTCCCCTGCCTGAATTCACTTTTGGGTCACTCACTTTCTCTTTGATAGCTTCATAGTCAGGTCCAAGGCCTCCAAGCTTCATATTCAGGTTGATGTAGAATTTTGAGCTACACAGCTGAAAAACAAACAGCAAACAGGTTTTCCTTGATTTGATTTCACAGAGAGATTAATTAAAGAAAGTCTTGTAGTGGAAACTCCAGGATTTAATTTGCAATCTCAGCCTTACTCCTGGCACGTCTCATTTTAAATAAGTGACCAACAGGACTGAGTTAATGGCACAAGTCAAATGACAGAGAATTTCCTTTGGATCCAGGTGGGAAATTACCAATTATCCAAAGCACAAAGTGATATTTTCTCAATCAAAAATGACCTTTTGTGAGCTTTGTTTTGAAACAGCTCAAAGCCACCCATTTGGGATTAGAATGAGACTCCAAAGAAACTCTTGTAGGAGAAGCAGATAAAATCACCTGATTTTGGTGGCAAAAATTATCAAATGATGTTAGTGACAGTAACCCGTCCTTGTTCTCAAAGCTGGACTGGAAAATTGTCCACAGACAGCTGAAAAATCCAGGTTTTGCTGCACAGCAAAGCTTGACAAGTGCACAGTGAAGGCAGCAGTGATGGGTGATGCCATTCCAATCCTTCAGGACATCAAACAAAGACCCCAATGCTTCCATAATATTTTTATTCTCTTTCAAGGCCACTAGATTATTTTTAGAAGGGAATTATGTTTTAAAAACTTGTCAGTGAAGCTCATGATGATCAGCTCTGTAGTAATTTCAACCACAGAGTAATGCAGGAACACCAATTGCTGTATGCAAATAAAGTGGGCATTTCTTCAAAACACAGGTTCAAGTTGAACTCAACTGCAGAGAAATTAATTCTATGCACTAAATTTCCTATTTGAGGTTTCTTTGTGTCAGCTATCCCTATTCTTACATGCTGTAACTCACTAATTTTGGATTTTAGCTACTCTGAGGAGTACATTTAGCTGTGTCCCACAAAATTTGGGTTTTCTTGCTTTTGCAGTGAGCATGAGTGCATTTGTTTATGAGGAAAAGCTGGATTTTCCTGGGAGACACAAACGGTCGGATTCTCTGTGCATTCCTCACATGTGAAGCGTGAGAAAACTGCTGCAAACACAGGACAAGAATCAAAGGTTTGAACAGAAAGGGAAGGAAATCTGCCCTTCAGTTACCATCATAATCCTGATAATTCTTCTTAGAGGCACTCAGGCAGCAATACCCAAACTGCCTCCTGCATGAAACACAGGAATAATTATTCCAGCTTAGTTTGTCTGCCCTGAGACTTGGAGCAAACTTCTTAAACATTTAATTGGTCATGGACAGCTTTCTGCTGTCCCCCTGCAGCTGTGTTAAGTGCTGACACTAGGAAAAGTGGACACACAGAGGAGACAAAGAGATCCCAGTTTTAATAAGGACCCAAATGGGATCATCAGGAGGCTTGGAATAATGTTTATGCCGTTAGCTTTACAAATCCTCTAAGTTTGGGGTTGGAATCCCTTGGAAAGCAGGAGATTTGAGCTGGCCAGCAAATGAGCATGAGCAGGATAATGGATGGCTCAGATCTGAGGCCAGGCTGCCTGCTGCTCCACACAAACAGCCTGATCCTAAATAATTTTATCTGTGGATAACCTGTAGGACAAACACAGCTCTGTGTGTCCCTGGAGCTAATCCAGACTGACCCAGAGAGAGCTGGTGGATCCCTTTGCTCTTTGGACTGAAATGACTTCAGTGTCTGTTTCTACCTTTGTTGCATGACTTTTAATGTTCTGCTGTGTGTCCATGTGCTTTGTATAACAATGAAATATTTCTCACTTCTCATCACTTTTTTTTTCATAAAGAACTTCCGATTATTAAGAAAAAATGTTAGAGGGGGAATGGAAATATTAAACCACCCAACCCACATCTATTTTCTCACCTTCTTGCTGGCTCTGGGCTGGTTTTGCTTTTCCACTGGCAGGAGAGATCCTTCTGAGTTGCTTCGTCTCATTTTCCTTGGATTTCCTTCAGCTTTTCCTGAATTTCCCTGTGAACCCCCCTGTAGCTGGGACAGGGCAGGTGGGAGCAAACTCCACAACCACTTGTCAGCAAAATCATCTCTTAAACCAGAAATTTCCGGCTGATGCTGCTCCATTTCTGTAAAATGGGACGTTCCACAACAGGCTGTTGGTGAACTGTGAACAAAACATGGAAAAGGCCTTAAAAATGAGGTGGAAAGAGTAAAAATCTGAATTTACACACAGCGGGGAGCTCAACAAACTGATGCCTTAGGTTTTAACTTTTATATTTTTCAAATCCTGTACTGCTTTATTGTGTAACTCTGAAGTTTCTTGTAGCCTGTTAATTTCTGCTCTCTCAGTAGACACAACAAAGCCTCTCCGGGCCTGCTCTCCAAGGACACCCAGACAGTCCTAGGCCCAAAAAGTATAAACCAAAAGCCTCTAAAGGGGGCAAGCTGAGGGGAAATTACATCATTAACTGAAGCTTTAATTGGAGAATTAACCCTGATATGCAAATGAACCAAAGCTATAAAAGTGTGAAGAACTCGTGGCCTGGCGTCCATCTCGGGGTCCATCTTGGGGGCCATTTTGAGAACAGCCTCTGGCTCCCCAGGGGTACCTTTGAAGGCCTTTCAAATAAATACCGACCTTTATTCCCTTACTCCTGTCCAGTCTCTGTTTTTAGGAGACTTCTCAAGGCACCAGAACAACCTGAACATGGAATATGGGAACATGGAGATGGGAAGATGGGGATTTCCCAATAAATGACTTTGCTTGCACCCAAGTGTATGGAAAATAAATGGGAAAAAACTGAAATTTCAGCCTGATGCAAAAGTAGCTGAAGCCAACGAAAGGCTTTGGATCAGGCCTGCTGAGTAGTGAAAGAATTATTTGTTTATGTGAAATAAAAACTTCATTTTTTTAAATCAAGACAGGTGAGATTCTACATAACTGAGGATTTTCTTGCTCTCCCCTTTAGGGACAGGACTGACCCTGGATATTCACCCTGCAAAGCCAATTTTGCTACAAACTCTTAATTTATGCACAATGCCCTTTCCTATCTATATTTTAAACTTTTCCTCCCAGCCTCCTAGAAGGAAAGCTTCAGCTGGGGAAAATTCCACGCCTGGAGGACAGAACTTTGCTTTTCCAATGCCACATTTAAAAATCAATAGCTACAATGAATCTCCAATTAGTAGCAAATCATAATGGCAGGTTTGTAGCAAAATAACTTTATACTTTGGACTTTAAAGCCTTTTCTTGTCCATTTGTTCATTTTCTGGGCATCACAGCATTATGGTAACATAGTTTTATCACTTATTTCCTTACCACAAACTGTGCTGATACCTGTTATCCTCATGAATATGATTTTTGAAATCTTGAAGTGGTGCTTGATCCTTCGCCCTTTCTTGAAAACTTGCATTAAGAATAGATGAAATACTCCTGAATTTTGGATGTGCCTGGCCACCAGTGCTGCTATCCCTGGAAAAATGCTGCCCAGGGGTGTGGTTGGTTGAGTGCTGCCGTGGAATTCCACGTGGAGAGTCATGCTGGTATTTCTTGCTCTCCTTGCTGGGCTGCTCTGGGTATAAATCCTCTGCTGGGTTAAAATTACGGAATATTGGGAGAAAACGATAGGCAGACGTGGTAAAATCTGGGTGGATTGCATTTGGGAAATTATTTAAGCCAGTTTTGGATTTTTCTGCTGGGTCAGGGCCAACAGAAGAGCTTGGATTCAGACGTTTCTGCAGGGCTGTGCTGCTGTCCTGCTCCACTGCAGTGGGAGCAGCCTGAAATCCTGGAATTTGCTGGTGCCAAGACTTTGCTTCTGCTGCTTCTCCTGGGAGTTGTTGTCCATCATTCCTTGGAAAAGCTCTTCCATTGAGAGACTGGTTGGATTCTTTTTTATTTGTCTGGGAGAATTTGTGCTGCTCCTGAAACAAGTTACCAACAGCTGGGTGAATTTCAGTGGTTGATATTTCAGATATTCCTTAAGAAGTTTCATTACACACATCAAAATCCCTCTGTGCTGCTTGCATCTAACCCTGCTCATGGCTGGACTTAACCCAAAATTCAAATACGGAGGAACCCTCAGTCCAGAAGAGAAGCAGAGATGTTATTCAGGTGCTGCACTGTGAATAATTCTGCATCAAAACTTCATGGCCTGAGACAAATTCAGCAGCACTGCAGTATAAAAACAGGTCCTTGCAGATGCAAACCAGATGTAAAAGTTGATGCTAGAGTAAATGTGAAATGAGGGAATTTTATCTGCATGAGGTGCAAAAATAGGTGCCCGGAAGTGCCCAGGTGTAACCCTGTGGACAAGTGCTAGCTCCCTGTCAAGCACCTGGAAAAAATGCTCCAAAAATCAAATCAGTTCTTGCTTTTTATGTACCAAATTTCAGGGAAAAATGGCTTTGTACACACTGTTAGACTGGCCCATGGTAGAACAGACTGATGCAAATTGCATCAATAATTTTATTTCTAAACCAAGCACTCCTCCCTGCAAAACATAACCCAGATGATAAAAATTCAAGAATTTCAGCATACCAGGGCTGCTGTTTAGATCCAAACTGCCACACTCTAAATCCAAAATTCATTTACATTTATTGCTTTCCAATTGCAGCATCAGGTGTTGCCCACTTGGAGGAAAGCCTTGGATTTCCTTCCAGGGAATCCACAAATCCATTCTCAGCCCATTAAATCTCTGTCAGGGCTGAAATCCTCCATGCCACCCTCCTGTACCTCTGGGGTTCTTTTGTGAGCAACCCTTGCAGTCAGCACGGGGCAAATGCACTCAGAATAACTGGTTAATGGCAGGTGTGAAATCCACACAGTTCCAGGAGGTTTTGGGACAAGCTTTAGCCCTGGGAATCCTGACTCCTGGAGCTTCATGTCCTGGCACACTGTGGAATTAACTAGTTTGGCCTGCTCCCAGTTTGGCTCCTGCCAAAATTATGATCTGTTTAGGAGATTATTCAGTTGATAATCTAAAATTACGAACTAGTACATGGTTGTGTTTGATGGTTTGGGAGGATTCTGAGCCAGAACTTCACTGTTTCTGCCTGATTTGTCCCCTAAAATTAAGGGGGAGTTAATTAATCACCAGAAACCAAAAAATGCAACCAAATAATCTCCTAAATAGATAATAATTTTGGCAGGAGCCAAACCGGGAGCAAAGCAACATTTCCCCATTTAAACAACGGAATAAATAAATATCTACTTCCTTCTGAAACTCCATGTAGAAAGCAAATCTCTCCCAGTGAACAGCAGCATAAAATCCTGTTTGTATTTTACAGCAGTGCAAATCCCAGTCTTCAAATTCCAGAATTTAAACAGTGCCTGGATCACTTCAGATCCTTGCAGCACACAGAGAGTAACTGGGTTTGCCAAGAATAATCCTTGTTTTTTTATCAGTGATGATAACCTGGTCCCTTTATTGCTCCAAAGACTGAACAACTGCATTGGTTTTAAAGAACAGCATAAATCAGATTTACAGATTTAGGAGTGTGGAGGAAGTGAGTGCAACTTCTACTTGGAACATTTTCTGGTTTCTGGTAATTAATTAATCCACCTTAATTTTAGGGGACAAATCGGGCAGAAACAGTGAAGTTCTGGCTCAGAATCCTCCCAAACCATCAAACACAACCATGTACTAGTTTGTAATTTTGGATTATCAATCAAATAATCTCCTAAACAGATAACAATAGATGCTGTGAGCTCAGAATTTCTTGGCATTTTGCTTTAAAAGCATTCAGTACATAAAGCACACATGCATTAAATGATAGTGATTACCTACTGATGTATATTTAAGGATTTATTGTCAGTAATAGGGACTTCAAAAGCAACAAGATGACAGCTTTAAACATTCAAATTCAGTGCTTTTATAGATATATTTCAGTTATTAAATTCTATTGCATTTCAGTTATCAAATTCTCTTGAAAAGGAACCTTGAGCTGCAGTCCCTTTGGGTACCAATTGTCTTCAGGCTTCATCTTCCCAGTCTGGAATGCTGGGACACTCTGGAGTGGTTCTTCATCAGCGGGTGTAGGATCTGTAACCTAAAACCCAAGAATGTTCATAGCCACAGCAATCAGATGAAAGGATTTAAAAATCTTGGGGAAATAATGAGACATAATTTGTGCCCTATTGAAATGAAAATGCTAAAGTTTGGCATCGTAGAATGGATAACAAGGAGAGAAATGGCCAAAAGAGAAAAAGAAGCAAAACCCAATTAACAGCTGGGAGGGAGGATTCCTTCTACTTTTAAGAGGAAGAAAGGAAAGGAAAATTGCAGGAAGTGTGCAGCACAGAAACCTTCTTGTAACTCTCAAATGCCTGGGCTCCTTCATTTCTGTGAGAGCCTCTGGATGCACCTAATAACAGAAAAACAACCAGAAACCATCCCTGGCCAGGCAATCAGACACATCCCGGGCCTCAACAAGAGAGGCTTGCAGGAAAAGCTGGCAAAACACAGTAATGGGGGGTGAAAAGCACGAGGAGGAGCTGCAGAAATAAAGCATGGAATGCACAGAGCCCGGCAAAACAAGCTGGCAACCAAGGATATCTTCCCGTGGCCACAGCTGTGGGATAACCACGGCTGGAAATTTAACTGGAGCACTTTTTTGAGGGTGGCTGGTGGCAGTGCACAAAGCCAAGTGATACCCTGGTAAATACAGCAATAATTAAAATTTTTCTTGAAATACTCAAACTTCTTTTAAAATTATTTTTCAATCTACAAAACTGCAGGAAATCCAATTTTTAACATTTTTTTAAATTTAAATTTTTAATCCCAAACTATCCTGCTGAGTATTTTAGTTGATGAAGTGTGTTGGGCAGTGCCACTGTGACAGGGGACTGTGGTACAGGAACCTCTGCTCCACTGCAGAGCAGCCCCACAGGAGAACCTGCACTGAGAACATATTTGTGATCAAGAGAGTTATCAACTGCAAATCATCAGTGGGAAGAAAATGTGGGAAGCTGAGCCTCTCACTTTGGGGCTAAGAGATTGGGACAGCTAAGAAAAGGTGGGCAGGGTTTATTGCTGAGTTTATGGGTGACCTCATGGCTCCAAATTCAATGTAAATCCCGTTAGTTGTGACTGGAAAAATTCACAAGAAAATTAAAAAATACCACAGAGGTTTTCCTGAGCTGTGGACAGACAGAGCTTTGCAGTGAATAAGATGTTTTTGGTGGAACCAACTGACTCAGTGCATTGATGGAGTGCTGGGCAGGTAAAACATACTTCTACATTATCTCTTTGAAAGAGGAACAGGACACAACCTCTGCCAGCATTTTTTTTTTTTTTGTGAACCATTCTATTAATACCAATCAAATTGAGAAAATGATCAAATGAAATTGCATTTTGAGAATCATAAGCTGTGTAATGCCTATTCTGTTAAATTGAGGCCCATAATTGCTTCTCCACTGAAAAGATACAACAAAGACAGCAATCATGGCATGTCATTATCCCAGACTGGCAAACCAGCCTTTGCAGGGAGGACTTCAAAGGCTTGTGGTTCTCGAATTGCATTTGGCTGCTATTGTTGAAGCACAGGCAATCTTGATTAGGTGTTTACACCGAGGGAAGGCTCAGTGCACACAGAGTCTGAGTGCCTTGGTCTAGAGCCATTAAAAAATTGTACATTATGTTCCTGGCTTTGAAGTAAGGGGCTTGGAGGTAGGAAAGCAACTCAGATTGAGCACAGCTGAGCTAGATTGGGCCACTACTTCTCTTTTTGCCTCTCTCTCTCTCTCAGAGAAACTCATCATGAGGTTCTTTAAGAATCAGGCAACACGGCAAAGAACTTGATGCTGTATAAAATGCTACAGAAATTAGTAAATATACACATCAGCACGGGTTTCTGGTGTATTTTGGTACATCCAGCACAGAGGTAACAGGTAACTCTGTAAATCTTGCAGAGCGAGGCTGCAAATATTTTAACTCCTGTTATGTCAGCTGTGCACAAAGTCCTGTCCTCAAAGTAAACACTACTTCATTACCACAGTCCCTGGCAGCCAGCAGCAATCAGATCAATAAATCCAGCTTCAACCCCCTGCAAAGCTCAAAATAATCCAGTTTAGGAAACAACAGTTTGATTGGTGACATGTGGCTCATTTATTTCTTCACATACTTGGTGGTTTTGCACTTTGGATGCAGTTTTCCAGGTGAGGTGACCAAAGTTGGCTCCTGGATCACCAAGATGCTCCCCTCAGGCCTTTTTTAACCCCTCCCAAAAAGACTGAGCCATGGATATCTTGGTTAACAACAATTAAATACTTCTGCCTGTCCTGCAGCAAACCCAAAGGTGGCTGACAGCAGGTGGTGATGCTGCTCATGGAATCACACAATTATGGAATGCTCGGGTGGGAAGGGACCTTAAAGCTCATCTTGTTCCATCCCCTGCCATGGGCAGGGACACTTTCCACTATCCCAGGTTGCTCCAAGCCTGGTCCTGGAACACTTCCAGGGATGGGAAGTCCACAACTTCCCTGGACAACCTGCAGTTGCAGCAGTATTCACTTGTCTAGGTTAGGAACTCACTTCCCTACACACTGCCTGGCCCTTGCTGTGTCACACCTCTGCTGTCCCCGTGACCACTGCAGCAAGACAATCTTATCTCATAGCCCTGATTTTAACAGATTCCTTTGCCTATTCCGTATTTTTGAACAGTGTCTGCACAATGAAGTCCTGATCCCTGGCTCCAGCACTTGGATAGGAAAGATTTCCAGAATTCCCTGAATAGAAAACATAATCATATCAACATAGCTCTAATCAGCATCCATCTACACTCATTATTTTTACCATCATCCAAATTAGAACTGAAAAAACCAAGTGCTCTTAATAGCTCAGCTAGAAAAAAAATCTTGTGCATCATTCCTGCCACTGGAATGTAGTCAGAAAATTCCCTCTAATGTTGTGTCAACTCTTCATTAGCCTTGGCAGAGGTGTCACTTGAAGCACAGAGTCCCTGGAGCTTTCCAAGATAAGAATTTTCTGTGTGCAGTGCTTTAGTGACACCCCCTTCCCATTCTGCATAATAAGTAGCAAGGAAAAGCAATAAACTCGTTTATAATGGTTCATTAGGAACTGTAATTACATTTCCACTCGAACCTTCCCACAAGTTGGCTGGCTCTGCTCAGTTGGTCAGAACTTCCAGACACAAGTGCTAATGTCCAATATCGGATTTGGTCTGGGATCTTGACGGGCTTGGAACATCAGCCCATGGAAATCTCATGGAGTTCAAGGCCAAGCATGGTCCAGAGGAAATCATGGAGCTGCTCCCAGGGCTGGAGCCCCTCTGGAGCCAGGCTGGGAGAGCTGGGGGTGCTCACCTGGGGAGGAGAAGGCTCCAGGGAGAGCTCAGAGCCCCTTCCAGGGCCTAAAGGGGCTCCAGGAGAGCTGGAGAGGGACTGGGGACAAGGGCTGGAGGGACAGGACACAGGGAATGGCTTCCCACTGCCAGAGGGCAGGGATGGATGGGATACTGGGAAGGAATTCCTGGCTGTGAGGGTGGGCAGGCCCTGGCACAGGGTGCCCAGAGAAGCTCTGGCTGCCTCTGGATCCCTGGCAGTGCCCAAGGCCAGGCTGAACATTGGGGCTTGGAGCAACCTGGGATGGATCCCAGGGCAGGGGGTGGGATGGGATGGGCTTTAGGGATCTTTCCAACCCAATTTCCATTTGCTCCACTGAGCAAAACCTGGAATAAGCCATTAGCAGAGAGAATCATTATCAAACTCATGTTGCCCAAGCAGAGAAAATGAGAGGCAGCATAAAAGGAACCATGATAAGGGGCAGGGCAGATGCCAGGAAAGGAAGACAGAATTTCCTTAGCATCAAGATTAAAAACTAGTGTGAGATCTGTGCCACTTTCCCGGCCAGCAACAGGCAGCCAGAATGTGGCCATCACTGGGCTTGGGAGGAACTGGAGATTTGTCAATTATTCCATGAAGGGTGAAAAAGATTCTCCCTGGAAATCAGAAGTTGCCATTTGCATGACACATTTCAAATCTGCTTCTCTCCTCTGCACAGCTGAGAGTTTAACACCAGCCAAACCTCAGTCCATACAAATTGGGGAATATAGAAACTTACCCACCTGCCCTTGAAGAACTTGCTGCTTTTTATTGTGCAGCTCAAGGTAGGAATTTCTCTTCTCTGACTGTAACCCTAAAGTCCGTTTATTTTTCTTCACAAAGTTTTTTTTTGCTCTTTGAGGTGGATCTTGTTGAATTTCAGGAGGAAAAGCACGGCCAGGATTATCTCTGGAATGAAATCCATCTGCAGGTTCCCTCCTTTTGACTTGTGGCCCATCAGGTTCACTGCTGGCCACAACATTTGCTCCATGAAAGCTGAATAATTCTGGACCAAACTCTGAGAGTGAATCCTGGGTCTTTGCCTCCTGCTGATTATTTTCCAAGGAGCCATCGGAATGGAGGTAAAATGAATCCAGTGAAAAGTCCCCATTGCTTCCTCCAGAAACTTGGGATGCTTTCTCTGCCTTAAAAAATTCTGCTCCCTTTTTTGTGCTCTTCCAGTGAGGGTTGTACCTCAGGTTGGAATATTTGTCCACAGGGTGTTTTTTCCTAATTAAAAAACAAACACCGAATTATTTCTGCATAAATTGTACAAATTCTGTATTATTTCAGTGTGCAAACAAATGTCCTGCTGTGGCCAAATGAATTATTTTAGTGCATTCAGTATGGGATCAGGATCAGAACAGTTTTATCAAATATTTTTTAGCAGAAAATTTAGGCAGAGATTCCTCTTCCTTTTTAATTTTCATCATCAGTGAATGAAAGATTGATCTCCCATTCAGATCACAGTGGAATACAATCATTACCCTAAATTTGGCATAGAAATTGTGAGTCTTAGTAGAATCAGCTAAAAGGTGAAATAATAAATTGCATTATTTTGTAGTTTCCTTAAAATTATACAGTCTACAAAAGGTAGTTTGTGTTGTTCCTGCTTCAAAGACTCTGCTGAGTGAAATAAAAGTGAAATTCCTAGTAAAACCAGTCTTTCAAGTGTCCTTTTGAGACTGTCCAAGCAAGAGCAGCCTCCAGCTCTGTATTCTTATTTTCTCTTCTCATTCCTATGAAACATCATGATGCTTTGATAAAAAACTCCATCTATAAAATACTTCAAATCACTTTTTATTATGAAGCAGGCTGTGATTGAGGTAAAAGTAGGAAAACATGAATCAGAGAGATCTGTGGGTTGGCCTATTTTTTTAACAAGTGGCCAAATTATTGCTCTGAATCACATTTGTCATAAAGCAAAGCCAGATGCTCTGCCTTAAAAAAAACCCACAATTGATCCAATTTCTGATTTCAGATCTGATCCAATGGGAGGAAAACCAACTGCAGGAGTCAAATACACCCAAATAGTCTTCCAGAAGATGTGCAGGCAGTGGCAGGAGGAAGGAATGAGGGAGAAAAAAGCTTTTAACACTGTTTTTTCTTCCCTGGACCTGCAGCACAACCCTGGTTTCTTGGTGAATCTGCCAGAGGGACATTTACAGGCACTGAAACCTGGTTGATTCTTCAGCTCCTATTAAAGAAATCTGCTGGATTCCCCAAAATGTGGCCTAGTTAATGATATTAACATCTCCATAAATCATTAATTCCTCCTTTCTCAATGAGTTACATGCCTCTGCCTATATTTCAAGTGGCTCCTAATAACAAAATAATCTGTTTGTTTTTGCTTTCCAGGTGAGCATCAGTGCCACGGTACCCTGGAGCTGATTTCCACCAGGGAAAACATCATTATTCCCAGCTGGCAGGCACTGCAGGTAAACAGAACGAGGTGAGGCTGTTCTGAAGTGAGTACAGAAATATGTGAGCTAATTGCAATGATTGAAATGGCAGAGGATAATGCTAAAGAGTCCCTTTGTGCTGAAATGTGTGCACAGAACCCAATTGTGGGACTCAGCCCAGGTCACCGCACGGGGACAAAATGAGTGTGAAGAGCTCCTTCATCCCTAATCATCCCCAGACAAAAAGGGCACCTTTTATTCCTGCCCCCAGCTCGATGGGGAGGTTAGATGGACTCTGTGCTCCTCAACAAAAGTGTGGTGAGCAGACAGCAGATGCAGCATTTCCTCTTCAAATTCCGAGGTTGGTAATGGATGTAGAGAGGGGGTTTCATATGTATATGCTGTGATATTTGCTCTGCTTAATGGACTGCACTGGAGTACTTACTGGGCTAAGTTCAAACAAAATAAAATCAAATTTCCATTTAATGAAGAGCCTCACATTCAGCACAGTATTCAGTCCAAAAAAATTACTAAAAATTAGAGCATGTTTCTAGTACAATTAACATCATTTGCACTCACAATAAAATATTCAATAACTGGCCATTTTGCTTGTTGAGGAGGTGAATAAAAGCATGCTATTAATCATTTAGCCTTCGTTTGTCATTTTATTTTAAGTAGACTATTAAATTGAAACTGCACATTGTTATTACTTCGGGTTTAATGTAATCCCTTTAAACTCGAGAATTATTCCCAGTTTATCCAGGGTTAAACCTTCCATGCATATGACAGGATATTCCATTTTATTTTATGTACCGAGTTAATGCTTTCTGAAGAATGTTTAAATGTGGCATTGAGGAACATAGGGTTTGAAAGTGTCAGAATTATTCTACCCCACTGAAGTTTAAACCTTACCTTCCACTGCCATAATTCTTTTGTTTTCCTTTCTTATTTGTGTCATGCTCAGCTCCTTTCTCTCCCGAACTCATCTCCTCCAAGCTGTCCTCTTCCAAGCTGTCATCCTCCAGGATGTCATCAGGATCCAGCCCTACCAGCCCCATGTTTTCCAGGATCCTCTGCTGGAGTCCCAGCTGGTACTGCCTCTCCTCTGCCAGGCTCTCGGAGTCGGATTCCTGGGAATCATCCTGACTGGAGGCAGAGCTCCCAGCCCTTCCAGACGCCCTTTCCCAACTCGCAGGTTGGAAAACGGGCGGCACGAGGACTTTTGGAGGGACGTGGATATTATTCATGTTGTAAGTGTGTGGGGAAGAGACTGAAATGTGTTTCACATTTGAAGAATTCATCCTGTGTTTTGCACTGATGGTTCACACCAGCTCTGTGTTTGGAGAACACACAAACATAAAACACTGTTCACCTTGTAATAATATTTAAAAGCTGCATTTTGGGTATTACCATTGGCTTAGGCTCAGAATTTGACCTTCTGTTGTTCAGACAACTCTTTATTCTCATCTGTCCCACTGATTTTCCTTTAAGCAGTAATATCAAGGTCTCTACATATCAAATGCAGGATTTATTGCTATGAAATCCCCACCATTGGTGGCAATGAATAATTCAGAAACAGCTTGCAACAAAGAAAATGAAGCTGAGACAAAGCATCTGTTATCTGTGAACTTTTGAGAGTTAAAATGAATTTTGTTTGTTCTCTTTATGCAGCTTTATACCCCCTGGACATGTAAAAGCAGCAAGAAGGTGTGACAGGGAACACAATGAGAACTGGAGCTCTTTCTAAATTAGGATGAGAGTTGTCTTTACACTTAGCTGAAGTGTTCAGCAGTCATTTGCACTGCCACACATTCACAAGGTGAAGTGGGAGGGAGGAAAAGGAGTGTTTTATGCTGAAATCGGCATTAGTCACAGTCTCCTCTCCCGTGTCCCTGTCCCCCCTCCCGTGNGATGGACTCTGTGCTCCTCAACAAAAGTGTGGTGAGCAGACAGCAGATGCAGCATTTCCTCTTCAAATTCCGAGGTTGGTAATGGATGTAGAGAGGGGGTTTCATATGTATATGCTGTGATATTTGCTCTGCTTAATGGACTGCACTGGAGTACTTACTGGGCTAAGTTCAAACAAAATAAAATCAAATTTCCATTTAATGAAGAGCCTCACATTCAGCACAGTATTCAGTCCAAAAAAATTACTAAAAATTAGAGCATGTTTCTAGTACAATTAACATCATTTGCACTCACAATAAAATATTCAATAACTGGCCATTTTGCTTGTTGAGGAGGTGAATAAAAGCATGCTATTAATCATTTAGCCTTCGTTTGTCATTTTATTTTAAGTAGACTATTAAATTGAAACTGCACATTGTTATTACTTCGGGTTTAATGTAATCCCTTTAAACTCGAGAATTATTCCCAGTTTATCCAGGGTTAAACCTTCCATGCATATGACAGGATATTCCATTTTATTTTATGTACCGAGTTAATGCTTTCTGAAGAATGTTTAAATGTGGCATTGAGGAACATAGGGTTTGAAAGTGTCAGAATTATTCTACCCCACTGAAGTTTAAACCTTACCTTCCACTGCCATAATTCTTTTGTTTTCCTTTCTTATTTGTGTCATGCTCAGCTCCTTTCTCTCCCGAACTCATCTCCTCCAAGCTGTCCTCTTCCAAGCTGTCATCCTCCAGGATGTCATCAGGATCCAGCCCTACCAGCCCCATGTTTTCCAGGATCCTCTGCTGGAGTCCCAGCTGGTACTGCCTCTCCTCTGCCAGGCTCTCGGAGTCGGATTCCTGGGAATCATCCTGACTGGAGGCAGAGCTCCCAGCCCTTCCAGACGCCCTTTCCCAACTCGCAGGTTGGAAAACAGGCGGCATGAGGACTTTTGGAGGGACGTGGATATTATTCATGTTGTAAGTGTGTGGGGAAGAGACTGAAATGTGTTTCACATTTGAAGAATTCATCCTGTGTTTTGCACTGATGGTTCACACCAGCTCTGTGTTTGGAGAACACACAAACATAAAACACTGTTCACCTTGTAATAATATTTAAAAGCTGCATTTTGGGTACTACCATTGGCTTAGGCTCAGAATTTGACCTTCTGTTGTTCAGACAACTCTTTATTCTCATCTGTCCCACTGATTTTCCTTTAAGCAGTAATATCAAGGTCTCTACATATCAAATGCAGGATTTATTGCTATGAAATCCCCACCATTGGTGGCAATGAATAATTCAGAAACAGCTTGCAACAAAGAAAATGAAGCTGAGACAAAGCATCTGTTATCTGTGAACTTTTGAGAGTTAAAATGAATTTTGTTTGTTCTCTTTATGCAGCTTTATACCCCCTGGACATGTAAAAGCAGCAAGAAGGTGTGACAGGGAACACAATGAGAACTGGAGCTCTTTCTAAATTAGGATGAGAGTTGTCTTTACACTTAGCTGAAGTGTTCAGCAGTCATTTGCACTGCCACACATTCACAAGGTGAAGTGGGAGGGAGGAAAAGGAGTGTTTTATGCTGAAATCGGCATTAGTCACAGTCTCCTCTCCCGTGTCCCTGTCCCCCCTCCCGTGACTCTGTCCCTCTCCCCTCTCCTGTTCCCGTGTCCCGTGTTCCTGTCCCCTCTCCCGTGTCCCTTTCCTGTCTCCCGTGTTCCTGTCCCTCTCACCC
>VZRS01004719.1:708143-761301 GCA_013398055.1 Ifrita kowaldi
CACCCGTCTGTTCCCGGCTCATTCCCGGCCCCGGGCCCATTCCCGGACGTGTCGCACCCCCCCCGTTGCCACGGCAACCGCGAAGGACGCCGGCCGCACCTACCAAGCGCGGGGCCGGCGGGGGGAGAACGGTTGCCCCCCTCCCGCGGGGACTGTGGTAGCGCCCGAGAGCAGCCATCCACTGTAAAATGGAATTATTTCCATTGAAATATTGGATTGTTTTCATTGAAAAACGGAAAAAGCAGGGGCTTTTATCTCATTCGGTATTCAAACCCCATTTTCCACTAGTTTTTCGTACTTCCAGTGAGAAATAATGGGCTCGAATGTGATTTATTTAATGAGATTCGTGATATTTCTAGTGTCCAGTTCTGGACTTCTCGGTGCCAGTGACAGGATGAGGAGCAACGGCCATAAAATAAAACACAAGTTACACCTCAACATGAGGAAGAACTTTTTTCCATGAGGGTGGCAGAGCCCTGGAGCAGCTGCCCGGGGAGGGTGTGGATTCTCCATCTCTGGAGCCATCCCAAGCCCACCTGGATGTGTCCCTGTGTCACCTGCTCCAGGTGACCCTGCCTGGGCAGGGGGATTGGACTGGGTGATCTCCAGAGCTCCCTTCCCACCCCAATTATTCTGTGAGTCTGCAAACGATAAAAATCATTGAATTCACATTTCCTTTATTTTAGGGATCTGCTTTTACCCTTCTGGAGCAGGAAAGGTTCCCTGGGATGGTGTGCAGAGCTCTGTGGCTGTAAAGTCCCGGAGAACTCACAGCTGTGCTGCTGACCTCACTCCAGGATTTGGGCAGTCCCATGTGGAACATCCTCTTCATGTCTGAACACTTCACAGAATCATAAAATCATAGAATAATTTGGGTTGGACTTCTGGGTTTTTTAACCCTTTGGACATCAGGCTGCTTCCCAGCTGGGTTAAATCCAACTGGAAGTCCAGGTTTGGGGTCACAGGGAGAAAACAAAAGCCATGGTTGGTTTGTAGCACCTGTAGCACCTCTGTGTCCCGTGGCCACAGAGGAGGTGACCAAAGCAATACATAAATATCTTCCTTTGGGCCTGGATGTCTTCACAGGACCCCAATTGCTGTGGGATTGATGAGCTGTTTCTGGCAGTGGTTGTAAAATCCCCTGAGGGTTACAGGTGAATCAGTCCAGGTTTCCAGGAGCACCAGTCTCATCTCCCTGTCCTGCTGGGTAAACCAGCCCCACGTGGCTTTGGGGTGTAGGGCAGCTCTTTGTCCTTCTGCTCCTTGAAATCAAGATCCCTGAAAGCTTTAACACAGATATCAGGAAACTGCAGTTTCCTGCACGTTTTCCATTGTTACACATCTGTCTCCTTTCCACTCTTGAACATTTTCTCACTTATTGCCATGTTTTTGTCTCCTGGATTCTTCTCGGTGGTTTCCAGATTCTTCACTGGGGTTTCCACATATCCTTCTGTTACATATTGCGTGTTGGATTTGGGATTGACAGCTAAAAAAAGGCACTTATTTATTATTTATTATTATTTATGGCTGCCACCTGCTCTGGCCATGGTCAGCAGCAATTAATTAAAACAAGGATTAATTTATATTGATTAAAGCTTTTTACCTTGTCCGTTCTTCTCATGGCCTGGACTGTCTTCATTAGATCTGGATTTATAACTCTCAAGGGTCTGCTCTGAAACATCATTTTCTGTGGAAAAACAAAATTTCATTACAAGAATGAGATTTTTTTTCCCCGTGATTCTTTCTCACCCTCTGCCTCGAGCACAAAAATCCTGAAAGAATGGTTATGAAGTGGGGGTTCCATCAGCCTGGCCACCTCAGAGATGGGCTTGGGACACCAATTCCAAGGTCAGCATATGGCTTGGACAGGGCCATCCCTCACCTCTCTTCCATGCTCCGTGGGCTTTCTTCAGCTTCACCATGAAAAGCAGGACAATGATGAGCAGCACCAAAATCAGAGCAGCCACCAGGATTGGCAGCAGGAGATTCTTCTCCTTCTTTATGATGCCTTTGGATTTGGGATTTTGCTCTGTAACAGAGGTTTGTGTTGTTAAATGTCCTGGTAGTTAAGACAAGAATGATATCACCTGGATGAAGATGGTGAGAGAGCAGAATTCACCTTTTTGGACTTCATTTTAGGACGTGAGGTCAAGCTTTTCATGACATGAACAAAAAAAACTGATTGAACTCAGTGGCCTTGTGCTCTGGCACAGCAAGCAGTAAAATTTAGCTTTTATTTTTCAGATTATACAAATGGTTGTGTCTGTGTGGTCTCCCCCAGGATCAGAGGATTAACCTGTCACAAGATTTGGAGGGGGATTGTGGCCAGAGAGACCCAGGAAGCTCATGGCAGGTTTGGAAGCTCATTAAAGTGTTCATACCGAGGGTGAGGGTGGAAATCACGGTTATATTTTCACGTGGTGGTGACACCTCTGTCCTGGGAGGTTCCTCTTCTGTGACATTTCCACTGGGTGCTGTTTCAGTCCCTGGAGGAAGGGAAAGGAGAACAGTATTCCTCTGAAGGGATGTTCAAGAAATGCTCCCAGCAGCTTCAGGGTGCCAGGTGCTGCCCCTCACTCCAGGTCTGTGCTCGCTGCCTTGGCTCTGTGTTTAATTTTATTCTGAAGCTCACCCAAGCTTCATGAACAGCAAATCCTCAGTCTCTAACACGTTCTTAGAGAAACAATTAAAACCAAGCTGAGCTTGGTTATTTTGGAGCTTTGCCTGTGCCTCAGTTTGCTCCTCTTTCCTGAAAAACCAGCCATGAGCAGAAATCCTTCTGCTTAAAGCAGATATTTTGGTATTCATGTCCTTGACTACTCCTTTACTAACAAGCCCTGTCCATTGCCACCATCCCTGGTGTCTGATGAGGTAAATTCTTACCATTGAAACCCCCAGAACTCGATGAACCTCCCAATTCTTCTGCTGTTGTTGTTTCTTCAGGCCCTGTGCACACAGAGAGGTGAGCTCTGGTTTCTTATGGACACAGATAATACATCCTTCTGTATAATTACATATATAATACATACAGAGTATTATTAACTTTGATTTGCAAAGCTGAAATGATGGGGTGTGCTGTGTTTACCAAAACTTTGCATTAATAAGAGATTTTCCTTTCCTTTTCACACCTGGTAAAAGCCACAGAATTCCAGGATGCTTTTAGTTGGAAGGGACCTTAAAACCCCTCTGGTTCCATCCTCTCTGGGAAGATTCAGGCTCCCTTTCCATGCATGTTCATCAACACACGTGTCAGGATTTATGAGAGGAGGGTTTATCAGGATGCATTCATTCTGTGCTGTTTGTAATCACTGAAATTGGTTGCTTTCAAACCAATATTAGTGAAGAGTTTGTGCGTTTCTAAAGCAGCAGTTGATTTGTCACTGCAGGGCCTGTCATGCTAAGCAGGTGCAAAACTCTTGGCGGGGTTTTGGCCAATTTATTTGGGCTGTGGAGGTTTTGATTGTGCTGGAAAAAACTCCCGAGTTCAGGAAGCACAGCCTGGTGCAAGCAGGGATGAAGAGTTGTTGCACAGTGCCATCTAGTGCAGCCCACCCAGAGCATCCCAGCTCGGCTCCCACCCTGCTGCTGATCCTGATCCTGATCCTGCTGCTGATCCTGATCCTGATCCTGTCCTTCTTCCTCCAAGGAGGGAGATTTTGGCTGCTTGCACGGCTGGGAAGCTGAGGGAGCAAGCAGGGAGTGCTGTGCTCTGCGTCCCTCACTTCTCTGGGACGTGGGATGTAACGCCGCAAATCCTGGCAGCTTTTCTGTGTTTGTAATTTCAGGTTTAATAAATTCGGGTAGCTGAGACTAAACTCACCGTTAGATGTGACACCTGTGAGGGTTTGCTGGGCTGGTGGTGGTGCTGAGCTGGGAACTGCTGGATTCTCTGGGGCTGCAGAAGGGCTGGGAACTACTGGATTTTCTGGGGCTGCAGAATGGCTGGGAACTGCTGGATTCTCTGGGGGACTGGAAACTGCTGGGTTCTCTGAAGGGCTGGAAACTTCTGCGTCCTCTGGAAGCCTGGTTGGTTGTCTGGATCCAAAAGAACTCCCCCCTAAACATGACGAAAATCAGAAGAGGCTTTTGCCACTGAGCAGATCCTTGAAAAATTCCCCTGCCCCGCTCCATGCTCTGGATTGTTTGGGTTCTCTGTCTGATCAGGGGTTACATTTACAGTCCCATCCTCCCACCCTCAGCTTTCCTGTCCTCAGAATATATTTGATGCTCTGAAATGAGGAATGCAATGAAACACTTTGCTGTGGGGAGCTTGGGGCAGGTGCTGCTGCTCGGATCTGCCACCGAGGAACAACTCCAAACTCATTTTGCCCCAGGTTCCTCATTTAAAAACAGATCCCACACACGGGGCAGCAGAGTCTGGGCTTCTGTGTGTATCTGCCTAATTTTTACCACCTCAGGGCAGTAAAATGGGACAGGCAGAGCTGGAGGAGCTGCAGTACCCGTGCTGGGGAGGTCCTGGAAGTGGAAAGATGCCATCAGCCTCTGTCCCCTCAGTGCAGGGTGCTGGATGATGCAGCTGGCTGTCACTTCACGGCTGTAGCTGAGGACTCTCAGTGTGCTGCTTGTGCTCCATTTCTTCCCATCAGCTCCCAGCCGGTGCCTGGTGTCACCTGCACACCCGTTGGGAGAAAAAATGTGAGGGCTTTCTAGTCCAGAGCAAGAAAAAAAAGCATTTATGTAGCCCTGAAATCCTGTTCTCCATCGTTGCTACAGTGCAGGTTTGACTCTTCCCCTTTTCCAGCTGTGGGAAGATAAACATGAGGATTCCCTGCCTTGCTACAAGGAATTAAAGAGAGTCTGGTGTGATTCCCAGTCCTCCAGGTAATACTGATGATATGGGAAAATAAAATTGTATTTCATGCGACCAGAGATGTATTTGGACAGCCTTGGTGGAGAGGGAGGTGTTTTAGATTTACCTGATGGGCACAAATATTTCTGTTTATAATGCAGAGGTTCTGATGCTGATGCCTTAGGTTTTAACTTTTATATTTTTCACATCCTGTACTGCTTTAGTGTGTAACTCTGAAGTTTCTTGCAGCCTGTTAATTTCTGCTCTCTCAGTAGACACAACAAAGCCTCTCCGGGCTTTGTCTCCAAGGACACCCAGACAGTTCTAGGCCCAAAAAGTATAAACCAAAAGCCTCTGAGGGGGGCAAGCTGAGGGGAAATTACATCATTAACTGAAGCTTTAATTGGAGAATTAACCCTGATATGCAAATGAACCAAAGCTATAAAAGTGTGAAGAACTCGTGGCCTGGCGTCCATCTCGGGGTCCATCTTGGGGGCCATTTTGAGAACAGCCTCTGGCTCCCCAGGGGTACCTTTGAAGGCCTTTCAAATAAATTCCTACTTTTATTCCCTTACTCCTGTCCAGTCTCTGTTTTTAGGAGGCCTCTTCAGGCATCAGTGCTTCCCCCTGCTCTGTTACCCTTAAATAAAAGAAATCCCTGGTTTCCAAATGAACCTTTACAGATCAGCATTTCTCAGCCCTCTTTTCCACCCCCAGCAGGGCCCTGCAAGAGCTCCAAAAGCATTGCAGAGTGGTTTTGCTGGGAAGGAAATCATCTTTGTCAGCACCAGCTCAGTAATTACAGCTGGTCTGCCCCTGCTGAGTCCTGGTGGAACTGAGGTGTTGCCAGTAATTAAGATTTATTAGCTATTTTCTGATTAGTGTAAATATTTGCAGCAAGTGATTAAAGCTGGGAATGGAAGGGGGTGGAAGGAGAGTTACTCCAAGCCTTCAAAAAATGGAGAAAAACACATGCAGAAAGTTTGAGAAATAATGGATTATGACAATTATTTTTTTTATCTTTCAAGCAATTAAATCTGTGTCTGCCACCTCTTCATGCAAACGTTGCTGCTCTGAAAGCCAGCCCCAGATAAACCAACCCGGCAGACACAGCTCAGGCCCTGTGGGGCTTTCCTGGGGGCTGTCAGGTGACAGCTCAGGTATTTTCTCTGCTCCAAAGGCAAGGAGGAGATAAAGGTGAGGAGAGGTTTTTGTTAAATGTTGGAGAAATGTGCTGTTGCCTGCATGAGGTGTTCAGTGTCTGAACTGTGCATTGTGATGCTACAAATAATTCACTTTATCAGGGTGGTTTCAGGCTCGGGGAACCCCCCTGGTTTTAGAAAAACTCTGCAAGAAACAGATACTAAAAATCAGGAGGGACACAGTGAGGTTTTTATAACTTCCCAGCTGGTATTCCCCAGGCCCTCAGCCTCACACACAGCCCAGCTCTTCCCAAGCACAGGCAGGAGTTCAGGACCTGCTTTTCCAACACCCATGCACTGCTCTAGAGCACATTTCCTGCATTAACACCCATGTGTCTGCCAACCTGATTTATTTTTATTACTAACTTTAATTTCTATCTATATTCAGGCCAGAAACACAAATCTCTGCAGTTTTCTAGAGCTCTTATTTAAAAATAAACCATCTTGGGGCAGGGGAGGTTACGGGTTCAGCTTTAAATATGTTGCTTGGTGATGCAAAACACAAGTAAGAGCTTGTTGATGTGTGAAAGAAAAGACATTTGCATCTGGGAGTGTTTTTCTCACATTTTGATACAGATGTGCACTGGCGCTGATAAGACAGTGATTTTTAGAATAATTGCTATTAATAGCACTTTTAGAATGGCAGTTTTTGGTGTATCAGACAGGTTAAAGGAGAAGAAAGGCTGCTGGGACTTTGAAAATTGTGGTTACAGGATTTGGGGTTTATTTTATCCCACTGAAATTTAGTGCTGAGGTTCCAGGAGTTTGGGTTCATTTTATCCCAGTGGAATTATTGCTGTCCCCCAGACCTGCACCAAGTTGTAGGGATGAGGGGCAGATCCAGCTGAGGTTTCACCCCCCAGTATTTTTAAACACCCCAAAACTGATAAAAACAAATTTTAGTGCTCAATACCTGGGCCTTGAGCTCTTACCTGGGAGCTCTATCCCGTTGTCCAACAGCCAGGAAATCTGGGGCTGGGGTTTGCATCCCTGGGTGTAGCAAGACAGTTTGACCCCTCTTCCTGCATCCTGGGATACTTCCAGTACTGGATGGGAAGGAGCAGCTGCAGCAGGAAGGTTTAAGATCAGTTTAGGACATTTTCTACTCATTTTTATGAGTATTATTGAAGGGGACTGAGCTAAGAGCAGGATGATGTGTTGAGCACAGTAAATTTGCATGGAAAAACACAGGTGTGGATTTGAGGAGCTGGCTCTGTCTGTCCTGCTCTTCTGGAAAAAAAAACCCAGCAGGTGAGGGAACTTACCCAAAATCTCAACATTCTGGCTCTTCCTTTTGAAGTGCCTGCTGTAGTAGAAGCATCTGTAAATTCCTTCATCCTGCACTGTCACGTTGGACAGCTGGATGGATAATTCATCCTTGGAATAGCGGAGGAGTTTGTACCTCTGGTCTCTTAAAACTGCAAGGGAAAGAAAAGTCAGCACGCCATGGGCGTGGGTACAGGAGAGGGAATCAAAGCATGAGGAGAGTTTTTATTTTAAAATGTTTAGTTTTTACTGAAAGCATCTCCTAGGACATCTCTGCTCTCCTTTCTCCCTCTTGACTTTCTAGTCTTTATTTCTTTCCTCCTGCTGGATGATTTACAGGAGCCCTCAGGCTCAGCCCAACAAGTCCGTGAAGTTTTCCCACAACTGCAGCACAGAAAATGCAACTTTCTGCCCTAAAATTGAACTGAAACTGGGGGTTTGTACAATTGTCAGGAAGAAAGAGACCTCAAAAACTCAGACCTCAAAAACCCTCTTTTTATTTTCTTTTTCTTTTTTTTTTAGCTGGGGTTTTGTGAAATACAGAGCTGGAAGGAAATCACAGCAATTTGTGGATTAAATATGAAAGGATTGTGAGACCACCCTGATGTAAGGCTCATAACTGGCTTGTTGTGTTTGTAGGTAAGACTGGAGGGAACTGATTCCCAAAGTGGTTCATTGGAGAAGCAACGTGACAGAGGCTCCTGGTGGTGACTCAGATGAAGAATGGAAACCTCCATGTGCAGGGTGAGGTTTGGTTTCTCCCTAAACAAGGATGCTTTTCTTTTGTATTGCAAAAAAATATCCAGTGAGCCTGAACTTCTCCAGGGTCCAAATGATTTGGGAACTCCAGTCCTTGTGGGTGTTGCTCCTATGGATCCCCAGTTCCTTCCCTACCCCTAATAAAGTGCCTCCCTTTATGGTGTAAAATACTGGGAACATAAATATGTGTGAAAAAGAGACATAACTGATGGAGAGGTGATTTCCTCCAAGGTCTTGTTAGTAAATAATCAGATTATTTGACTGCAACAGGGGATAGGAGGAACTCCTACCACAGCCTGCTGTGGATTTTGGAAGCCTGGATGTCCCAGCAGCACAGGGTGGGTTGCAATAGCCCCATTTCCCATGGATTAGTCCCATTTCCCATGGATTAGCCCCATTTCCCACATGGATTAGCCCCATCTCCCACAGGGGCTCAGCACTGCGTCGTTTTGGATCCCACCTGAACCGAATTCCCATGCATTGCACCAGGAGTGCTGAATTTGGGATCCTGGATTGCACAGGCCCTGTTACACACAGGGCTAAGTTATTTCACACTGCTAATGAACACTCAGCCCAGTTATTCTTGTAACTAAGGAGGAAAAGAGTTCCTCATGAGGTTTTCTGTTTAGAAATACTGGCAATATTTATGGGAAATACCATAAATTGGGCTGGTTTGGTGTGGGTGGCAAGAGCTGCTGGCTGTGATTCCCACAACAGCCTCAGAGGACCCTCAGCTCCTGGGCAGTTTCCGTGGGAGCTGGGTACCCAATTTGGGTGAATCCCAGTCATTATTGTCATTAAAACCTAAAGGATTTCACAAGGAATGCTGAATAGCTGCAAAGGGGAAGGCCAAGGCACTCCTCATCCTGCATTTGGACCAAGAGAGGGAGAGAGAAGGACAGAGAGACGTGAGGTGGAGGGAGAGGAGGGGAATGCAGAAATTGCAACTTTGACTTTGCCAGCACATCTTAAAATCACTGCTTTTTCCCCAAAATCTCCTCCTGATGCACTGCATCGAAATCCCTGAGTGGAAGAGTGCCCAGGGCTGTGAGGAACATCCACTCCTGTCTCCCTTAAAGCCACGAGTGGGTTCTGTGCTGATCTCTGGGTGCTGCTGGGCACTCCAGCTCTTTACTGGGAGCTCTGGGGCCAGACCCCTCCTGGGGGTTTCCATTTCAGCAGGAAATGATTTACCACGACTTCTCTTCTGCCAGGAAGGGGCTGGAGCTCAAACTCCACCGAGGGAAAGAGTCACCCAGGCCAGGGTGGCAGCGGGGACAGCCCAGTGCCCCCAGCCCCGGTGGAAAGTGCTGGGGTTTCACACTTACCCCGCTGGGCATTGAGGAAAATGGTGAAACCGTGAGGGTTTAACCACTGCAGGGTGTAGTTGCTGTCGCTGAGGGTGCTGAAGGTGCAATGAAGGTTTAGGTTTTCTCCCTCCTTCAGAGTCACAGTGTCGCTGGCAGCCCCTGGAAACCCCCCTGCCGTGCAGGAGGGGAAAAAACAAGTGGGAAAATGTGACATGGAGCAGAGCACCGGTGTTTGGCACAGAGTAATGTGCCAATTTTCCTTTTTTCCAAGGGTTTTTCTCTAGTTCTACATTGCCAGTATGGTTGTAGGGATATAAACAAAGCGCTGTCATTGGACAGCTCATCACAGGCACTGTGTGGCAAAGGTTTGGGATCTTCACCTGCCAGCATGACCAGATTTAGTTATTAAACCAGTTTTAGTTATTAGCCAATGAAACATTTCATTTTTAGCCAGTAAAGAACTGATAGCAGACCCACTTCATGCACTCTCTCCCTGTATTTAAACACAAACATTCAATTTTCAATTATTCCATTGTTATAACTAAATAATATTTAAGGTCCCTTCCAACCCAAACCATTCTCTGATTTTATGTCCCTTTCTGGAGCTGGTGAACCTGATTTTGCTCAGTGAATGATTTTCCAGCGCCTCTGAAAAATGAGGCTTTTTTTATTCAGAAATCATAATGCTGTAGCTGCTTGGAAACTTCTTTTGAAAAAAAACAAACTTAGCCTCGCACAGGTTACTAAAATGAAATTTCATTCTCTCTTCTCCCAGTTCATTTCACAGGCCGGCAGTAAAATGTGTTTTTTCTCTCCAGACATTCTGAGACAGATAAAACACTTTGTGAAAATATTTGATGACCTGGAATGAATTGCCTTCTGCAGACAAAAAGCATGCCCTGCAGAATACTAAAAGTGGTACCTGGGTTGGAGTTAAGGAAATGGGCAGCAGGAGAGTTTTGTTTATCATTCTTGTTTTGTGTGTTTTCATTTGATTTTCCAGGTAGCTGTCGGCTGCCAGTTCCCACTGCAGGTTGGGAAAATGAATCTTTCTGGGCTTCGGGGAAGATTTTCACGTTCTTAAAAATTTTAAATCCCTCAGAAATTAAGTTTTTGTCGGGCATTTTGCTGGACCTGATTTTTTTACCACTAGAATCAGACTTGGCTCCCTGTAGGACTGCAGTTCCTCATGGGGATTGTGGCTGTGCCTGTCCTTGAGAGGACCTGTGGCAGGAGGTGAGAGTTGTTTGAGAGTTGTTTGAGAGTTGTCTGTGGTTTTCCACAGGCCCCTCGGGTATTTCTGTCCCCGTGATGGTTTCCTGTCACCAACAGCAGTGTGGGGTCTGGCAAATCACACCTTTGGAGGTGAGAGCAGCGGGGCTGAGCAAGAAGAGGTGGGGGTGTTGCTTGCTTTTCCAAACCAGGGCATAAATGTAATTTCCATGAGAGACCACTGGAAAATGGGCTTCATTCAGAGCATGAGTCACAGGGCAGCTCTTCCTGCACAGGGGCTCTGCTCTGCAGCCACTGAGGCCCACCCCAGGATGGTCACTGAGCATGGGAGATGTCCCCCTGCCAGCTCCAGGGATGGTGGCTCTTGTACCACGTGGATCCCACCTGGAAAAAACACTCTGGCATCAAGTACAGAGATAGATTCACTTTCTTGGCTGGAAAGGGCAACAATTTCGTGCTGGAAATTGCAGGATGCACTGAGCAGAGTGGTTCTACTCTGGTTGCTATTCTTGGAGCCCCCCAGGAAGTGACTGAGAGCTCCTTGCACTGAGCCTTGCACTCAGAGCATCGGTGCAGAGTTATCTGTGAGCCTGTAGCCCGCAGAGCCACCTTGTTTAATGAGTTATTTTTGTCCTGGCTGCTGACCTGTGAATGGAGCTGAATTAATTCTGGCCAAGGCAGCAGCTACAAATTTGTCCTGCAGGAGTCTGTGGCAAAACTGGGGGAGAGAGGTTGGTCTGAGAATTAGCAGATTGTCAGCAACAGCCCTGCAGTGGATTCTGCTCCAGAGTCTGTCAAGGAGGGAGAGGGAATATTGCTCCAGCACCAGGATCGTGCACCCATTTCTCCTGCAAAGGTCAGGAGTGAAGCCTGCAGGGATCCTGAGTGTGGATTGCTGCCTTACTCCTTCCCTCCTTGGATCTTTCCCTGTTTGACACAGTCAAATATGAACCTCTCACACTCTCCTGTGTGTGAGAGACAGAGGAGGTCGAAATAAGCTGCCTCCTCTAGCAGGAGTGAGGAGACTGAGCATCTAAAGCGCTTTTCTTTTCCAAAGTACTTTGCAAGTGCTCCCTAAATTACTCTGACTTCTGTCAGCCTCTTTTTATGCAATGCATGAACAAAAGCACACTGAGCAGTGATCCTCTGTCCAAATTTAAGGCAGAATCTTTTGACACCCCAATGCTTTGCCACCCTAAGCATGCCAGCAGCTGCTGGAGGTGACTTGGTCTCACTGACCCTGGGTTTAGGAGTCAGTGATCTTTAGGAATGGGGTGACAATATTTCCCTGTCACCCAGGGGCGTGCAGCACAGCCTTGTGCCTGGTGTACTGGAGCTCTGGGAACAGAGCTCTGCAAGCTGGGCTGGAAAGGGGAGCTGGAATGAGACAAAGCCCCGTGGCTTACCTTGCAGCAGGAGCAGAGCCACGGTGAGCAGCACCCCGGGGACGCTCATGCTGTGCTGAGCTCGGGCTTGGCTTCCTCTCTCTGCGGGGCTGCTGCTGCCGCAGGTCCCTTTTCAGCACGGGGGGAGCACATTTACCGTGACTTCATCAGCACCGGGGTCTCTGCCCCCTTCCCTCTCTCTCCTCTGCCCCCACCTCGTGTTTCCTCCGTGTTGGCGACTGCTGAGAAACCAGTGACCTCACGGCTCCCTCAGACGGAACTGGTGGGCGACAGGACTGGGGGGACTTTGTCTTGCACCCCTCCAGCTCTGCCTGCCTCAGCTCAGGGAGAGACGCACAGAGAGGGGAAAGGTAAAAGATTAGAGAAATATGGGTTTGGGGTCACCCCGCTGCTGCGGTGCCGCAGGATTTAATCCCCCAGGGAGATTTAATTGCCCGGAGGCACCCGGGAAGGCAGCACTTATCTGGTGGATGTTGGCAAGGTTGCCTGAAAACGCATTTAAAATCCCTGGATTAAAACAACATCACTCTCGTGCCACTCCGCTGCTGTGGCAGGAGGTTTTTGCCTGGCTTTGCCTGCGGGGATGCTGGAGAAAGCAGCAATGGCAGAAAGGGAATTTCCGTGGGTGGTTTTGTGGCTCTGCAGGGAGGGCAGAGCTTGCTGAGGTGCTCGGGGACATCGGCAGCTCCCCGGGGGTACAATTTGGGTTCCCCGTGTCCCCTTTGCAGGTCTGGTTATTCCAGCTTTGTGTCCCCCCCGGGGTGTGATAACCACGGACATCACATTTATCCAAGCCTGTTTTAGGATTTGTGATTTCCAAAAGAGAATTTTTGGCAAATCTTCTTCTGGCCTTTCATTGCAGCTGCCCAAAATTTGGTGTGGACAACTATTACCGTCAAAATGAACCGAATTTAATGAGATAATTATGGTTTAAAACCCGCGTGCATTTGCAGGATGTGGGTTGGAGCGAAATGGACAAGATGGTTAATTATAAATCCATTGTGTGTTTCATCTGTGATTCATTACGAACAAACTTTCAGGTGCAGGGAAGGGCATCACTCAGTGGGTATTTGATTGATAAAAGCTATGGTTTTATGCTCATCATTAATCAATTTTACTGGAAAACAGTGCTGGGAGTCACGAATTTAAAGCAGTTGGGTTGAAAGATAAAACTCTTGCTGGATTAAAAAATCCAGATTAAGAAAGATGTGTTGGAAAAGGAGGTTTGTGGAAAGTTGTGCCTTCAGTTCCACACAACCAAACCTGAGACTGAAGTAACTCAGGGGAAAAACTGAATCCAGAGGGAAAACCCCATCCCTGAGCATGGAAAACCAGAGCCGAGAGAATTTTGTGCCATCTGCTGTCAAGTGAATGAATTTCAGCCTCAGAAAAGGAAAAATGCAGCTCCAAATTCCACCACGCTTCAGAGGAAATCTGAAATAGGAAGGGTGTTCGGCATCTTTATTAAATCACCTACGAGATACTTTTGTCTGGCTTCCGAGAATTCCATTTAATGTGAGAAGCAAATTAAAATGCAGTGGTTGTTTTAACAGTTGTTAGCACTTGAAACTGAGATTAAAAACAACCACCCACCCCCCCTGCCTGCCCCACCCCCAAAATAAAAAAATACAGATGTCACAGGTAATTACAGCTATTTTTGGCAATACAATTATTGGGTCTTTTTAACAGCAAACATTTTTTTCCTCAAATAAATACAATCTGTTCACACTAAAAAAACCCAAAACATAATAAACAGAATGATACAACAGGTTGAAAATGAAACAAACAAACAAAGAGGAGCCGTTGACAAGATCAGGTCTGAAGAGAAATCACAGAGAGAAAGTTCGGAAAATACATTTTAATGGGAAATAATAAAGGAACTGGCTATTTTCTGTTGTGGGTCATGAGGATTCCCTGGGGAACGCATTTGAGGAAGTGGGGAGCAGCAAGAGGTGATTTAGAGCCTTTGCAGCCAATTGCAGCCACTGTTAATTGCATTTATTTTGTTCATTGATCGCCATCCCAAGCACGTCTGCTCCCTCATCGCTTCTATTTGTGACTGAAAAATCATTCCCTCTGTGCCTCTTTTTAAAGAAATGAACCCAAACCACAAACCAAAGCCATCATTTGGGGATAAAAATTATCATTCTCATTAAATATCAGAAGGAGCTGCCCTCAGCCAACTTCTGTCTGAAACTGTTCAGTCGGAGTGAAAAGGGAAATACCAATTTTTTTCTGAAGTTATTACGGTCTGGATCCTCATTTTGCATAAACAAGCAAAGCTCTCTTGATTTGGGTATAATGCCAATTTAATTCTTGTCTTTTTCTAAGCCATAAATTGCAAATGATGAAAATTAACCATTCGTTCTTGGCAGGTTTGCAGCTTTATTCCTTAACTGTGGAGAGGGGGAAACATCTGGGAAGTGCTGTTTGCCTCCTGGAATGAAACTTGGGATGTGATGCAGCTCACAGGGAAGGAAAAGATTCTGGAGGGATCAGGTTTAATGTTCTGGGACAAAACACTGGAGTGACATTAAATCCACATTAATGAGCAGCAATGGAGTGAAAGTGAAGCAGCAATTCCTTTGTACTCTTGACTTCTCAATTAGAAATTTAAAAGGAATACCTTTTTCCCTCCCAAAAAGCCTTTTCAACACGAGACTGTTTAACACAGAACCCCCAAGAAAACTCAAAATGCTGAAGAAAATAAGATTTTTCTCCCTGTGATTCTTGACACCTCGTTGGAGACAAGACTACAGTTGTCAAAATATTTCCCAAACATCCAAAAATATACTTTTTTTTTTAAAGAAGAGTATTTTAACATCTACCTCCTCAACCAGAACACTTTTTTCTCTATTACTGTATGCAAAGAGCAGCAAAATTGTGCACTCAGGTTTTGCTCCCTCTCTGTTTCATGCTTCTAAAGAAACTCCTTTCAATGTCACAACTCCAGCAGCATCTGAGCAGCCTCCACTCTTTCTACAGGCAATAAATATTAGAATATAACAATATTTATTGCACCAATTTGCACCTTGCTGGCATGAAACAAAAAAATCTGCAGAATCCACACGCCTCAGCAACCAAATTTTTAAGGTTTTTTTTGATGTGATTGTCAAATATTTCCTTTTAAACTTTTGGCATGGAGAAAAACAAGCCAGAAAACGCTCTTCAGAATGTCTGTACACGGCCAAAAAATAGTTTAAATTACAATTAAAAATTAACCTGACAGCGATAAAACCACACAGGAGCAGGGTTTTATTCCTGCCCTGCCCTAAATTTCCTCCCTGACTTTTCAGTTCCATCCCTGCTATAATAATGCCTAAGGTGTGTTACACAGCCCTAAAGGTATAAATAACAGAATATTCCTATGGATTGTGGGAATATCCAGGATATTGCCCAGGATGGGCTCTCTACTGACTGTAAATATGGACAGGATGTGCTGTGCCCTCCCTGGCGAGCTCAAAATTGAGCTCAACCCCTCAGGATTGGTTCAACCCCAATTGTTTTGCCTCATTTGGGAAGAGGGAATTGCAGTTTGTCAATCCTTGGTTGTTGTGGCAGCTTGGGGGAGGTGACACCAGCCCTGCACAAGGCTTGAGAGGGGAAAATCCACCAAAACACCACCTAAAACTTGATTTTTTAATGAATAATAAACATCAAATCTGGCCAGGGTTGTCTCCTGTGCCTCTCACCCATTTCAAACGAGGGCATTCAGCACTTCCAGCACAGGCAGAGCTGGGCAAGGACAGCAGAAAGTCTCTCCTGCCACATCTCAACGGGCCTTGGATGCTGTTTTTTGTTTTATTATTTCATGGTTTTATTACTTTTGTGGCTGCCCCATCCCTGGAAGTGTCCAAGGGCAACCTGGTCTGTGAAAAGTGTCCCTGTCCATGGAACTGGATGAGCTTTAAGGTCTTTTCCAACCCAAACCAGTCTGGGATGATTCCATTCCTGTGAATACTCAGACTTGTGGCCCAAACCAAGAAAGGAGAGTGCCTAAATCTCTTTCATCCCATTTAAACACATCTCTAAGTACCTGCTGAAAGCAAGTCTGCCCTGCTGAAATGTCTGCAGCAACTTTTTGACCCAAGACTGATAATTTTAGATAATTTGAATCCTAAAAATCCCTGCTCTGATGGCACTTGATGTTATAAATACCCACTGTGGTGCATTTTGTGGTGCATTTTGTGGTGCAGCTGGTTTTAGCATCCTGCAGGTTCTAGCACCAAGAGGATCCCCGTTGTGATCCCAAACATTTTGATTAGAGATGGAAACCCTCCTCTTCCGCTTTCCCCCCAATCCCAACCCTTCCCCCAGTGGATAAATAACATCTTAATAAGCCAAATGTTGTTCCTAAATTTAAGAGTGCTGGGGTTTTTTTTAGCTGCTTTGTCTTTATGACAGATGGCACTTGGGAATTAAGGGTAAGGAAGCAAAGCACTCTGTGGAGGCTGAATCCCAACAGTTTTTCATTCCATCATTCCTGGAGCAACCTGCTGGCTGCAGAATCCCACAAAGGGACACAAAGCCACCCCTGGGTTAATGGCCAGCACAAAAATCCCAGTATTAAAAGGGGAAAACCCTTTTCTCAAAGCCTTCTGAAGGGAATTCAAGTGGCACAAACCTTTTAGGCTGTGTCTGGGCGCAAGGGTGGATGTCAATAATCAAAGTAAAGGAATAAAAACCCAAATCTGAACTTCCTAAATCCCTCAGGTTTGGTTGGAAAAGGCTTCTTTTATCTCCACTTCAAAGAAATTCCTCCCAGCTTTTGTTGTGCTGACTTTTGATGCTCCAACTTCACCTGGAACTGATGTGAAATTCAGAATTTTCCTCTGATGCAGCTCAACACCAACCAAAGCACAATATCCAACAACATTCTGAGCACTCCCATCTCTGTCTGCTCAGGCAGAGCAGAGGAATAACTTGGTGCTGCCTGCAGAGGCAGTGCTGGACTCTCATTTCCAGCGTTGGGGACACACTTTATTTTCATGGAAGGTGCTGAGGCTTTGGGGGCTGTGAGCAGAGCAAGCACGTGGTGCTGAACAAGCCTGCAGATGCTTTGCAAAAATAGCAGTGAGAAAACAACCCCAGCATCCTGCCTGACACAGGGCTCGCTGTTCCTACCACGGGGCAGTGAAAGTGTCACCAGAGCTCTCTTCAAGGTGGGGAAACCAACCCCGAGCTGACTTTGTGCTGTGCAAGAGCCTCAAGCTGGATTTTTGTATTTTTTCCCCCCTCAAATCAGCCCCTTTTGTTGTAAATGAGACTTTTTTTATGGCTGTGGCTGTGTGAGATATGCTTCGAGTGACCCACTGGACAGACGATGAGGATTTTTCCCACTGTCAATAAAACACAAGGAAGAAGAGACATTCTCCAGCGCTTAGAAAGGCCATGGGTTGTCCTTGCTGGGCTTTTCCCTACTCCTGGAGTAGGGTTTCTCTCCAGTTAAAGCCTCCAGTTGGTCCATGTGTGAGAGGGAGGATGGGAGGGTCTGTGAGCTGCCAAACACCAGTGTCTCCCAGTTCTTCGCAGGAGCAAAACCCCAGGTACGGAATCTGTGAGGAGAGAGATGGGAATCAAGGCAGTGAGCAGGGACTGAGCTGGGCAATCCCAGGGGATGAAGCCTTGCTGTGCTACTCAAGGATTTCACCCTTTCTTGTCTCTTTCCCTCTCCCAAAGTCCATTTTCAGATGGTGAGTGACCGACTGTGCACCACTGCTTGTGCAGAACACTGGGAAGAACAGATGATACCCTTGGAATGCAGTTTAAAAATGTAGTTTTAAATGGAATATAGCTTTAAACGGAATGTAGTTTTAAATGGAATGTAGTTTTAAATGGAATGTAGTTTTTAAAATGGAATGTAGTTTATAAAATGTAGCTTTAAATGGAATGTAGTTTTAAATGGAATGTAGTTTTAAGTAGGAGCCAGATCAAACTAAATGTGGTCCCAAACCAGCATAGCTTTGGAGGGAAATGTGGATGTTCCTGCAGCTCAGGGGTTTCTAGATGAGCCCTGAATATCCCAGGGAGCCTCTGCAAGGCTGGCAGAGGGCAAGAAAGGAGAGACAGTTAAAAAAACCCCTTATAATTTCCAGCCTTTGGATGGTTAACATCTCTTTAGATGAGAAGGGGAAGTGCTCTAGGGCTGAAGTGCCCTGCTCGCTGTGCTGAGGGGGTTTGGGGCACTCTGCACAGCCCCTGGTACCCACAAACACAAAACAATCCCTGCAAACCCATCCCAAGTGGGCAACTGACCCCAGAGAGCACAAAACAATCCCTGCAAACCCATCCCAGGTGGGCACCTGACCCCACACTCTGTCCCAGCCTCTCAAACCCTTCTCCTTCACCCTCCTGACTCCTGAAACGAGTAAAACTCAGAACAAAGCCTGGTTCAGCAGATTGTTTTTCCTCTCTGCAAAGCCAGGGCTTTGCTCCTTGCTGGCAATTACCTTTCGGACCATCTGTACAAAATCCTTGGAGTTCTGAGGCGACAGCCCTTGGAGCTGGCAGGTACAGGCCTCCAGGGAGGATGCATGAGCCACTATCAGGATGTTATTTCCTGAAATAAAAGGAGAAACACAGGCTGAGGAGGGAGACAAAGCCAGATTTAGGGGCTGGTGCCCAAGGTCAAGCAGACATTTGGAACACTTTATCATATAACAACACATAAGACTGTGAATTAAGGGGGAAAATGGGATTTGTTAACACGTTTAGAGCGTTTCTCAGTTTTCAGGGTAATGGTTAAATTGCTCCTATTTAGTTTAAAAAATGCTTCCTGGAGAAAACAAGAATTCCAACGAGATTTCAGCTGTGTTGGGAAGCAGATGCTTTTTGCCTACGCAGAAATTAATTCCTATTACAACAAACACTTTAATTTCACTGGCTGGCTTTCCACAGTGGCAGCTTCACGTTTCCATTTCCAACCTCCTTTACAACCAATGCCCCACTGTGCTACTGAAGTTTGTGGGCAAACCCTTAAAATCAAAGCTCAGAATGTGGAGGCAGGTCAGTGAAATGAAATCAGTGAAAACACCAGAATTTAGGAAGTCTGAGAATGTTGTGAATGAAAGGTAACAGCTGGGGATTTAAAAAAATTCAATATTGTGTTTGGAGAAATGTTCTAAGGTCTTTATGGGGAATATAATTTGGAGGAGGAGCTCAGGGGAGGGAAAATACCCCATTTAATGCTGGGAACACACAGTAGAGGGCAAATAACTCATTTATTCCCTTGGGAAACAGCTGCCATTGGGTAGGGATCCCTAAAATAATTCTGCTCTTTAACTTTATGGCCTTTTGTTGTAAGCTGAGTGTATCTAAACTCAGTTCTGATGCACACAGGGATTCCCAGTGCTTCTGGGAGAGAGGATGAGAGATTCAGGTGTGGGAATTCATCCTCTAAAGAGAGAAAGACTGGTCAGGAATATTGGAATCCAGCCTGACTGGCTTGGTTTTCACCCCCTCTGCAGCACTCACCTTTGCCTTTACATTCACTGATGATTTCCTTTGTTACCTGGTAGCTTCTGCTTATGTAGGTATCATAAGACTCAGAAACCACCAACTTGCTGACAGGAATATGAGGTCTGTGAGCAGAAAAACACATCCAGTGAATGGTAAAAATAAAGAATTCTAAGTGCAAGGTCTGTGAGCAGAAAAACATGCCAGTTTGGTTTTTTTTTTCCCTTTACCTTTTCCTTCTTTTTTCAAACTTTTAATGCTTCAATTGCTTATTCCACCTGAGGGTTCTCAAACACAGGGGTGCAACAGGACAAGGGAAAGACCAGGATTTCAGGTGATACCACAGAGCAGATAAGGCCTGACACAAAATATCTGTCACCAAGCCCAAGGAGGTGGCACTCCTGTGTGTGTTAGCTGAGCCCAAACTCCTAAGTTTTAGGAAAAGTGTTAAAAATCCTTTGGGGGTTCCTTGGAAACACAAAAGATCCCAGGGCAAGGAGTGCTGGAAAGAAAACCTCCATGATCAGGAATGTGGCTGGAATTGCCAGTGATGAGGGAAATTTGGTTTCTAATAGGCCATTTTCAGGTCATGTTCAGCACAGCAGCCTCGAGCCTGCTCCAAGTTTATTCTGGGAGCCTCAGCAGCTCCTCCAGTCAGTGCCTAAATGTCAAAACTCAGCAGAGTTTGGTGCTGAATCTTCAAATAAGCAACAGCAGACCCTCTCAGCCCCCTTTTGTGCTACCTGTAGGTTGTATCAACGCTTAGAGTAGCTGCAGCTAAATCCACAGGGGGTATCCAGGCTGGCAGTGTGCTCCCAGACACCCACTTGGTCCACTCAAACAAGCCTGGCTCTATCCGGATTTTCAGGTTGTTCTCCTGTTGCATACCTGGAAAAGAGGGAGAGGGGACCAAGTATCAGTGGGAGTAGCTGGGAAGGAAGAAAGCAGCTTTAGTGCTTCAGTTTGATTGTTAATTTATTTATTTTCTGTGGAAAATGAAGTACTGAATGTATGTATTTAATACATGCCAGGGAATGTCAACCTCTGGCTGGCAGCTGGTGCAGTGAGAAAAGGGTTCCTTATGGATTGTGCTAATGGAAAATATATTCCTATGGAAATTATAATTACCATTTACTTAGGCCCATGCTTTTTATCTGTTGGTCAGTGTTTTATGCAGAAAGTGAGGAGAACTCAGCCTCTCCCTCGTGGGTTCTTACCTTTCAGGATATTGTGAGCTGTCTGGACACACCGCAGGGATGGGGAGCTGTAGATGTAGTCTACAATGGTATTTGTTTCCAGCAAGGCTTCACCTGCAAGAAAGTTTGGATCTTTGTGGATAAATCCAGGTAAATGGCATTGCAAGGAGCTGCTTCTCATAGGTCTGGCCAAAAAATACCCAGAAAATTGTAAAGGTCTCGGATTTAATTTCATTTCATTTGTAAGCTGTAAATCAAATGATTCAACACAACTCAAAGCCAGCTTAATTCAACTGGCTGGATTCTCTGCTAGCATAAATCACCATTTCATTACACAGGTGGGAGATCACTGCAAACGAGATAAGAATCAACTCCACCGTCAGGGTTTTTAATATTCCTGCAGTGCCTCAGGGAACCAAAGGAGAGCAGGGATCTGCTCAGGCTTGTAGTGAGCAGCAGCCACATTTTTGTTCTGTTGGAAGAGCAGGACAAAGGAGGGGGAGCAAGGAGGGGACATTAACCCTGACAGTGGCTGTCATGGTGGCTGGCTGACCTAGAAATCTCTTGGGAGAAGTGGGGTCATTTAGAAGGAGAGGGACATCTACCAGCCCTCTGTCACAGGGAAGCTGCTCACGGGCTTTTCACCATCATGCTGTAATTCCTGTGATGCAATCCCTGCATCACAGGAATTATGGCAGCAGCACCGTCGAGGCCACACGGTGCCACCACAGCTGCAGCCGTGTCCTTGGACCCCTTTATTGCCACCACCAAAGTGTGTCCTCAAACCCCTGCAATGTCACCAGCAAAATGAGTCCTGGGACCCCTAAATGCCACCAGCAAAGTGTGTCCTTGCACCCCTTTAATGCCACGAGCAAAGTGTGTCCTCAAACCCCTTTCATGGCCCACAAAGTGTGTCCTCAGACCCCTCAAATGCCACCAGCAAAGTGTGTCTTTGGACCCCTTTAATGCCACCAGCAAAGTGTCCTTGGACCCCTTTATTGCCATCAGACCCCATTAATGCCATAAGCAAAGCATGTCCTTGAACCCCTGAATGCCACACAAAGCGTGTCCACAGACCCCTCTAATGCCACCAGCAAAGTGTGTCCTTGCACCCCTTTAATGCCACGAGCAAAGTGTGTCCTCAAACCCCTTGAATGCCCCACAAAGTGTGTCCTTGGAACCTTTTAATGCCCCACAAAGTGTGTCCTTGGCCCCCCGAATGCCACCAGCAAAGTGTGCTGTGACACTCCCAGCCACCCTTCTGTCATGTGCAGATTGCAAACCCCGCTGCCATGTGGCCGGGAGTCTGAGCATCCTCCTGCTGCTGCTGCTGCTGCTGCTGCTGCTGCTGCTGCTGCTGCTGCTGCTGCACAGTGATTTATTTGTGTTAGAAAAAGCCAGGATAATTTTAGCTGCCCTAGTTTGGATGTGACCAGCGAGGAGTGCTCGGAAGGATTTGAGCTGGAGAAAATGCTCAGTGTCTTTAAGGGGCTGGGCTCCCCTCATCATCACAGCTCTCTTTGACTGGCAAAGGATTTTCTGTCTGTACAACACAAACCAATAGGCTCAGAAGTCAGGGATGAGGATGGGGAGGGTGGGAGAACACTGGGAAAGATTTGGGCTGCGTTTGTGACAATATAAAGCCAGGCAGACAGATAAAAGTGTATTGGTGAGGCAAACTGGAGATGAAAAAAGCACATTTTGCATGAGGTGCCAGTCACATTGCTGCATTTCTCCCCAGTGTGGATTACAACAACATCTTCCCAATGCATCCATCCTGCTGATGGCTCTGATTTCAGCCCATCCTACACTTCCTGCTTTGCCTTTTGCTCAGCTGCAGCAGCTGAAGGAGACGAGGTTTCCTTTGAAAGAGCAAAATTGCTGCAGAAGGTCAGGGGACTTTGCAAAGCTCCTTGAAACGTTTAAATCCCATTAGCTCAGGGCATCCAATCCATTTTTTCCTGCCTTGCACTTTACCTTTCTCTGATGGGGGGGTGTGGGAGGAAGATTGTGAAGCTTCCTTGGGCAAGCTCTTTGTGGAATCATGGAATGGTTTGGCTTGGAAAAAACCAAAAACCCCATGGGCAGGGACACCTTCCACTGTCCCAGGTTGCTCCAAACCCTGTCCAGCCTGGCCTTGGACGCTTCCAGGGATGGACAACCTGTGCCAGGGCCTCCCCACCCTCACAGGGAAGAATTCCTTCCCAAAATCCCACCCAAATCCCCCCTCCTTCAGCTCGAAGCTTTCCCTGCTGAGCAGCACTTACCCACGAGCCTGGCCTGGGTGCAGCCCAGCACGGTGATGGGAGCATCTTTCTCGTAATCCCTGAAACCACCACTCCTCTGAGGTAAGTTGTGAGGCATATTCAGGTTACTGCGCATGTACCTTCCTGCAGGGAGAGGTGCCAAGCTGGAATTATTCCCTCAGACAGAGGCAGAAACATCACACCTGATTTTCCCCTCTCCCACCACCTCGGCTGTGCTATGCAGCTCCTGCCTAGGCCTGGCTCGTGAGCACTTTTTCCCATGTAAATCCATCAGGAATCTCACAGAATTAAGTCAAACACCTTTCACCAGCTCAAAGTCAGCACAGAACATTGCTAAGGTTTTAAAATTTTTCTTTAGGACTGATTTTCCCCAAGGCGAAGTGACTTCTCTCCCACAACAAATGTTACACTTTCACAGGAGGCTGGAAAAGTCAGAGCTCTTCAGGCACAGTTTAGAAAGAAGGGAGTGGTGAAATCACCCTTTTGCTACAAGATATTGGTGTTTTCGAATAGAAAAAAGACTTTTAGGACAAATTCCTGATCAGCTCTAAGGCCAACAGAGCCTGAAGTTATAATTTTTTCACTATAGTCTGAAATCCAAGCATAATACTGGGTTGAAAACACCAATTTATAGCCCCAAAACCACTCTGAGCAGTGTTATTTTCATTCAGGACTGAGAGCCGGCAGTGCAAAATATTTTCTTGATGGTAGCAAATGTTTTCACTGAACACAGACTACCAACATCATGACTACTTTGCTCTTTAGTGATGTAACTGTAGAGTGTAATCACTCCTGCAATCTTTTCCCAAATATTGGCAAATGGAGTATTTCCTCCCTGGACGACTTCCTGCTGCCGACTGCCAGCACAAAAAGCATCATTTCATGTAAAAAACCACAGCTTCCACCAGGCAGTGCCACTCCCCTGCCTCCACAGAATCCTGGGAAACCCCCGGGCTCACCTTTGGCATCGAAGCACTGGGACAGCCAGTACTTCCCAAAAACCACATCCATCCTCTCCCCGTGCCTGCAGACGAACAGGCAGCGCTTCTGAGGGCCCGGCTGGCTGCTTATCCTCAGGGGCTGCGAGGGAAACGACAGCAGGTCTGACCTTCAGCGGAGCACAGAGACATCGCAGCAACCCACAGGAGCCGGCACCAGGCCCCTGCTGCTCTGCCCTTGTGCAAACATCACAGGGAAGGCTGCAGGATTTATCACTTTTATGGATTTATGGAGCTCTTCAGGAATTTATCATCCTGGTAAGTTTATGCTGCTGTAAAGCGGCTGAAGGGGGCAGAGGATGGGGCCTAAAGGCAGGGGAATGATGCCTTAGGTTTTAACTTTTATATTTTTTAAATTCTGTACTGCTTAGTGTGTAACTCTGGAGTTTCTTGTGGCCTGTTAATTTCTGCTCTCTCAGTAGACACAACAAAGCCTCCCCGGGCTTTGTCTCCAAGGACACCCAGACAGTCCTAGGCCCAAAAAGTATAAACCAAAAGCCTCTGAGAGGGGGGCAAGCTGAGGGGAAATTACATCATTAACTGAAGCTTTAATTGGAGAATTAACCCTGATATGCAAATGAACCAAAGCTATAGAAGTGTGAAGAACTCGTGGCCTGGCGTCCATCTCGGGGTCCATCTTGGGGGCCATTTTGAGAACAGCCTCTGGCTCCCCAGGGGTACCTTTGAAGGCCTTTCAAATAAATACCGACCTTTATTCTTAACACAGTCTTAAGTTGCGCCAAGGAAGATACAGGTTGGATATTAGGAAAAAATTTTTTACAGAAAGAGTGATAAAATATTGGAATGGTCTACCCGGGGAGGTGCTGGAATCACCATCCCTGGACGTGTTTAAAAAGAGATTGGATGTGGCACTCGGTGCCATGGTTTGGTTTAGTTGAGATGTTGGGACATGGGTTGGACTCGATGATCTTGAAGGTCTCTTCCAACCTGGTGATTCTGTGTGATTCCCTTACTGCTGTCCAGTCTGTGTTTCTAGGAGGCCCCTCAAGGCATCACTGCCACCCCATCCTCTGCTGAAGAGGCAGTTTGGGGACAGGGTTGATCGTGTCATTCAAAAACTTTGTAACTCGTGCTTCAGGGAGTGAAAAGAGCCCAGGGGATAAATTTTGGGGGAAAATCCATTCACTGGAAGCTTGTCCCTAATGATTTATGGCTGTGCGGTCCCTACCTGCACGTTCTGGCAGATGATGGTGAGTGGCCCTGCGTCCCCTGGCCCTTGGTCTTCCTGCTGCCTTCTCTCCAGAGCTCCGTCAGCGAAGGCTTGAAGGGATGGGGAAGATGTGGTGTTCAGAATGGAGTAGGACCTGCCAAAAATAGACAAATATTGGCTTTGGGAATGCTTTGTGTGCTCAGGCTGCTCTCAGGACGTTTCTGTAGCCTCCAGGAGCGCATGGTAATTACTGTTGTGATGTTATTTCATTATTATTTGGGTTTTAGTGCTGCCCAGAGAGCAGCCTGCCAGTTAATGCTCACATCAACTGAGGAGGCAATTCCATCTCCATAGGCTCTTTCCTTAGAAACAGGTTACAGAACAGCTCCCAAACTTTGGTCTGGGAAGCTCTCTCTGCCCTGCAATATTCTCATGGAAAATGCCAGGACCTTCCTGATGACCACAGGATGCTCACTAACATCACCTGGGCACCAGTCCATGTCACTGACCATGGGCGTGTGGTCCAAAGTTCGGGAATTAAAGGCTACAGGGAGTTTTCACTCACCTTTGTAGCACAAGCTGTGGCTTCAGCAGGAAGCTGGGGCCTCTCCCTGGGCATTTTTCAAGGTTCCTGTGCCCAGAACAGCTTCTACCCTCTGGCAGGGACCTGGCATACTCAGCCCTGTTTTTCCTGCATTTTTCAGTGCTGCCCGTTCCCTTTCCCACCTCCTTGGGAATTTATTCCCCCCGGTGCTTCCAGTTAAGTGCAGCCAAAGGGATATAACAGACCCCATTCCCCCTCGAGGGCCTTGCCTAATGATGAATAAAGCTCTCACTCCCAGATCCTCAAGGACTTTGACCAAAACCCTGGGGACTAAACTGTGACAGGCAATTCCAGAAGCTGCAGCGACCCACTGCTGACTCAGTTACCTCTGCTTAGTCATTTAAAAAAAAAGAACATTATCAGGTAATGGATGTGGTCATTTACCTTGACAGAAATAGCTGCCAGAGCTGGCACTTTTCAGTGCCTTAAATATGTCAGGAGTTGCTTCCTGATAGCACCCAGTTAGGAGGAAATCTCAGAGGGGTTCCACAGCTGTTAAAATAACCCAGAGTGCCTCTTCCAGAGGGACAAAAATAGGTCACCTGCATGATTTGTATGATTTAAAGGAGAAAAAAACCCCACCATGCTGTTGGTCCTGGTCTGTTATCTGGTGGAATTGGGGTGCAAGGATGACACTGAGGTACCGGATTATTCCTGAGTTCCCAACAAGGGCTGGCCTTGCCCCAAGGAATTGTTCCCCTCATTGCCCAAATGCAGGTGGAGCATTGGAGTCAGCACAGATCCATCCTCACTGACCCCAAAACTTGAATATCTCAATGTGAACAGAATCTCAGTGTGAACAGAATCTCAGTTCTTACTTAGGACCCATCTCTAGTTCAGTACAAAGTGAATTTCTTCCGGCTGTCAGCCCTTCCATTTCAGCCCTTTCCTGCCTTGCCCATATGACAATTTTTTAAGGACACTGGTCTGGAAAATACCAAGAAATTTTTCGTTACTCCACTTCCCTTTGCCCCCAGGAGCTGCCACACAATTTCTGAGTCTTTCTTTCTCTCTAAGCCTTTTAATAAAGGCCATGAGTGCTTCACCATCTATTTATAGATGGCTGGACTCGCTGGGAATGATGCTGAGGCAAAGGCAAACTCTCTCAGAGTGCCTGGAGAAGAGCCACCAGCTCATCTCCAGTGCTGCCTCCTTCCTGCTGCTGGAAAACAGAAACTGCCAGGCTGTTCCAGCTTAGTCATCTCCTAAGGACAGGTCATCGTTTGGAAGCTTTTCCCCAAGGCTCGTGGTTCCTCTGCTCGGCCAACAGGGACTGAAGGCAGACAACAACCTCTCCTGTCTTCTGGGCGGTGCCTTGTCTTCCCTGCTGTGTCAGCGATGAACGAGGGGTGAATGAGAGATCTCTCGCTGTGCCTGATGCAGTTCTGGGCTGGGCAGGACTCAGGGTTGAGCTGGTTTCCAGAAGGGAGGAGGTGGTGGTGTCACATCTGGACATCAGAGCCGTGACTGCCCTGTGCCTGCTCTCTGTCTGTCACTCACCACCTTGCTCGTGTGAAGCCTGAAAATTCACAGCCAAGGAACAGCCTGGGGTGTCCTTTTTTTGGGCCTTTTGTTTCTTGCCTTTTGTTGAATTTGAGGAGGCTCAGTTTGCATTAAGTGCTGAGTTAGGTCAGTTCTGTCTGTCCTGTATCAGGGATTACCAAATGCTTTTCCTTTCTGCTCAGACCCCTCCTCACAGGCCAGCTTTGCCCACTGAAATGTGAAATACAGACAGTCTGTGTTTTGTTCCGTGTCCCCAGCCCTTCCGTGGGTATCTGACCTGCTGCCTGGTGTGATGGGACCAGATTTGTGTGGTTTTATGGTGCTGGGAATGTGCCTCTCCCCCCTTTCCGTCACCTTTTTCTCTTCCATAGAAACAATTCCCTATGCTCCAGGTTTGCCAAAGGTGTTTGGGTGCGTAGATATCAGCCCACCCCTCAAACACTCTTTAAAATTGCTATTTAATGAATTCCCACCAAATCAAGAGGCATAACCTTATTCAAAAGGTGAGGGCTGTGTTCTCACTGAAGCCAATGGCAGCCTTCTAAAAATCTTGCTAAATATCCTAAGGACTGTTGCTGATCCAAAGTCCTTTTCAGCAGGGTGTCGTGCACAGAAGATGCCTCTTCCCAAATTAATGCTCAAATTTACACCTTTCTGATCCCAGGCCCGCTCCAGAGGTGCCTGCACAGCAGTGCCTGCAGCAGCCATCTGCTGCAGCTCCGTTAACCAGCAGCAATCCTGGCAGTCATAAAGAGCTGCTGCAACATCTCCGCTTAAAAAATCACCTTGTCCTCTAATCCCACGCTAAGGGAGAGCATCTGCTCCTCCTTGGCTGATGAGACCGGGCTCTGTGTGCCAGCTCCTTGCCCTCAGTGCCCTTCTCAGCAGCCCTCCTCCCTTCCCAGGTGAAATCCCAGCTGCTGAGCCCCTTTTTGCAGCCGTGGAAGGTGGGGTGAGCAGCTTCACCTACCCGTGGAACACCCAGGTCCCGCATTCGTCCGCCTTGGTGATGTAGTTCTCAGGCAGCAGCCCCGAGCAGCCAGTTGCAAGGGAAATGCCGTAAATCCAGCCCTCACTTGTGCTGGTTTGCTCCACTGGGGACATGAAAATGAAATCCCCTGGGACCAGCTCCAGCTCGTCGTCGTTCTGGGGGGTGTAGGGGTAGATGACCTGCAGAGTCTGGGGGAGAAAAAGCACAGAAGGGTTGTCAATGGAAGGGAATCTTTAGCAGAGTGGGGCAGGAGCGCTGCCAGCCTTTAACCTCAGCTCTTCTCCCAGTGCTTTATCCAGGAAAGCTTTCCTTCAGGGAATTCCTGCCACTCTTTTCTCCTGGAAAGCTTTTCTAGGCATTTAATTCTTCCCAGCTTGATTCCAGTCATGTTTTCGGTAACCAGGAGGGCAAGGGTGGGGGATGATTTTTAAGAGCAAGCGAAGCCATGACTGTGTGTTTAAATCCAAACACCCCATTAAAAATGGAACTGGATTCTGGGATTTAGACAGCTCTGGTGGTCACTGACCATTCCTGATTTCCCTACTCACATTTGATCTCAAAGAGCAGTTCGGTTTGCTGTTGCTTTTGAAGACAGAGCAGAGACACTATTGGGGGGGCTGAAGGATGCTGCCCTCACAGCTGGGAATTCATGGGAATGCACAGGAAAAAACACAGGTGGTGAGAAATTCTGGGATGTGGCCACACTGTTTTCTTTGTGTCTCCTGAAACAAACACGATTAAGTTAAAAGGTGGGGGAAAAATCAGTGAGTGGTTCTGGAATTCACTTGAGCATGAGGATCCCACATGGATCGAACGCCTGCAGTAGCTTTCCTTGGAAGTGGCCATGGAAATCCTCCCTTTAGGAGGAGAACTGACCTGTTCCCATCCCTGTACAAGCCTGGCTTCTGCGGTGGCACCACGAAAGCAAAGCCACCATCTGCTGAGCAGCTCAGCTCTCCTGCTGGTGGCAGCCCTCACTAATCCTCCTGCACCATCTGTGGCACCTCCAAAGGAAGATGGGAACCAGTCCCTGTCCCCTGATAGCACAGGGCCAGACCCTTCACACGGGGCTGAAGTGAGATCTGCAAAGCTGGGGGCTGCTTTCCACCACCGCTCCCTGTGCCATCGGTGACAGCGTTGATCCCGTGGAGTTGCTGAGGGACACGGCTCTCTGGATGGAAAGGAGGCTGTCACACATGGCAGCACAGCCTGGGCTGGCTCTCCAGGAGCTTTGGCATTTCTGGTGTATCCCGTGCTGTGCTAAAAGAGCTTTTTTCCAGCTCGGCCACAGCTTTTGTGTGTTGGTCCTGGACAATGAGCTTTGGGGAGTTAATCGAGTTGGCCTCCTGAGCCTGAGCAGGCATTTTCTGGAGGTTGCCTCCTCCAGACCTGGTCATCTCATCCTGAGATGGACATTTGAGATGTCTCAGATGTCTCATATTCTGGAGGTGCATGTTTCTCCACCCCAGGCCTCAGACCAGCTCAGACGTGAGGTCAAACTCTGGAATATTTCCAGTGATGATGGATCTCACATGTGGCTTCTCTATACTCCATCTTCAAAAGGAAATTAATATTTTTCTATATTTTATGTTGGAAAACAACATATTTAAAGAAACTGTCCTATGAGGCTTAGATACTTCAGGTATAAGAATCCATACGAGTAATTGAAATAAAAAGGCTGTGAGGGTGAGTGTTTCTCACATGATGAAATTAAATGCCGTAGTTAATTATAAGGTCAAGACTGTACAGCAGAATTGGACTGGTCAGGTTAAAATGCTGGTCTGGTTCTGGAGAGATCAGCCCAGCTTATGCTGAGCTCACAGGAGAGTCATTATTAGAATTAATTAATCAGCAGGACATTATTCCCACAAGAAGCAAGGAATGAGGTGGGTGAAGAACAAGTCTGGACAGTAAAACCCCAAAAATAAGGCAATAAGGTGTATTTCTTAAGATGACTGGTTTGTTTGGGGTTTTGGGGGTTTTTTTGGGATGGAACAGCTCCAGGACTTTACCTCATGGTTGACGAAGCGAATGTCCCGGGAGAAGATCGCGGCCACCCAGTCGCAGCCCAGCTTGACATCGATGCTCTGGGCCAGCTTCTCCAGCGTGGGCAGGTGGCTGCTCTGGAAGTGATAGGCCAGGGTCACGTGGAGCTGCTTCTTGTGGGGCTCCACGTGGACATCTGTGACGGGAAGAAGAGGGTTAAAAACCCCTTTCTGTCAGATCAGCAACTGTCGCCTCTAACGGGAGCCAGACTCCCAAAGATGCTCACGGGGAACAAGTTGCAGCTCACTTGGGAAAGGCTGTGGGGTCTCTGATATTGCACCCTGCATCAAATGATCAGAGGTTCGGGGTCTGATTCAGCCCTGAGTCACAGCAGGGTGCCAGACAAGGCATCCTTGCCAAACTGCCAAACAGCGGATGGTGCGACACTGATTATTGCAGCTCTGAACACGCTGCATCTCCTGCCAAAAAAAAGACACTTCTCCAGGTAGTGGGGAGGCTTTTGTGAGCACCTGAGGATCTGTCCAAAATAAGCAGGTTAAAAAGCATAATTTTTACTCTCCCTCCATTGTTCTCTCTGCTGCCCTAACAATTACAAATCCATGGAATTTGCAGGTTTGTGCAAGTTGATTAAATCTTTTCCCTGGACATGAGTTGGATTATCAGTTTAGCCACTGAGGGTGAGGAATTCCCAAACTGTGGAAACATAATAATGATTCAAAATGATCCTGCAGAAAAAAAGAACCTGCATGAGGAGAAGATTCCAGGTGAAAATATGTGAAATATTGGAGCTCTTCCAGCAGATGTAGAAATCACAGGATACATTGTTTGCATGTAATTTATTCTTGCTTATTCAACCAAAAATTGCAATTAAACTCGACTGATTGTTCAGTCACAATTGCAGCTATTCAGAGATTTGGCTCCAAGTGCCAGCCAGGGGTAGCTTTGCAAGCTCATCCATCTTTTTTTTTGTTGTTGCTGTTGTTGTTTTTGATCAGCAATAAAAAATATGTTCAGGGTCTCTGAAAAAACCCCAGAGACTTTAATGTGATAACCTGACCAAGCTGTGGCTGCAATGCAGCAATTGCCTTCCCCTAAAAAACCCCAATTTGGCCTGAATTGGAGCAGTCTCAGGGGCAGAAGATTGTTGGAAGCCACCAATGCTTCTCTGTTTTGGATCAGTGGGCGTTTTTTGGGTAAAAATTGCACTTTTAGCTGTGCTGGTTTGGAGGGGAGCACTGATCCTGCTCTCATGTGGCTGCAGTGTCCTTGGACCCACCCAATGTCGGCCTTCCAGAATCTTTTTTTGAAAGATAAAATTCCCTCCCTCTTCTAAAGGGAAGGGAAGTTCTGGGTCAGGTGAAAGCAACGCATTCCAGAGGTTCTGGACACACCTGGATCCCTCCTCTGGAGCAGGGGCAGACTCACAGCATTCCTGCATGGTTGTGGGGTGCCTGTCCAGCACGGAAACACCTCAGGAATGCAGGATTTGCTGCAGTTTGATGCATTTAAACTCCAGGATAAGCCTGGACTAGCAAAGGACTAAACCAGTTGTGTTGTGGCAGCCCAAGCTGAGCTCTCCAGTGATGGAGGGTGGGAGGATTAATCAGGGAGATGTTACAGTGCTCCCAGGCTGCTGCAACCTCCCAGTCTGGAGGTAACTGGGGGACACCCAGCGAGGCTGTTCAGCAGTGGAGACCATGGGAGGACGCGGAGTTCTGGTTATTTCTCCTTCCAGAAGCAGGAGAGGACAGTGGGGACAGCACTGTGAGCACTGAGGTCGGAAAGGGCACTTGGGGTATTTTCTGGAGCCCTCTTTACACCTCAGACATGCAGTGAAAAAACAAACACGGCCTTGAAATGGCCGGGGAAAGTTCCGTGGTGGTGGCTGGAGGCGGCGAGCGGGACAGGAAGCGCTGAGCCCCGCTCAGAGCGGCTGTGTGAAAGGTTAAGGAACCACCAAATGTCAGCTTCCCTTTCAGAGACAACCCTGAAAACTGAGTGTGAGAGATCTCCCAGCTGAAAAGCACTGAAAGCCAAAGCACCGGGTGGGGTGTTCCCCTGAGTTTTCACTTAAAGATCAGAGATTTGCTTTTGAGCTTTGCTTCTTGGTGGCATCAGAGCTTTGGGCTTCTGAAAACGCCCAAACCGTGAGCTTTGGCAGCTGCTTTGCTCCTTCGTGGCATCAGAGCTTTGGGTTTCTGACAGTGCCCAACCAGGAGCTCCTGGCAGCTGCCAGGCAGTCACTCACCTGCTTTGGAAGCCGCCTCCGCAGCGAAATCTGCAGCAAACTTCTTGAGCACCTCAGCGCTCTCCTCCTTGACGAAGAGCCCGATGAAGTTGGAGGATGTGTAGAGTTCCAGGGGCAGCGGGGCCGGGAATTTGCATTTCCAGCGCATCACCGTGGCCTGCAGGGCTTCCGTGAGGGCATCGACCTTGCTGTCCTCGCACTGCCAAGGGAAGCAGGACAGGCATTGCTCAGGAAAGGAAGGGATGTGGGTGGGTGTCAACGGTTCACCTTTCCCCTCATGCAGTGAGAAAAAGCACAGGGGCATGGAGATAAAAAAAAAAAAATCTATGTTTAGAAATGCTCGGCCCCTCCCTTGTCCTCAAAGCAGGATCAGCTATCCCCAAGTAACCTTCCCAAGCTCCCCCACCCATTCTTATGCTAAAGATCACTGAAGAGGATGAGAATTCTGTCTTCTGCTGCTGCTCTTCCCTGAAAACAACAGCTTAAAAAACCAATTACCTCCTCCAGAAGCCCAGGCATCGGCAAAATCCCCCCAGCTCCCCCCTAAACCGGGAGGAAGTCTCCAGGCTGAGCCTGGCAAGGGCTGCTCAGGAATGGCTAAAGGAGAGACAGGAGAGGAGCTGTGCTTTACCATGAAGAACTGGCACAGGGTGATGTGTGGGAAGATGTTGTGAGCTTTGTTCTTGCCACAGATCTGCTTTGACTGCTGCCAGAACTCCGACAGCTTCTGCGCCAGGGGCCCGGTGGGGCGCAGGTACAGGACGTACTCGCGGGGCAGGGTGTCATCCAGGAACGGGTCACCCACGTGGGAGAAGAGCCTGGCAGGCAGAAAAATACTGTTAAATGGAGAGATAATGACAGGTTTTTTTGCCCTCAGCAAAACCAGCCTCCCTCGTGCTGGCTCCCATTCATTGTCCCTTTATGGGAAAAAGCAGCTCTGGCGGGTCAGGCACTGCCTCGCTTGCAGCCCATTACCACTGCTCAGTAATACCGAAAATTGGGTTTGAGTTTCAGGCTGGCGCTCTGAAGATCTAACCCAGGTCACTGCTTCTGCCTTTTCTGCCTTTCAGTGTGTGAAACACAGGGAGGAGAGCACCAGGAATGGCTCCACGTCTCTGGGAAGGCAGCTCTCAGCTTTCCTGCTCAGCTGCAGAGAGAGGGGGGTTCCTTCTCTCACCTGCTCCTGCTGTTGCTGGAGATCACAAACTCTCTCAGGCCAGGCTCATTTCTGGATTGCTTATTTACAGCACTGAAACAGCACCTCACTAATTCTGCAGGTGCTTTTCAGGCAACACCCCCGTTTAAACATTCCACATTCTAATGGCTAAACCCCTAAATTCGCCATTTCTTTTACTTTTTAACATTTATTACTTCATACCAACCAGTCGCATGCTGCTTGAACACTCCTTCCACCTGTCGATGCCAGCGCTTTTTGTCTGCAGAGAGAGCAAAAGAAAGAGAGAATTTCAGTGCTGCTGGGTCCTGTGGCCCCTGCCACAGCTATTGCTGTGTGTTTGGGAACTCGTGGAATGCCCTTTCCAATTCTCTCACCCCTGGTGGCCTTTTTTTTGGATGTGCCACCTGTCAAATCCCCATAAACTGTTTGAAGGGCAAAGTCACGCAGCCAGGGCAAAATATGAAATAAGGACCTCTGGGTTTTCCCAATTCCCCACTTTTTCTGGGCAGAGAAACACCAGCATTTGATGGTCTCTTTGCTGGGAATTTCAGCATGAAACCCCAAAGGTTTGGGTCTGAGAGTGCAGGCGTTGCACTGAGGACAAGAAAAATTCAACTGCCACGAGAGGGCACAAAGCAGAGATTTTCCAGGTTAGAAAAGTTCCCTCCACTCCGGGCTACACTCAGAGAGCTTTTTTGCTTCCCTCCCTTCAGGATGCCTCTAAATCCCTTTTCGCTCCAGCTGGGAACACCCAGGTCTCCTGTTCAGCAAGTTTTCCAGAGCAGATCAGCACAGGTAACAGCTTTAGACACGGAACTGTGTTTTCCAAATGCTCGACACCAACACTGGAAAGCAGCTGTGGATCAGCTCAGCTCTGTGACACCAGGAACAGCCAAAGGGAGGGATTCACCCAGAACACAAATGGAGCAAGAACTATGAGTGAAGGAGGCAGAAAAGGATAGAAATTTTAGGGTCATGAGGCAGACACAGGCTCTCAGTTGGGGAAGGTACAAAATTCCCCATGAATAGGTGATTTCAGAGCTTCCTACTTCGGGGGAAGGGGACAGACTGCAGGGTACAGCCCGTGGCTCTGGGTTTAGGGCAGCTGGGACCCTCCAGGATTTGTGACCGTGCTTGTGTCACCCTTTCTGTCTGCAGTGACGACTTTCAAAGTGCTCTGACAACCATGGAAGATATTCCTGCAGCGTTACCCACCAGCCCCCAGCCATGTGCTGTTGACTCAGCTGTGCTTCAGCTCTGCCCTTGCCTTCCCCACCCCTTGAATATACACATTTTTGTTCGTTTGGAGGGTAAGAGGAAGGCAGAAAGATAATGCTGAAAAAAAAAAATTAAAAAGGGCTGTGTTGCAAACGTGTGATTATGAAAATACTTCCTCCCAAAGTGGCTTTGCTGCCCTTATGTTCCAGCATTCCCTCGAGGTCAGCAGAGTGCTGGGCCCAGCACCTGCCCTCTGGGAGGATGGATTTGGGGTGGTGGCCACCGTGGGTTGGTGTTTCTGTCTTGCTGACCTTGCTCTGCTCCGGAAAATGTTCTATGCAAAGCAGCCACTGCTTTGCTTTGGAAAGCAGCTCAGGCAAAGGCAATGAGCTAAAAGATAAGGGGCATCTCTCAGGGAGCAATGCCTGTGGATTTTCCCTGCCCTGCTTCCATCATTTGCTGTGCTGCCTTTGCTCAGTTCACCTCCCCTCCCGCCTGGGTTGTTTCTGCTCTTTGAAACACGACCGAGATGTGACTCTGCAAAACTCTCCTCTGAAATGTGTGAGTTAAAACCGCCCTCCCAGAAAAGCTCTGGCTCTGAAGTGAGCAGCTCCTCTGGGGTTTCCTCTGCCCAGAGCCCAGCACAGACCTCTGGAGGAGCTGTGCACAATCCAGGCTCTGCCACCCACCCTCGGTGACGCTTTTCCTCAATGACCTGGTGATTCCTTGGAACAAATCACACAGTGGAGCTCTGCTGGAATTAACTGCAACTTCTCCAGTGCCTGGGGACCCCAAAGGGCGTCACAGAACATTAGGCTGGACCCACACACGTTTGTTCATGTGTGATTTCCAGAGTTGCCTCCATCATCCACAGGGACAATCAGCTCCCTTTTCAATTTAATTTTCAGTGTGAGGAGGAAATGCTGCATAAAGCAAACAAAGCCAAAGGATATTTTTATCCCAGGACCTGCAACTGAGAGATTATTTTCTTTTTTTTCCCCCCTATTTTTTAATTTAGTGCAGGGGATGGTGCTGATGGCTGGTAAGTCTCTGCATCCCTCCCAAAACCCCACCCTGGCAAAAACCTGGAGAGGACCCATCCTCCAGCTCCCGGGCCAGGATCAGCTTTTGATACGTTGAGTACTCAAAACTGGTCACAGCCATACAAAAGTGGCCTGATTTTCACAACTGCTGAGTGCAGTGGGAGCTGGAAAACATATCCTGCTCCTGAGAAAATCAGGTCACTTAATTAGGTGACAAATTATGGCTTAGGTGCTCAGATTTCCTCATGCTGGGTAGCAAGTGTTGGCTGGAGCATTAGACAAAACTGTGACTCAGATGAACCAGAAAAGAGAAAGAGAATAACTTATTTTTTCAGCATTTACTGCTTGATATCGCCCAGTAACCATTTCTGGTCATGCAAAATGGATTCAGGTAGGGCACAAGAAGCTTTGTGCAGCATTGCTGGCCCCCTGAGCCACCCAATTCCTCCATCTCTTGGCTTCTGCTGCCTCTGAGATGAAGTGCAGGGAAATGATTTAACAGCACCCAGCAACATGGAATAATCATTCTGAACAGCAAGGCAGAGGTTCTGTGCAACTGCAGGTCTGGAGAATTCAGGGAAGGGGAAAGAAAATCCTGATAGCAATGGCTTCCAAATGCATAGCAGGTATTTTATTCATCAGGAAGAATTAGATGTGTTTGATTCTTCAATCTCAAAGCCCTCCCCATGACACTCTTCAGTGTCAAGGCCCCAGGAAAACCACTCAATCACTGCTTAAACAGGATGAAATATTGCCAGGAAGCATCCCAGCTAAAGAGCTGCCCCCTTGGCCCAAAATGCCACAGCAGAATTGGGGTTGCTGCCCCGGTTTACACTTTAATGTGTAAATGGTGCCCATTTTAACCCCAGCCCACTCAACGGCAGAGCACAGAGCTCTGTGTGCTGCAGAACTTCACTCCTTGCTGCTGAAGGATTTTTGGCTTCCTGTCACTTCTGGTTGGGGGAAAAAAAAAAAGGGCATGTCGATCCAGCTCGGAAATATATATCAATAAACATAAAATATAATGGCCAAATTCCATTTGCTTCAGAGGAAATGACTGTAATAGGGAATGAGGCATTAACCATAACGAGAACCTTCAGCCTCAGAAGCACCACACAGAAATCCTCCCTCTGTTGAGTGCTCAGCCTTCTGTTTCTAGCCCAGTTTAAAAAGTGCTCGGCTTTATTGAAGCCCAGCTTAAAAAAGGAGGGGCTGCCAGTGGCAGTGAACACTGCAAACAGAGCAAGAGCAAGGCACGGGGGAACCATTCTGAGATAAAACATGATGCAGCTAAAGGCACATCCCTAAAAAAGTGTGCAAACTTCAGGGGGTTGATGCCCCCAGCAGGGATTCCCATTGGCTCTCCTCTAATTTCACTAATTGTGCCATCAGCAGAGCTGAGCTGGCTCTGCCTGCGAGAGGGACCTGCATTTATTCTGAATTTCTGCTCTTAGAGGCTGCAGAAAACGCCAGCAGCAGCCTCTGCCTCAGCCCCAGCTCCACAGGCACCGAGGGGTTTGGGAATGAGCCCTGGAGGGATGGAGGAAAGAGAGGGAATGACCAACTCTGCCCTTTCATCCCATCCCTCAAGCCCACACAAACTCCTTCCCCTTGAGCACAACCCCTCAGAGGGGTGAATTCATCACCTGAGTCTTTGGCCCATCAAATATTTAGCTGTGTAAATGAAGATTTTTTTTTTTTAAATATGATGGAACACTTGGCTCTCCTCATCAGGTCCCACTCCAAGGCCTGCCTGACAGGGTAAAATAGCAATTACAGCTCATAATTGATGCCAAATGAGTTTGAAAGAAGGATGCTGTCAAACAGAGCGTTTTTCCTTAGGAATATAAAATAAGCACCTTCATTTTTGCTTCTTTGTGCCCATAAAACATATTTATATAAACATATATTCAACTAGCTCTGTGTATCTATTTAAAGCTTGCCTTTTTCCATCTCTGTTTGTTTATGGTGAAAGAATAGAAGGCAAAAATGCTGGCTGGCTCCAGGGAATGGGAAAAAATAGGAATTTTCTGGCTGCAGCTGCTGTTTGGAGCACATCTGTCAGTCCAGGTACAGGTCAGGAGCCCAATATTTAAATTTCTCCTTGCCTTACGTGCCAAAGTCATGAAGTGGGAGGTCCTAAATTCAAACTCTGCTCTATAACCTACAGGAAAGCTGTTACAAAATCTCCACAAAACAGTAAAATTCCCACTATTTTTTGTGTGTTTTTTCCCCAAATTGCCAATCGAGTGACCTTTACAGATTCCTGAAGTTTTGTAGATTTAATCACTCGTTTATTAACAGTCCAGCAATGGAAAAATGTGCGTGTTCTAGCCTTTCAATACACAACTGCACATTGAGGAACAGTTTTGCAAGGAAAATTTCTGTGCATTTAATGACTTGCTTATGTGGTGTAGGGAAAAACACCCGAATTCCTGGGTGCCGTGAATTCCTTAATTATTCTCCACACAAAACCAGCCACAGTGAGGTGTTCTTCCCAAATGTGCTGTGCCCCTCTGAATTCTCACCATGCAGAATTCACTCGCCCACCCCAAAAAAAATCATATGATGCTGCTTCTGTTCTTATTTGGGTGACCTTCCTGCTATAAATAGGGCCAGGACAGGAAGATATCACCAGTGATCCAGTTCCTGTTTAGGACAGGGGGTTGGGGATGTTCCTTCTCTGCGTTTGTGAAGAAAAAAAACAACAAAACCCCGGGGCGTTTTTGCGAGGAGAACGACTCCGATACGAAAGCGTGGCAGGATAATTAATGCTTCTCCCTTCGCTGAGTTTTACCTTAACTTCTCCTGCTGTTTTCCTGCCTGATGGCAGAAATAAAGCCCTGCTCACGCTGAACTGAGCGACTCTGACTGCAGCCACGTCCCCCCCAGAGCACGAGCTGATTTTACACCCCAAGATCCCCTTTTGGAACGCGCCGTTCCCAACCACATCCCCAAATTGAGGTCAGCAGGGGCCACGAGCAGATCCCAGCCATGGAAAACACCCAGGTCCTGCCTGGAGTACAGGAACTTCCAGAGGGGCTGGGGAAGTGCCTGGGAGCACGGGGACTGCAGCAGCTCCGACCGCGCTGCATCCTGGAGGTCACGTCAATGTTTATGGAAGGTGCCTGGTGGGGCTGGAAATGCCCTTCCTCCCTCTTCCCAAGGGCTGGCTGCTCATTCCCAGCTCTGGAATAGCAAGCTCTGGTAACAGGGAAGAGAGGGAAAGGGGGAATGTGATCAGAAATCAATTTGGAAGCACACTGCTGTGTATTTGTAGTCTCCACAGTTTAAAATGTTCGTTTCAGAGGACAAGCAAACTGCAGCCTGGCCACAGGAGGAGGAGGATGAGCTGGTGATTTTTATGTGCAAAGAATGAGGGCCTGGGCATGTGTCTCCTGCTTTTTAGAGTTATGTAAGATTTTGAAGGCGGATTTCTCTCCCCACAGTGCACCGAGTCATTCCCTAATCCGCTGCTTAGCCGGCTTGTTAAAGCAGAAGGAGAGGGAAGCACAGACTCGTAAAAAGTGGCCGGGATAAAGGCAGGAATGTAGCAGCCATTTACCATTTCTAAAGAGATACAAGTTTAAAGAGGAAGCAGGATATTCCCTTCCTTAGAACAACAACAGGGCAGCTTTTTTATGAGGCGTGGGCTTGGATGTCCCGCTCCTACCAGCCACTCCGTGTCCCCGCAGGATGGAGGAGGAACAAGGCACAGGTTTTTGGGCTGATTTGAATTGGTCACACCCCATCAAAATTCCTCTTTCATTTTCCCCTTCATCTGCAAAGCCCTGCCATTAGGTTGGCTTATAATCCTGATATTGGTTTGCTTTTCAGTTTCTGGTTTGGATGACATTTGCTGTCTGGCTTCCTGGTTCACTTCCTTCAGCTTCTCTCCCCATGTGCTAATCCAGAAATGTATGGCTGCTCAAACAAGCTCTGAATATCGCAGGAGGCCCGAAGCTGGGAATTCAAGAAAATGATGCCTCACAATTCCCTAATAAACCCACAAAAATTGGCAGCACCTCGGCTGCCTGGTTCAGATTCAGAGCTGTGATGCAGGGCAATCACTGCAAAATGGGGACTTGGTTAAGGAAGATGGGAAATAACTGCTGCTGTCACAGGTTTTGCAGCATTGTGACCATCAGCAAAGCAGCCAGATAGAGTTAATACAAATAAATTCACTCAGAACTGGAGCATGCTCAGCAGGGGCTCGTCCCCTTCGAACACCTGATTTTAACAGTGGCCAGAATGCTGCAGAGTGGCCACGAGTTCATTATTCACAGGGAGCAGGAGCTTTCATCTCAAAACTATGAATCCATTTTTAGCTAACCAGGAAGACAACGTCCTTGCAAGGAGCCAAGCTGGAGGTTTAAGGATGCTCCAATGCACCATCTGGAGGCTCAGTGATAGCCAGAAAAGGAAGCAGTTGTCACGCTGATTGGAAAGAAATTAAGTCCCTCACAGCGTTTGAGGCAAACACGATGCTTTCCTCTCCCTAACTGCTCTTCTCCCTATCCAGGAATGAGATTTGCCACAGCTCTGCTTTTGGGATCAAGGTGCTCTCATTGCCACAGCCTCTCTCTCCCATCAGGGGTGGGGTTTCGGCTGCTGGAGCTGCCAGGGGGATGGGAAGCGGGGCCAGGTGGCTGCTCCTGGCACCCCGCGAGTCACCAATGTCCCGCTGCCACCTCGGCAGCTCCTGCCTCTCCATCTGTCACATCCCCAGTGCCCAGCACAGCCCCAGAACCTGCTGCCCCAAACCTGAGAGCCCCACACACCCTAACTCGGGGAGGTGGAGCAGGTCAGGGATGCTCTGAAGCTCCCTGTGCCCTCTTTCTGCCCCCAGTCCTCAAGGCAGCCCCACTTTACTCATCTGTACATCGAATTTTTTAGTAGATCTTTAGGAAGGGAAGGAAAAAAAACAAAAAAAAAAAGCCACAAGTAGCACTTCAAAGTGCCAGTGTTAACATTTTCCAGCTTCTTGGTGTTTCAAAACAGGAAGTTTGGGGGCGGTGCAGTTGCACAATTTGCCAGAAAGCTGCTGTTCTGTGAAGTTGGTGACACGGGGCTGTACCAGGAACTTGAGCCCTGACGGCCACCAAGGATGTGACTTTCTGGGACTAATTCTCAGTAGGTTTTGATGTGCTGCTCCCATTAGCAGGAGTCTGAGCTCCCCTTGGCTGCCAGTGGAGAGCTGATTCGTCCTCCAGCGCCCGAGCAAAGCCCGGTGCTCAGGGGAGGCTTCCCAGGCTGACAGAGGAAGCGAGCAGAGGTAACACAGCCCAGAGCCAGTGTGGTACAGCCAGCCACAGCCTCAACACAGAGCCCTGAGCTGCTTGGCTTGGATCTTGTGAGGGAACCCACGATGCAAAATTCCTCCAGGTCTTGGTGAGATGGACACCCTCAGAGGGAGAGTCAGAGTGTTGGTCTGAACTTGCTCTGCTTGGCAGCGATGGGATTTGGATTGAGGTGCAAACAACAGGTTTTGGTCAAAACTTTGTCAGGTTGGGTCCTGCACAGCCAAATCACAGAGTCATGCGATGGTTTAGGTTGGAAGGGAACTTAAAGATCAGCTGGTTCCACCAGGGACACCTTCCACTGTCCCAGGGTGCTCCAAGCCCCGTCCAGCCTGGCTTTGGTCACTTCCACGGCTTCTCTGGGGAAGCTCTTCCAGCACCTCACCACACTCATGGGGAAGAATTTCTTCCATAAATCCATTCACTCAGTCCCTTTCTATCCAGTGAAGAAGGGAATATCTTGTCTTTGCCACAAATGGGTGAGTTCAGCCACCCCCATCCCAACATCTGGACTCAGCTTCCTTTGGTGCTCTTTGCCCTGATCATTTTTTCCATTATCCCCTGCAATGTTCATTCTGACCCCTTATCTTGTCCTCAAGTGGGGATTTTCCCTTCCTCAGGGGCAGTGCCTCCCCATCATGGGGACTCTCACAGGTTCTGTGTGCTCATGGACTCCCAGCTTTGCTGAAAAGGCAAACCCTAGAGACGGAAAATGGGAAGTGGATGCCTGGCGAGAAGCTAAGCCCGCTCTCACACCTAAAATAGACTCAGGCAAAGCAGCAAGAAGGAAGTCTTAAGAAATTAAGGAAGGTGGAAGGAAGAAGAAGGGTGGGGTGCTGAAATAGTTGGGTCAAAGGCAGAAAGAGAGACTCAAAATAGCCTCCTGCTCTAGACAGCTCTGTTCAGGAAATTTTTGAAGCCTTGTTGTTTTCAGTAATACACGGATTTCACAATAATCCAAACCAGTATTCCTCACTTCTTTTTTGTCATCTAGAGAGGATCAAATTATGTCAATATATATAATGTCAATATTCACGTGGGAGATCTGGCCAAGAAGCCCAAAATGCTGTAGGAACAGGGGGAAAAGAGGGTTAATGCAGCAGATGATGAGGGACATTTGCCACTGACTCAAGGCTAAAACACCCCCCCAAAACAGAATTGGGGCTGGGAGTCCCCTGGTACCACAAGCTCCATTTGGGGGTGAGAAAACACACACAGGCCTCGGCCTCTTGCCTCAGAGATTCTGAAGTGTGTGGTTACAGCAGTGAGCTACAGCTAAAGTCAAAGTTTCCATCAGGGGAAAGAGAAAACAAGCGAGGTGGCAAGCTCTGCTCTGAATTTCAGTTTTGGGGGGCTATATTTGGTCTCCTTCAGGTCACTTTGGCGTCGTCAGGTGATGCAGAAGTTACAAAACCGCACAATTATTTTGCTGTAATACCCATGGTAAGTTGTAAACTTGTGGCCAGACTTTAAACTCTAACTCCAGCTTATATATTAAAAATGACCCTGCAGTGTCTGGCTCAGTAATCTGGATGGTTTTTTTTACATGAGGTCTAACCAAAAGACTCCAAAAAGTTTCAATCCTCACTAGGGAAGGGTTAAAAAAACCCCCCACATTAAAAATAAGTATGTTTGAAGTCTAAAAGGGAACAGGAAATGAAGAATTGTGATAAATGGAGAAGCAATGAGATAAAGAAGGATCTAAGAATCTAATGAGAAAACTTCACCACGGACTGGGAAGATTTCCCTGCATACTTGCCTGATTTTGTTATGGCCTGTCAGCTCTAAATGAAGAGCCTTTATTCCTGTATCTGATGCTGCAGAATATGTGAGTGAATTACAAAAAAAAGCAATAGGAAGGCTTTAATGAGACCTGGATTTAGTAATTATCCCTACACCAAAGAGTACTTATGCATCTCTTTAACTTCAAGCATGTACTTACAGACTCCAGCCCTGCTCTTATGCAAAGCAGGTGCTGGGAGGTTATTGCAAATCAAGGCTTTGGGTCTCTTCTTCCTCCCAGCACAATTTCCAAGGATTTTAAACCAAGTGTTTGCCGTGATAAAAGGAACTTTGTTCAGCTCCCTGCAAAGCTGGGGATTTGATGCTGGCAGGTAACACGGGGGTGTGTTTTTGCTGGAGTGTTTGCTCACAAAAATCCCCTCAAGCAGCAAAGGTCTGGCACAACTCTGAGCACAGCACATCCCCTGCATGGTCCCACTCCATCCCCTCTCCACGGGATCCTCCTTGACCCAGTTCATGGCCTTTAATTGAACACTCCCAAATCCAGCAGGTATCACAAAGCACTGGTTACTCCAGGGCTTAATTCTCACGTTTGTGGGGGGAAAGCATCACCTTCCCATGCCCCCAAAATGTCTGTTTAACACTAAAATGCTTCTACAGCTGTGTCAGAGGCCTCAACAGGGCCCAGCTAGGGTACAGATCAGAAAATACCAGCTCAGCAGGTCTCTCCCTCCATCATTTCAGTCTCTGCTGAGCCACCTGGGTAAACACAAGCAGTGTTAAGTCTTAAAAAGCGCCCAGCACACAGGGGATGGGAATTCCCAGGGCTCAAGCCCTGCTGAAATCCTGCCAGCTTTACAGCCCTCACCATGAAGGTGTTCCACTCCAATTCTGTGTTTTTCATATCCAGAATCAACGTGATGTGGGTGTTACGATCTGATTAAATCTTCTTTCTCCTCTCCTCTCCTCTCACCATTGCCGTTTTAGTTTTTGACACCTAAGAGGTGGCAGCAATGGGGTGGGAATAGATAAGGAGAGAGTCCTGCTCCTTTTTCCTGAGAAAAGCTTGTTTTGTGCGTGTGTGAGGATCAGACACAGCCTGGCCTGTCCTCCACCTCCTTTATCCATATCCTTGGCCAAAATTTCTATGGATGTTCTGTGATCGCTGGGGTACCCAAAGAGTGGGAGATTTGGGGCTTCCCCTCAGTTCAGACCTTTGCCCACAAGGATTCCCAGCTGAGCTGTGCTGCCTGAGCATGAAGTGGCTTTCCCCACGGTTTTTTCCTCCCTCCCCAGCCACCAAATGCAGCTCACACCTCATCCTAGCACCTCACCAGCACAGGGGACACATTTCCTCCCGTTGCCGGGGCTGTGTGGGAGGCCAGGCCTTGGATGCTTGCCTTGGAGCCCTCGTTATCCAGGCTGAGCTCTGCAGGCAGGTATTGTCAGACAGACAGACAGACAGACACACACCCCCCATGAGCAGCACCTCATTTCCAGAGCGCAGCTCTCCCCCGCGCCGCAGCGAGTGCTGCTGTGGGGGTGTGCTGCTAAAATTATTCATGGGGGAAAAAAAAACCTTCTACAACTCAGCCCCATCTTCTCTGGGTTCTCGTTTGTGGCTGATATCTAGAAAGCAGCCTGAGAGGTGCAGTTTTTCTTTCCTGAACGCAGAAGGAGCCTCTTTTTCCATCTGTTGTGGCCTCTCTTTCCATCCTGCTGAGGAGGCAGCGTGTCCTGGGATGGAATCGGTGATCCAGGGACAATTCCAGCCAGGCACTGGCACTAGCAGAAGCATTAGGGAGGAGGAGAACACCTTGCACTGTTGCTACTTCAAAATAATACCTGTGCTTACAGCAATACCCNCCACCTCCTTTATCCATATCCTTGGCCAAAATTTCTATGGATGTTCTGTGATCGCTGGGGTACCCAAAGAGTGGGAGATTTGGGGCTTCCCCTCAGTTCAGACCTTTGCCCACAAGGATTCCCAGCTGAGCTGTGCTGCCTGAGCATGAAGTGGCTTTCCCCACGGTTTTTTCCTCCCTCCCCAGCCACCAAATGCAGCTCACACCTCATCCTAGCACCTCACCAGCACAGGGGACACATTTCCTCCCGTTGCCGGGGCTGTGTGGGAGGCCAGGCCTTGGATGCTTGCCTTGGAGCCCTCGTTATCCAGGCTGAGCTCTGCAGGCAGGTATTGTCAGACAGACAGACAGACAGACACACACCCCCCATGAGCAGCACCTCATTTCCAGAGCGCAGCTCTCCCCCGCGCCGCAGCGAGTGCTGCTGTGGGGGTGTGCTGCTAAAATTATTCATGGGGGAAAAAAAAACCTTCTACAACTCAGCCCCATCTTCTCTGGGTTCTCGTTTGTGGCTGATATCTAGAAAGCAGCCTGAGAGGTGCAGTTTTTCTTTCCTGAACGCAGAAGGAGCCTCTTTTTCCATCTGTTGTGGCCTCTCTTTCCATCCTGCTGAGGAGGCAGCGTGTCCTGGGATGGAATCGGTGATCCAGGGACAATTCCAGCCAGGCACTGGCACTAGCAGAAGCATTAGGGAGGAGGAGAACACCTTGCACTGTTGCTACTTCAAAATAATACCTGTGCTTACAGCAATACCCCCCCCTCCGCCTGTCAGAGTGGGCTCCTGGGAGCTGGAACAAGGAAAATAAATAAATAAAATGAATGGCAGGTGCTTAGAAGGGTTGGTTGCAAAGCCCTCTTGGTTTTTAAAGATTAGTTTGCTCTGCAGGCTCCTCTGGTGATGGCAGACAACCTAGAGTCGTGTGAGGTCTCTTTTTGGTAAATATTTAAGAGCTGCCTTGTGAAAAGTAGGCAAGGAAGGAGAATGTATCAGTTCAGAGGAATTCTTTGCAGTAAATTTCAGGGGTGGATACAGCGAGGCATGCCTGATAAGTCACAGAATCACGGAATCATGGAATGGTTTGGGTTGGAAGGGACCTTAAAGCCCATCCCGTTCCATCCCCTGCCATGGGCTGGGACACTTCCATTGTCCCAGGGTGCTCCAAGCCCCGTCCAGCCTGGCCTTGGGCACCGTTCAGCCTTTTCTCTGCCTCTCTCAGGTCTGGTTCTCAAAGGAACTCGGGCCCACAGGACTGTGCTGCACCCCTGCGTGTGCCCTTGGGTCTCTCCAACTTCCTGCAACAACCCCTGAGCCTGGGATATTTAAACCCAGCGTGGCAGAGATGTAGAGCTGCCAAGGGTATTTCATGTCTTGCAGCTTCTGTGTGATAGAAAATAAATAAAAATATGCTCTTGGACAGCTCCAAGAGTGCACCATCTGGAAAAGATTGGGAGGTGAGCTTCCTGGTGACCAGCCATCAGAGGATCCTGCCAGGAACAAGCCCTAGGATGGGCTGCAGCCACGGGAAAAGCATCAGCCCCCAGGCAGAACGAGGCTTTGGGAGCGGTCCTGGCACTCCCAGAGCTTCGAAGCCAGGCCAGGTTCAGAGGCACCTCAGCAGCTCCACACGTTCTCCTGCAGTGGATCCGAGAGTGCATAAAGCACACCAGCACTCTGACACAGCCACAGCTGCACAGGGAGGTGGGAGGTTTTGTAGGAAATGCTATCCTGGGAAAGCCAGAAGAGCAGAATGCGTGTTTCCAACAAGAAGAACATGTCAGGTACAGCAGCTGAGGCTTTGAGTCAGCCAATCCTGCAGGTAAAGGGTTCCCAGCTGCAGCTCTTACAGGACCCTGCACTGCCAGGGCCAGCAGCTGCTGTTCAGGCTGTGCAGAGACACAGGAGACAGCACAGCCCTTCCTTGGTCCTGCTCTCCCAACCTGCTCCCACCTCCCTGCAACCCCACAGAACACCCCTGGGAAGCAGAGGTGAGGAGGTTCCACGAAATGAGGATTGCTCTGTGTGTGTGCAGGTGTCTCTCCTGTGTCTCCCCTTGTCCCTGGGGCAGTACAAGATTTCAGGCTGCAGCTGAAACCAGACCCTTCTTTTCAGCTCAATCCTCTTTGTTCTGCAGTTTAACATCTCGTGCTTTCTCTCTGCAAAGCACAAACAAATCACGTGGAGTGAGGCTGAGGTGAATTATCAGAGCGAATTCTGTAGGTAGCAGACAGACCTCGGTGCCATTTGGGGGTTTGGGGATCTTTATGGAAGCTGAGCCCAGTTCTGCCTGGATTCCTGTGTGGAAATGACTCCATCCTGCCAGGCAGGTGAACGTGCAGCAAGCTGAGCTGCATGGAGACCACGAGGCTTTCACAAGAGCTCAGCATCAGCCTAATTTTGCTCCCACCGGCATTGAATGAGGCAGAATTAGGCTGGAGCCGAGCTGCTGAAAGCTCTATCCTATCTTCCTCTTGCTGTAGTTGCCTAAAAATAAGGAGTCCAATTAAATCTACAGCAGTACAAAGTATGAGGGAATGTATAATTAATTTAAAGAATCAAAGGCTGTCTTACAGCGCTGATCAGCATTTAGCAATGCTGCCACCAGCTCTTACTCTCTTCATTCTTCCTTTTTAATCAGTGATTATTGTTGTATCTTCTGACAGTGTGATCACATATTCTGGTGGTATTTCAACAACTGCATTCCCTGGGAGCTGTAAACATACCCACAGGAGGAAAATGAGAGAGGGAAAAATTTATTACCCAGCCCAGCCCTGGTCCTGACATTTAACTGGAGCCCTGATTTTGGTGAAGGATAAAAACTTGCTCGCTGTGAAAGTCAAGGCTTTCATTTGCAGCACAGCCCTGACGAGAAACTAAAAGCTGTGAGAGAAGAAATTGCACGTCCAAGGTCATCTCCCAGAGTTATCACTCTCCTTATTGCTGTTTTTCTGTATCCAGCACTCCTGAAAACAAAAAGAGGGGGTTTTTTTGGTCTACCAAGAGAGCATAAGGCGGCCACCTGTGAGCACAGGGCTTTGTCAACCCCCAAACAAGAGTTTCACACTTGTACGCTCCCGGTACAGCTGAGAGGAGCTGGAGAGGATGTGCTCCTCGCAGTTCTCCTGGCAGGAATCCCCAGGAGCTGCGCTGGATTCGCAGCAAATCTGCAGTGACTCCATCTGGGTCCCGCAGAGCAGAATCTGGCTTTTATTTTGGGTGCCAGCTGTTGGTGGGACAACAGCGAGGGAGGGTTCGTGTCACCCATTCCTGCAGCCTCTTCCCTGGGGTTATGCCCAGATTTCCCTGCTTTTCCCTTATCTAGAGGTGTTTCAGGCTGAATCCCTTCCTTCGCGGCATGGTTAAAAAGCCTCCTGCTACTGCAGGGACGGACTTTTGCCTCGAGGAAATCCTGAGGGGAAACCTCTGCAGAAGCCGGCAGCGATGGCACCGATTGTTCCCTCTGTGGGGGGAAGGAGTCCTGTGGCCATGGCACCATTCCCGGGAACACAGACCCGCTCCAGGCTCCCCACACTCTGTGAGGATCTTACAGGGCTCTCCGAGAATAGAGATCCACCCCAGGCTCCCCACACTCCGTGAGGCCCTTGCAGGGGTCCCCGGACCACCAAGCCACCCCAAGCTCNCAGACCTGCTCTGAGGGCTCCCCACACTCTGTGAGGATCTTGCAGGGTTCCCAGGAACACAGACCTGCTCTGAGGGCTCCCCACACTCCATGAGGCCCTTGCAGGGCGCACCTTTGCTTTGCCGTGGATGGCTTTTCAAAGAGTTCAGGTGTTTCGCCGGCTGGAAGTGCCTGGGAGAAGAGTGAGGTGGAGTCCAGACGCGAGGATCAGCTGCTGCCACGTCAGGTTATGTGAAATTCCTCCTTCCCTCTGCCTTTTCCCTGCCTCTTGCTGTGCCCCATCCCTTGCTCCTGCAGATTTAGCCCACGGATTCCCCCTGGCACTGCCAGCTCCTGCCATGGGTGATGTTATCCCAGGGCTCCTTCAGCAGCACCGTGGCAAAAATCGCAGTGCAAGGCTCTCTAATTAGCACGGGCAGACTGAAATTCAATCAATTGTGAGACATAAACTATTCCCAGTGAGGTCTCTGCACTCCCCAGGGGGAGGATCTCTCACCTTAAGCCAGGAAAGAAGCTTTTACATATGACTCACCATTTCTTTATCCCTCAACGAAATACCTTTTGTAAAAGAGCTGGTAAAAGTTATTAGGGAAAGATCAACCACCCCTAAGAGCAGTGAAATTCAGTAGGAAATTCTTTTCCTGCTGGAGGTTGGTGTAGAGCAGCTCAAGTAGGACAAAAAGGGATCTCAGAGATCTCAAGGGACTTTTATTCGTACAAACATCAGCCCAGGGCTGCGCTAGTGTTTTTCTGTCTGTTAAACAAAAAAACCAACCCTCTTCTTTTCAGTTTGAAACACAATTTCCTGCATTATTGTAATATTCTGTTCAGCGCATCTCTGAAGGATCACCCCTCCCAATAGATTCAGGGTTCCAGGATCCAGCTCTGCCGCTGTCAGATTTAAAAATAAAGATCTCTACAGGAGTTTTTTTTTTATGTAAGGAAGAGTTAATTTTTACTTCTCTGCTGCCTTTGCTGACTGGGCACTGGTTTCCAGCTATAGGCTGCTGCTCTGAACGACGCATTTGAAGTTATTTTTGAAATGTGTCATTACCCTGAAGTTGCATCTCTCCCTTTTTGATGCATAATTTAGATTTTAGCCTCTCATAAATTACATGCCTAAGGAACTGCTGATGCTTCTGGGAAAGAAAAAAATAAACCAACCCAACAATAAGAAGACTGTACAAAGTATTCTTTGTGGAGCCTGTTCTGGATATGAACACATTTATGCTTCTCTGAGTTTTCCCCTATTTTTGTCTCTGGGATGTTTACACAAATACAGAACCTCTATTGTTGGGTGATTCACCGAGATCAGTGAGATCTCATGAATTCTCCCATCATCTGCAGCATGAAATCACAGCTCTTTGTGGGACCCAGATGGATGGATGGAGTAGAGAAGAAATTAAAGTAAATTTGCTTTTTCTAATGGAGGAGCTTCTTCCTTGCAGAGCAGGAAGGCCAGGCAGCAAAACTCAAGATAAAACAGGATTATTAAAGTCGTGAGGGGGCTTGAGCAACTCAATCTTGTGCTGGATTTGGTTCTATTCTACTGCTTGATGTTGACAAATCTGTTTATTTTTGGGTGCATTTCATCCTCTGCCCAAAATAGAGGTAGGGAGGTCTCTGCCTGTTGCTGCTTTTCTTTAGGTTACCATAGAATTTCTTCCAAAACCTGCTGAAAAAATTCCCAGTGGCTTCCAAATGTCTCTGGCCTTAACATTTCCAATTAAAGGTGTGGGCATTTTGGACAAGTGTATGAAATGCCACAGCTCCCTACTGAACCTGGCTTAAAATTAGTAATGCCAGGTCTGAAGTGAATTAAAATCGGGGAAAATAAATCTTCTGTTGCAAAACAAATGGAAGATTTCTGAAGGCTCTGCATTGTACCTGAGTAATTGTAACTGAGTTCATCTGCTGCTCCTGAGGTTAAAAAGAAGAGGAAATTATTGCCTGAAATTATCTACCCAAGGAAAATTGAGATACAAAGTGGGTATGGAAAAAAAAAGTTAAAAATGGGATGTTTTTCTAAGTATTGGAGGCAACATCAGCAGGTTTTTAAGTGTGTCATTTATAAGGGAAGTTATTCAAATGAAATTACGCACTTTAAAAAATCAGCGAAGTGTTGAGGACATAATAACCTTTGAAGAATTTTAAAAGCCTTTTCACATTCGTATTATTCGAGTTCCTCCAGTAATTTTACCGCTTTTTTTGTTGTTGTTGTTGTTGTTTTAATGGCACAGCTCCCAATATGAAGTGATTATTTCAGAATCAAGAAGTTTCATTAGAAAAGGCAAAGTCAATCCATGTCCTTCCTGTGTGGAGAGAAAAGCTTAAGAAAACAACTTCAGTGTGTCCTATATCCTTATAGGAAAAGAAATAAATCTCAAGTTTTAATGTTCTGATAATTAAATCTCACTGTCTTTAAGCCCAGCCCAGGAGCTTCTGTCCTTAGTCAAGCCCTGAGTTTTGCAGATTTCTACTGGAGTAGGCACAGGAGGGAGAGAAAAAAAGCTCAGAAACTCCAGCCCTCAAACTTTGTGGCAGTTCCCCAAAATTATTAAAAATCTCTGGCAGTTTTTTGTGAGGATGCTGCTGATTTTCTGTGTCCCTCCGTGCCATTAACAGGGAGAGCCCCAAGAGCACTTTTGGGGCAATCCATCACCATTTAAAAATCTCCTCCCTACACTGAAGTTCCCATCATTTTCCTCCTCTCAAACCAAGGTGGTTTGAATTGTTTCAGACATTTCCCACACAGAAAAGTCTTCCTTGAAGTTTTTTTAAAGCCTTTGGCCTCCTGCACCAGCTGCAGCATCTTTGCTAAAACCAGGAATACAAGAACCTGGATAAAAGCCAAACCAGCGACAGCCTCACACCTTGTCCAAATCCATGAGGATTAAGCACTTTATGTAGCCTGAAAAACCAACTTCTCCCTGTCTGAGAGCTACACATTTCCAAACCCAACACGCAACTTTTGTCAGCGTTGAGAAGAGGTGAAATTTTCCAACTCGGATTTATTTTTAGGGAGCGGGATGTTTTTGATGACAATAGAAAGTTCTGCTCAAGTGTTCCGCCGAGCATTTCAGCCTTGCCTTGCCTTTGTGATGGAAATTTGGGGTTGCAGGGGGTTGCCGGGAGGTCACCTGGAGGCAGGTTGGGTTTATTATCCCCCAGCGTACCTCTGGGAGAAGAAAGGTAACACCACCACTGCCCCAAACCCCGCCAACACCCTCCACAAAGGGGCTGGAATTTGCTTCAAAAGGACTCGAACAATAACCTTTCAATGGATTCCATCACTTCCGTAATCAACAAAACATGATTCCCTCTCCGGCTTATCTGGGTGCCAAGTCCTGTGCCTGCAGTACAATGGCTGCATTGTTCTTGCAGGCTGCAGGCTAAAATGTATTTTGGTAACTGCTGCTCTTTAGAACACGATTGTCTGCTGACAGTTATTCCAGCAGAGCATTAACTCCTTCCAGCCACAGGAACCTCTTCCAAGAAGGGTTTGGTTGTTTTTTTTTTTTCCCTACTGAAAGGAACCTAAACCTGGGACTCTCAGTGTTAGATAACATGTAAATGATGGTGAGTCATAGTGGAAAACCGTCGATAAAAATTGCACAAAGGCTTATTTAAGCTCCGTCTCATGATTTCTTCCCTGTGCATGAGCGTGTGAGATGTACTCACACACACACACTCCAAAATAATGCTACTATTTGTCCATCCCTCTGCCCTGCGGCTGCCTTGGAAGAGATGAGATCCAGAATAAAAATGTACTTGCACATTCATATTCATATTCATACTCATTTCCATCTCGCATTCCCCACCGAGGCACGAACGAACCCTGAACCAGCTTTAATCACTGGGACATTTGTGACGAGCACCCCAATTCCCACAGCTTTTCTCATGGAAAAGCTCGCTGGGTTTTTGCTAGATTACTAATAGGGTATTCCTACTTCACAGCCCGGGAAACAAGCAGCTGCTGGGTGATCCTAAGAACCCAAAGGCTGGGGACGGATTCCAAGGGATGGTTTCCCAGATTTCATTCCTTGAGTTAAAAAAGGAGCACACAAGGCTAAAGAACTGCTTGGAAAGAAGGTCAGGGCAGGCAGAAGATCTGACTTGTGGCAGGAAACACTGAGAACAAGGTGCTGGGTTTTTTTCACTCTGTGCATGTGGTATTTCTGTAATTCAAGCTGCAGCAGCAGCCAAGCTCCGAAAACAAACCCAAAAGAAGAGCCAAATATGTCAGTAGGAGTTGGAGAGCAATTCCAGCAGTGACTGAGAGTTTAAGGATGGGAGATATTCCTTTCTCCTGAATCAGGAACCTGCGTGAAGTCCTCTGCTAAGGAAACATCCAGAGAGGAGAGAGAAAACAGCTTGGCCAAAACAACCGAAGAAGATTTTAATTCCTGAAGGACACAGGTTGACAAATAAGTGCCAGAAACCGTGGCTGGATTTCTGGAGGAAGGCTGAAAAAGTGCATTATATTGTAGAGAAGGAGTTTCCATCTTACTCATCCTGCCCAGCTCCCCACAGCCCAGAACTGTTCCCGGTAGGATCCTTTTATTTCTCCCTCCAGCTCAGCGCTGGGAGGCTGAAGGAACAGGGCCAGCCGACCTCACAATTAGAAATGTTCTTCCTAATGCTCCCCCGTAATTTGTCTCTGCTCATTTTCATGCATTAGCCTTTATGAGCTTCACGAGGCCACCTTAATTGCATTCCCTTCTGGCTGCTCAGGAAAGGGTTTTTTT
>VZRS01004719.1:761307-783062 GCA_013398055.1 Ifrita kowaldi
TTTTTTTTTTTTTTTTTTTTTTTTTTTTTTTTGCATGGATTGAAAGCAGGGTTTGGAGCCAGTGTCCTGGGAGCAGGGAGCTCTGGCAGGGATCATCATCATCATCATCATCCCTCGTGGGGAGCAGCACTGGGTGCCAGTCCCACGTCCCTGCCGCAGGATGCTCCAGCCAGGGCTGGGATCCCAGCCCTGTCCCTCAGACAATGCCCATTTTATTCTTTTAATGCACTCAGGGCAGCTCTGGATTTCCCTGCTTTGTCCACAGCTCCCTCCTGGAGGTACCTCAGTGAAGTCTTGGTGATTCTTTTCTTCCTGAGCACCTCAGCTGGGATTTTCACAGGCACCCTGAGGTGGGAGCTTCCCAAATCCCAACCACCTTGCTTTGCCAAGGTCTGCCTTGCTCCACTTCTTCAGCCTCACTGAAAACCCCATCCCTGAAGGAATTCCTGAGTCAGAGCTCATCTGAAACGTCGCAGCAATTCCAGAGGGAAATAACCAGTGTTGTGTGTCACAAGGGCTAATATTCCTGGTTTTTTCAGGAATACTATGGATGGACAGGGTGCAGCCCTGCACTGCCTCCTCTGTGCAGGATGAGGAAAGCAAACCTAAATTTCCCCTCTTTCAACTCGAAAAAAAAAGTCAGATTGTCTGCTAAGAGTTTTTCCTAACAAATTCAATTCCCAACCACTTTTAGGAGAGGAAATAGAAGGTAGAGAAGCGTGGCAGAATGGGAAAGTCAGGGTTGAGGTTTGTTATTCGCCCCTGCAGCAGGGAAGGTTTGTGCGGCAGTGCTGGGGTGTGTGATGGATGGGGACAGGAACAGGCACCGAAATTGGGGTTCATTAAGGAACACTCGCAGGGCTGTACTTCAGGCTCAGGAAGGATTTTTGAGTTTTGGCTGCAGACAGATGAAGTTTCACAGGAAAAAAGCCACGAGGATCCCACGGAAATGATCTGGTTTAATGCTTAAATGGAAAGCGGAGAAGCCAAGAGCCTGACGAGCTGCCTGAGGGCTCTCAGCGTCATCTCCCCAGCGGGACAGGGCCAAGCTGCTCTTGTGTTGTCACCAAGTGCCATTTGCAGGGTGCTTAACTTTGATCAGGACCTGCTTCATTGTCTGCATCAGGCTCAGGAGCTCAAAAGACCCAAAAAGTGCCTGTGCAGAGCAGGGAGAGATGTAAAGGCTAAAGGCTGCTCCAACCACCGAGTATCAACTTCGTCCCCCACCCACCTCCCACACACGACTCGAAATAACTTGAAATAATTTATTTAAGTGTGTCTGTATTGCAGTTAGGTCTTTAATGACTTAAAGGGACAGCGTTTCACTTCGGAAAAAAGGCGGATTTTCCATCGTTCGAGGAGAAGCATCGCTCCTGCACCCAATTTCCTGACTTTTCCTGGATGTTTTGCAGCCCTCGGTGGATTGAACTCCAGGCTGCTGTCTCAGGTATTCATTACCCTCATTAACAGGGAGAAAACCACAGCACAAATGGGTTCAGCAGCAAAACTTAGCACACAGTAATTCAGTGAGAACACGGAACAAGGTAATTCTCCCATCCTGCTCGCTGAATATTAGAAGAAAAAAAAATACATCTCATCTTCCTTCTGCTCCTGTTGTTTGTCGCCTCAGGCATTGTCTTTTTGTGGATAATAATCCATTCAGGGCAAGGAGTTAAGGGGAAATGTTTATGGCAGAATGCTGGGACATCATTTAGAAAGGAGGAGTAGAAGGAAGCATACACAGTGAAATCTCATGTTGGAGTAATCCAGACTCATTGGGGATGGAAGCATCTGACTGAGTCCCGTTATGAATGTCATTAATATGGTGAAGAGTTCAAATCCCTGGAATTGTCTCTCCTTTTCCCTAAAGACTTTTGCCTTGACAACAGCCACAGTTTGGTCCAGTTGCTTCCAGGAAATTCTGATTTCCATCAGTTTAGCATATCGGTACATCTATAGAATTAATTTGGGTTTTATCAGCAGAGGAATATCCCTGTATGTGTTTTGTTTTCGTTTTAATGGGCTCCACTCATTTTGACCTTGCAAGTGGGCAGGAGAGCTGATAAAACCCAGTGTTTGCTGTTTTTACCACAGCACGATGGTTGAATTGTAGGAGAGAAAAAGAGCTGAAAGACCCAACAAAGTTGTTTGGTGGTTTCTGTGCTCACAGCTTGGTAGGGACAGCACACCCCAAAAACAGGAGAGGATTTCAGCTCATACTTTTGGCATCGTTTTCCCCATCCCCTGAATCATTTAGGTTGGAAAAGACCTGTGAGATCAGCAAGTCCAATCTTTCCCCCAGCGCTGCCAGGCCACCACTGACTGTGTCCCCAAGTGCCACATCCACAGGAACTTTTACAATTCCACCTGCTCCCTTCTTCTGGGTTAAAACCATTATTTAGTGTGTGGCATCCACCCCGGGGTTAGAACAAATCATCTTTAAGGCCCCTCCCAACCCAAACCATTCCATGATTCCCAGATTCTGGAGCAGGCAGAAGTCTGGGATGCATTGGGGGTGTCCCCATGTGAATATAATTCCCCTCAGCCTTGTGGTCTGGACCCGAAATGTGACATTTGGGGAGTCCTGCCCTGTGAGTGTTTCCTCCTTGTAGCTGAGTAGGAAACACTCAAAGAACCGCTTCCTGTGCTGTCAGTGGGGCAAGATAAAAGTCGCTGTGAGTTTTGCATTTCTCAGAGCCCTGAAACAGCCAGCAGAGAGCAAACAGCACGTGGCGCTACCATTTTGTTACCAGAGGGAATCTCCTGATCTTTAAAGCACCATTTTCCCCTGTTTACAGCACAAAAAAGCCAATTACAGCCCCCAGGCTGACAATTCTCAACAATCCCCCAAACAAACCCAAGAGCTCCTCGTTTCTGAGAAGCTACAGAAATGCTCTTTTAAAGGCCCAACACCTGAGCGAGGTGTCAGCTCACATTCCAGCTTGCCTGGAACAAAGCAGAAAGCACGGAGGCAGTCAAGCCCTGGCAGCCTCTGAGTCTCATCCTGCTTCTATTCCCCATTCTCGGTGGCAGATGGCAGCTTTTCAGGGGTGTTAAATCTGCTCATAACTAATGGGGTGTTGTTTCTTCGAATGCTCCATCCTTTTCCACGGGAACAAACCATCCATCTTCACTAAAACATGGCACAACCCAACAGTCAAGAGACTAAAATGTGACCGGGGTAAAAACAAAAAAAACAAAAAAAAAAAAAACCCAAAAAAAACCAATAAAAAAAATTAAGAATTCACACCACCTACATCCCCCAACCCCCTCTCAAACAAACAGGGTTGTTTACTACATTTTCTCATGTCTTCTGTCAGTTTGAGAGCTGAACCTCGTGTGCTGTTCACAGCACAGGCTGCCCAGGAATGCTGAAATACGCAGGGTGGGAGATGCCCAGGCTCCCTTCAGGCCCGGAGCTGCTATTTGTTCAGAGGATAAGGCACAATCCCTGCCCTGAAGTGCTCACGGCTTAAACAGAGGAGGGAATAAACAGCCCATGGGACAAAGGATGGAATAAATTGTACTTGGGACCTCCTGGCTGCTGGAGGGAGAGGGTCAGATGTGTTGTGCAGGTCTCAGACCTTGTTTTGTTAAGTTTTCCACTCCCAGAGCAGTGGGGTTTCTGCAGCAGCACCATCCTTTTGGGTTTTCTCCTTTTCCATAAGCTTGGCTGTGTCTGGGAGAGTCTAGCTGGCTGACAAGCCACCAAGGAGGGAAATCCAGAATGGCTCCAGCTGCTGCGTGGAATTGAAAGTCAAGCTTGATCCAGGAGCTTGCAGCACTCTTAGGGACAGGGAGATGGGGATTTGGAGGGCAGCTTTCACCCGGGACACCCCACTCTGCACCCCTAGGGTGTCCCCCTGACACCCCTGTCGTGCAGTTCTGTGAAATGCCCCAAGGTTTTTGCATCAAACACTCTTTTTTTCCAGTGGAATCGTTGTTAACAATAACCAGAGGGGCTTTCTATGGCAAATATTGAGAGTTAAACACAACTCAAAGCCCAGGGTAAGACGTGTGCAGGATGTGTGACTGGGGCTTGGGTGGGGGGAGCCAGCGGTTATAAAACTGCCCAATATTTGGTCACTCACATGACTCTGACTTTGCCCCAGAACTGAAAATCGAGATCTGCTTGTGTGACTCTTTTTCCATCCCGTCAGCAGCTGAACCTTCTGTCACCTCCGACCGCTGCACCTGCTCACAGCAGAGCCCCCAGAGCAGCCTCCAAACGCTGCTGAGCCTCGATTGAGGTGGCCCCTGGTCAGATGTGATTCTGCCCTCCCAGGCCTGCAGGGAGAAGTTTTGGTTTTCATCCCAGCATCTGGTGTGCGTTTGGTTGCAGAATAAAGGTCCATTCATCCTCCATGTGCAGATCTTCACCATCAAAGTGCTTCTGCCCAAACCCATCTGGGTAAAGCCCTCATCTCCACACCCCTGCTGTTGTCCCTGAACTTTTTGGCCTCTCATAATTTTCTTGGTCAGGGAAAATCCTCTTGCAATGGATCTGTTCTGAAGGAAGAGGGGTAGAAGGCAGCTGGCCGAAGTCCCTGGTGGTCACAGCTTGAGCTGTGCTCACCTGGACAAGCTCTTGAAACAAGCTCTGTTACCGAGTGTCAGGATGAATGAACAAACACAAGAGGCACCAGCCGGATGGAAGGAGTTTTCCCACCCACGGAGCAGATGCAGCAACACCTTGATCTGCCACCAAGTGATAGCCCAGCTGTTCATCCCTCTCAGTCACCTCTGGAAGGCTCTGACCTTCCCTTCCAGGTCGGAGGAAAGCGGGTGGCAGGGATCCCAGCGATTTCACAGCTTGGCTCTGGTTCAGCTCTGGGCTCCATTTACTGCAGGGCTGATCCCTTGCTCCTTGCTGGTGCAGATGTCAGCTCACGTGGGGCTCCTTTCTTCTGGAGAACGGGGCAGAATTTCCTCCCAGTATTCCTGTATTGCTTCCCCTCCACCTCCAGCTAACTGTTATCACTCAGCCAAGAATGAGCTCAGCTAAAAATCCAAGGAATGAGGGATTTGCTTGTATCACACTGCACCATGACTCTGTAAACTGGTTTGTAACTCTGCTCAGCCCAGGGCTGGCTCAGAGCAGAGCCACATGACTGCTTTGCCTGATGATGGCTCGCTCCTGCTTTTGCTAAATAATTTCTGGGCTGTTCCACCAAGGCTGGGTTCAGAGGGCTTAACAGTGAGGTGTGACACAGCCACCCTGGCAACCAGGAGAGCAGGGGAACACCGTGCAGATAAGGCTCTCACACTGAAATGTTAAGATAATGTTTTTATCTAAAAGGCAGAAGGGGGATTTCCCACTTCTGCTAAATGCTTTTTGGCTTCCCATTAAAAGGGAATTAAGCTCAGTAATACCCACCAAGCTCTTGCTTGCAGTAACTTGTGTCCTCAGATCTCTCCTTTCCTTCAAAAACCAGTAAGATTGAGCTCCAGATTATAAGGTGTACTTGCTATGATTTAATTATGAGTCAGAGCCCTGCTCCCATTGATTTTATGTGTCTTTGCAATATTGTCTTTGAAATCTGTGCCACACTCCTGCCCTCAGCCTGGTACCTGATGGGCTCACAGCAAGCAGATGCCCAGCCCAGATGAACCATGGCTCTGTTAGTACGTCCTGCAGGCCAGGATTTAAACCTGTCTGACCCAGCTGTCAAAACTTCTCCCAAGATTAATAACTGAACTCTTCCAAATGCAGTTAAAAGAGCTAAGGGCACGTCCACGCTTTCTCCCAGGTCTCTCAGTAAAAATATACAAGCAGCACCCACACAAGTGTTTGAGGAACAGAGGGCTTGGATATCTTTGGGGAGAGAGGGAAAGCAGAAGTTTGACTTTATTATGCCACTAAAACTCAAGTCCTCTCTGCTGAACCTGCTAAACTCAGGTTTGGATGCTTCTAGATGTGTTTGAGCCACCTAAAATAAAAGCTCAGGAGGCTTGGGCATCCTCTGGAGTTGATGCAGATGGTTCTTCAGACAACCTGAGATCTGAGCTTCAGAGTTTTTGTGTTTAAAAACAGAAGCAAACACACTTGAGTGCTTTTAAGATGATGCACTGAGTGGTGGGACTTACTGGCACATGTTGTTGTGGCTGAAGTATAAATGCATTAAGAAAGGGAAATTAAAATTAGGATTGGCTAACAGAAATGTTAATAACTGTGCAAAGGTGAGATTTTATTCATCAAGCTCCTACGAGTGTGGTCAGCAAGACCTACAAATATGTTGTAGGACAGCTTTGTGTTTCCAGTGGCAGCCTTTGCACACGATTTCCTTGTGGCTGAATCATTTCACCCCTCAGACCCTTCATGATAATTCACTGGGTGATTAAGATGCAATTTTCCGTTTTATTATGTGATGTTTGTCATCAGCCTTCAGGTTCTTTTCCAAACCAACAAGCTCTCACTGTTTCTGCTCCTAATTCTGATGGTTTGTATTGTAGTGAGGGGGGGAAAAACAAAGAAGAAAGCAAACCACACATTGGCCACAAATGGCTGCTAAACTTCAGATATCCATGGTAGGAAGATTGTGTACATGTGGACAGATGTGTGCAAGTGCCTGGATATAGACAGAAAATAGGTATTTTCTGTGTATTTTTGCAGCTACCAGACCTAAGGAACCTCAGGGATTTTCAGCTTTACAGATCTGTTGTGTTTGGATGGATTTTTAACTGCCTCAGGATGTTTTTGGGGCAACTGGGGAGTTGCAGAAGTGCTGCAGAGATGGAAGAAGCCATTTCCTTTCCCTCCTCAGGTTCAGAAGTGCACAGGAGACAAACTGCCCCTGAGCTGGGTCCTGACAACTTCACTGGGACTGGGAGGAGGCAGAGCAGGGAGACAACCCAAATGCCAGTGCTTGGGTGGAAGAAGGGACCTCCACTATCTTCTAGACACTCTCTTATGGCTTGTAAAGATCATGGAGACACAGGAAAGTCGGAAGTGATCCCAGAAACCAGAAGAACACGACTTACAAAAAGTCAGAGCACTTCTAAAACGTGCACACTTCAGGAGAGGGAGAATTATTGTTCCTCTCCTTTCAGTGTGTCACAAAGAGTGGGGGAGAGGAGGACACAACAATCCTGTATTTCAACATTTCTTTTCACCTAAAGTGTGGGCCAGCAGTGAAATCACCTGTCACCAGAGAAGTGCTGTCACCAGAGCACTGCTGTAAGCAGAACTGACCCCAGAAACAGCCACTGCTGGCACATTTACAGCTCCACATTTCTGACCTTTGTTTCCTGCCCCGAGCAGGAACAGTTGCATGCTCTGCTCCTTCCGACGTTCCTGGGAGAGGGAAGGGATGGAAAGCAAGCCAGGGACTGTGTTTCTGGGATGTGTTCAGTGCTCCGAGCCACCACATCAGGGGAATTCGAGGTTCTGCAAAAGCAGAGACCCTGAGAAGGGAAAAAATGTGTGCAATAACCCTAGCAAAGCTGAGGAGCACGGCTGGGAAGCATTAACGTGATGGGGAGGAAAGGTGGCCACGTGTTCCCAGCGATGCTGAACGACCTCCATGGGGAGGGACGTGCTCTGCAGCTGGCTGGGAGGTCACAGTGGCCATGGCCACCTCCACATCTGCTCTTCTTGTTTCCCCAAATCTCTGCAAAGGTGTCCCCTGGCAGAGGGTGGACTGGGCGCTCACAGGGATTCAGGAACCTCCTGAAAGTCAAACCCAAAGTTAATTCAGTGCTCCCTGCAAACTATAACTGGTGCCAGTAAAGCACAGCACCCTCTGAGGTCTGGGTTTGTTGGGTATTTGCTGTGTGGAACCATTTTGATCACGTGCAGAGTGGGGAAATGACTCTGTTCCCAACCAGGCTGTGCTCAGCTTGCTCAGGGAGGCAGAAACAAAATATTCCTTTACCTCAGTCCGTGCCATTCCCTGAGGTCGATGGCATGCAAATATATGTTTAGGGTTTTCTTAAATTAGAACCTAAGAGTCCTTCTCTGCATGCCCCAAGAGGTCCCATCCAGCCACCAGCACAGGAGATTCACTGGCACAGTTATTGAGAACATTTACACGTTCCCTTCCCAGCCTGGCCCCCTGACCAGCTGAACTCTGCCAATCTCCTGGCCTTATCACATTTCCAGAGCTGACTTGGATATCAGCAGCACATGAGCCAGGCAGGAAAATCAATGCTTCCAGAGGCTGATGAATCCGAGGGAATGATTCAAGGCAGCGTGCTCTGAGTGAGGCCGGACAAAGGGAAGCTCTGACAGCGATTGATTTTTGAGGGAGAGGAGCCGCATCTTTGGCTGGCTTTGAAAATGAGTTGTTTAAAGGTAAAGGCAAAAAAAATCCATGCTGGCTCGGGGAAGGTGGTTGTGGCTGCACAGAAGGTGCAGTGATGAGGCTCCATCACTAATGAAGAGAATTGAGAGGGGCTGTGCTGCAGACACAGAAGTGCTCTGCCGTGAGAAACGAGACGGGGAGAGCTGATAACGAGAATGAAGAACTTCCTTTGATTATTGCCTCTCATTTCCTATAATGCAATCTACATCTTGAAAGAAAGCTCTTGTGTTAGATGTCAGATCCCCCTGCCTCCTCCGTGTGGTTACGAGATCTTAAGCAGCAGCACTGAAAGGGAAAGGTTAACCTGAATGAGGTAGAATATAAACATCTTTTTTTTTTTTTTTTTGCATTGTAAGACACATGGATGCAACACCACAGGTACAAGAGGAGCCAGTTCAGATGTGCAGCCAAATCTGGCAGGCAGCAGAGTGCAGAACTTGGCTGGGGGAGCAGCCAAGGCAGCGCTGAGAGAATCACTGAGACCAAACAGGAGGGGATGGAATTGCTGTCTAGATGGCTGAATACTTTTTAAAATCTATCCCCACAGAGCACTGAAAACAACTCCTGAATTCCTAGATTATGTCAGACATTCCATCCCAGGTTGTGTGCTCAGACTGGACTGGTAATTTGCCTTTGCATGAAGGACAGGCTCAGTTTGCCACGAGCAGGTGCAGATTTTGGATGCTTCCATCTCAGTTGTGGAAGGGTTTCCGAGGAGGGCGGGATGCAGCTGGGAGCCTGCTTTGCCATGTTGAAACCCAAAGAATTGACAGCCAGTTTTGAAAACAGAAGCTTAATCCTTCTGTCCTTGCAGCTCCCCTCGCTGCGAAGGGGGGATGGAGATAACACTTATCACCCTGCTGATGGCAAGAACGCTGCTGGAGATTTCTCTGCCTGCCTCACCCTGCTGTGGGTGGCAGAACAGTCACTGCTCTTCCAGGGCAATGCCTGTGCTCGAAACCCTGTTCCTTCACAAGGAGGTGAGGGCCATGGGCAGTGGGCACAGCAGTGAGCAGAGCCAGAGGATAGAATTGGACACTTCAGACCAAACAGGATGCGCCAACACATCAGAGAAAAACCCTCCCTGACGAACAACCAAGAGGAAATGAAATTAGAGCCACTAATCCCGATAACCAAATTGAGCAGTTCTAATGTGGGATGGCAGCTAGCTCACGGTAACACCAGCAGCAAAGGACTCCCAGCAAAGCTCCACCCTGCACTGGATTTAAAACCAAAATTGTTTCAAGGCTGAGCTGAGTAATCCCAGTTAAAACCAACGGGGCTGCTCATGTGTTTGAACTTGAGCAGCACATTTGAATCCCTTGCCAGGTTGGCACCAAAATCCATCCTGGGCTCCTTCCCTGAGGTGGGACCCACATGTGGGGACCTGCGTGGCTGCTGGGAGCACGCTGTTCAAAGGCCAGAGTTCCCTCTGCCCGACTTTGCCCTAAACTTCAAAAACCATGGGGATGTTTATCCCTTAAACACCCCTCAGCACCTCCCAAACCTGGATGCTGCTGATATTCTCTGCTTGTTTTACCACCACCACCACCACGAAAGCCACAGTTTTCAGGAATTTTCATTGCAACCAAAAACTTGTCTCTGCTTTGACTCATACCTTGAAGCAAAGGGACAATTATCTAATCACAACATTCAATCCCGTTTTGGTAAGCTCATCTAAATTGTTCAACTCCTTCAGCTACTTCAGTGATTAGAGAGATATTCCACAAATAAACTGCCTGCGTGCTCCTGACACTCAAAACTGATGTGCTGCAAGCAAGGGGAAGATAAAGCAGCATGGAAAAAGGATTCCTTCCTCACCATCGCTTACACCCAGCCTAAGAAACCACAAAATTTCACATCTATTACTGAAATGAAAGTCACATCAAAGGTCCTGGAAGATTTGGGGATGTGCTGCAGCAAAATTGAAATAATATCCAGTGGGTGGAAGGTTGAGGTGGATGCCTGGAACAGCAGCTAATTGCCACCTAAGAGCACATTTTGGGGTTATTTATGGCCTGATGGCAAACCCAAATCACCCAGCTCCAAACCCAGCGATGCCAGAGACTCTCTTTGTGTCCTCAGGCAAAAACCTTAAAATGCTTTCATGCTGCTTGGGAGGTGCTTCATTTGCAGAGATGCTGAGCATCCCTCGCCAAGGTTTCCCAGAGTGGCTGCTGACTTCAGCTCATCCATTCTGGACATCCAGAAAGGCCTTGGCTTCCACACACAGCCAGGCCCTCAGGTTTCATAATTAGTTCCTTTCAGTGAATGAACCCAAAGCCCAGCAACACAACTTCCTCCTGTGTGTTGCTAAGTTAGATTTTTAGGGGATTTTTTTTTTTGGCTTTTGGTGATCTGAGGGGGAATCCTGCCCTTTTTGTGGTCCAGACACAACTCCTGTGCCCCATCACTATCACAGCTGGCATCTTTAATGAATTTAAACTCCAGAACACCTGTGAGACAGGGAGTTACTGCACTCCTGAAGCCAAAAGAAGGCAGCACGCTGCACTTGGAGCTGGCTGTGGCTCAAGGAACCAAGGAAGATGCTTTTTCTGGACTGGTGGCTCAGTTGTGTTGCTCATTTCAGCCTCCTGTGAGATCTGACAAGGTTTTCCACTGACTTTTCACTGTCAGAAAGGATAAAACAGCCCCTGTGAGTGTCCTCCTCACTCCCACTGAGGTACGAGAGGGTTTTGGCTGCTGGGTTTGGGTTGGGTGCTCTGGCACTCGCTGCTCTCATCCCTCCCCACACCTGCACAGCCCCCCTGGCTGTAAGGAGGGGCTGAGGTGACATCTCTGCCATCCTCCTCCCCTGAAACAAGCTGCTGACAGCAAATATGTAAAATTCCTGAGCTGTCATCCAGGAAATCCCAGGACACCTCAGCAAGCTCCTGGTCCTCTGGCTGGAAAGCAGCAGTGGCAGCAGCCACAGGAGAATTTTATCTCCATTTGCCACGGAGATTGGTGGGGGCTCAACAGAGGGAGGAAATATTAAGACACGGCAATCCTGTTCCCAGGCTTTGGGATCCCAGAATTTACTTCCAAACCTAGCCCTGCCAAGCTGGCCTCAGGCTCTTTGGGGATGACACATTTCTGTGAAAGATTCTTCATTTTCCCCCTCCTGTTGTCACATTTTCTCCGGGCAGCCTTGGCCCTACACTTTGAAAGTTCCCCTTGCAGCAGATGGGCCTCGCTGAGCACCAAGAACGAACACAGAAATCAGCAGCTGGTCCCTGGAGCTGCCCAGGAGAAGATGAAAAGGATCTCAGCAGGCCCCGTGCCCTTGGCCAGGCTGACTCACAGCAGAAGCCTGGCAGGACACAGCCAGGGCCGAGATCACAGGGTGATGAACAAGTTCCCCCACGTGGGATGCACTTCCAGAGGAGTTACAGCCTGTGCTGATAAAAGCTGGCAAATGTTGGTGGGAATATGTGAGTTCAGCTGAATCCCAGGCACACTCTGCACTTGCAGCACATCATCCTTCCCCCTGGAATTGCTGAGGGCTGGGAGTCCTTTGATCTCAGTGAGGATGAGCAGCTTTGGGGCAGGAAGCGGAGGAAGATGGAAAAGATACATTGATCCCCAAAGTCAGGGTGTTTGTAGGGAGTGAAATCCTCTCTGTGATAGCATCTGCTGGGCTTCTTTGGGAAGCTGGATGATGAAATGAAGAATCCTCATAAAGCCAGGCCTTCCCATGCAAGTAGAAAATTTTACCTCAGGGAGAAAACAGGACCTACCGGGGGGGACAGGTCATTTTCCCCCTGAAAATTGCACTATTTTTACCAAATCTAAGCAACACTTAAAAATCCCCCCCACAGAGCTGGTTTCAGCTTGGTGTGAGGGGTTCTAATTGTGCAGCTCGCCCCACACACATTTCATGACAGAGATTATCTGACGGCTGAACAGGACAAAGGATGGACTCCCCTGTACGTGCTGTGATCCTGGAGGGCAGCAGCAGCTGTGCTGTGCCATCACATGCTGTGGGACTCATCCTCTGTCTGAGACCCAAATAATCAGGGTTCCTGTGGATCCAGCAGCCTGGAAAAGCAGGGTTATGTGCCCCAGCTCCAGGCAGGGAGCTGGAGTGACTGTGTATAAAACACTCCATGGCCCCAGTGCATCAATGTGCTGTGAAACGCCTGAGGTTTCTATTTTCCTTCCCAGACGCTTTGGTACTGACTCTTATTTATGCCCAAGCTTTTTTTGCACTCCCTGAATGGTATAAACGGCCCATTTCTCTAAAGGAAACTTTGCTAGCAGTGGAAGTTGGGTTATTTCTGGGGAAGATGCTCAGCTGGTGTGTGTTATTACTGCTCCAACAAAGGAAATGGTGCTGGGCTGATTTACACTGCTGGAAGGCTTTGCCCCTCAGAGCATGAATGCATTTATGATACAGCCATGAAGAGACTGTAAAGGGAACAGAAATGTGATTTGTAAGGTGCAGCTGTAAACTCCATTTATTCCCAGGCTTGCTCCTGTTGCCCATGGGCTGGTGTGAATACAAACCAGCTCCAAATCTGGGTTAGCTGGAGATTTCTTTGAATGGAGCCTGGGAGAACTGGCTTATCCCTGGCTAATAGATTGTGATTTGACACTTACTGGGGCTTGGCAGCTCCTCTCTGAAGGAAATATCGATCGTGAGGCAAAAATCCAATATAATTGTAGAATGAGAGAGCAGGACATCATTGACACCACTTAGAGCCCGCAGCTCTGGAGAGCCCTTTGTCTCGAGTGGATGGCAAATGTTAATTAAGGTGCCCTCTCTGGCACCAGAGCCTTGATGTATTGTCTCAGGCTACATTTTCCTGTCTGTAAGATGGGAATGGCACTTATCTGGGAGTGGCTGCTCCTCACAGAGCCGTTCTCAAGCAGCTGTGGATTTACCCATCCATCCAACTCGCTGTAACTATGGGTAACCACTGGGAAAAAGAGATTTTGGAGGCAGTGCTGGGATAAGGGCCTGGCTGCTTCCTCTGTGGCCTCTCCCCATCCTCCCCTCTAGAGGCTCTTTCTGGCTCTATTTCGTGTCACCTCCTGGAGCAGGGAGGATGTTTACCTTCCCTCCAGGGCTGTGGTACATAAAAATCAAGTTTCTGCTCCCTGGGGCCATGGAGGGGAAAAATGATCACAGGGGTTTCATCTCAGCACCAACTCAGGGCCTGAAATTTGCATCACGAAACTGCAAATGGCTCTCTGTAAAATGGGGAACAGCTTAGAAGAAAAACAGCAGCACCTCATCCATTTCAGGTCTTCCCAGTGCCATTTAATGCCTGCTTGGGTGGAAATGTTTGGGACATCTCGGTCTCAGCCCTTCCAGCACGTGCTCAGGGGCTTGGATGAATTAGCCCATTAATGGGATGAGTCGTGAAAGAAAGGGCTGGGTTTCATTAAGCAGAGGGGAAAGAAAATAGTCATTTTTACAAATCAGGAGATGAGAAAATCTCCCTGAAACACCCCCAGCTCTACACTGGCAAATTATGTCACAGTCAGCAGCCCCAAATGATTAATTCTGCACAGTCATGAAGAGCAGAGCACCACTAATGCTTCACGAAAGGGTGAAAAGTGGCACTTGCCTTGTGTTTGATAATGGCAGGGGGTGAAGGGTGTGAGTGAAGCACAGTTAAAACCCTTTTCCATGCCAGGCTCTGGGTGTCTCTCAGAGTTCCCAGCCTTTGGGTTTAGCACAGAGGGCAGATATCCCGAGGTTTGCTCAGCCACATCCTTCCAGCAGCATTCCCAGGGTGTTCTGCTGACAGGGACTGGCCTGCAAGGTGCTGGCAATGCCAGAATTCAGCCTCGAGGGCACAGATTTGGTGTCTGGGGAAAGCAGAGACATCAAACACATCTCCTCTCCCTCATTCCAGGCTCAATTTATAATTTTATTCAGGTCCTGACCATACCTGGCAGGATATTGTCATCGAATCTTTGTGAGAAATGGGAACTCTGAGGCTTCCCAGGGAATGGAGGAGTACTCCTGCTCCCCAGGTGTGTGAAGCTGGTGTCTCTTAGCACTGTACCACGAGTTGTGGGTGTTCAGGAGTACCTCAAGCAGCACCTTTGGCTGTTGGGAGTTGCTAAATTTCAGGAGGAATTTTAGGAGAGTGGGTTTGAAGGGGCAGCACCTTATGAACACGGACAAGAGGTCCAGGCTGTCTCAAACACCGTTCATGCAGGCTGTCAGCTGCTTCATTACGGTGACTTCAGCAATTCCCTCCATTTCTCACCGGGTTTTTTCCCCCCCTCCACTTTGCCGCTGTCCAGACTCAGCCTTTGTGCACAGCCAGGCAGCACAGAACGAGGTGGGGACAGAAAAAAGCCCAGGACTCTCCTCTTTGGGTGTTTATAGAGGGGGTGAGCAAGACCCAGCGTGGCAGTGCAGCCCATTGTGGAGCACAAAGGCTGCAGAGAGCCCCGGCGCTGGAATCCAAAACGCTGTCAGCTGCTGAACTCCAGCTCCTTTGATGACTCTGCTTGTTGAGGATAATTAGACTGGTGCAGCACAGACACACACACGGATGTCTCTATTCTTCCTGCAATTGCACAGCACATGCTGTGAATCCACGATGAGCTCTTAGTTAAAACTCAGGGCAGCGTTTTCAACTCTGAGCAAGGTTTGGGAGTCCAAATTCTCTTTCAAAAGTGACTTAAAACCACCAGAGTGTCCTCAGGAGGCAGCAGGGTTAGCACTTGGTATTTAAAAGCACCACATTTTTAGGTTTTTTTTTTAATTTTTTTTTCTCATGATCTTTCAAAGAATGGCAGTCTCGAGGGCTTGCAGCATCCTCTGAGCACAGGCTGTTGCACAGCAAAGTGGCAGCAATAATCCAGGGATGAACTTGCAGAGGGCTTTACAAGAGGCAGAATCCTGCAGCAAACAGCCCAACACGCTGCCACCGCCACCGAGGGGGAAGGAGAACCAGCATTTAATGCCAACAAGGCTCCATTCAAACGTGCTGCATATCTGAAACCCTGAGCTCCTCCAGCGACTCTTTGCCTTGAGAATCTCATCAGTAAATTTAAACTGGCTCCTCACAGTGGTATCAGGTCTGGAGATAGGTGAAGAGAAAGAAGAAGGGACAGGAGAGATAACACCGGTATCTGCACCCCTCGAAGCTGATAGGAAGCTTGAAAGGGAATTGCATCCTAAGGATCAGGTTTTTAACTGCTTGGGGCTTTGACACACAAGGCACAGAGCAATTTTTCAGCTCCCTCAGTGACATGTGAGGTCTGGGTTGCACTTTCTGAGCTCCTCTCCTTCCTAGAGCAGAGGGTAAGATCAAGTTCAGGACCTTGGCTCGGAGACAAGAAAATCATCAGAGGGACGGAAGCCCAAGGAAATGTTTTCTTGTCACCATGTAATTTTAATACCAAAACAAACCAAGTAGTCAGGGACCAGGAAACTCTCTGACATCTCTGTCAGCGTTTGCCAAAGTCAGACAGCCTTGAAAACCACATCTCAGCAATCCAGGGAATGCTGGCTGCTGGCTGACCCGGGACCTCCCTGCACGTGGTGATGCTGCTCAAACACTCACACACGAGATCCCAGTGAAGTGTGGGGTGTGCAGGCACTAGAAAGGGGTTTGCTGTTTGGTTTCCTCCCGGAACACACACGAGCTTGTTCTCTGGGCCAGCAAGTCCTGCAGGGACTCGCTGACCTTGGCTGAGCAATCTTCGTGCAGGGTTGCTATGCCCTTAAACTCTTTCCTCGATGTTCGAGGCAGAGGCGTTTTCTTTGAGGATATCAGCCCCGAATCTCTGATTGTTCCACATCTCCCAGCCATCAGGTTTGATTAATGGCAGTTCCGTGTCCAGCATCCTGAATCACTGAGGTAACACCGAGCACTGCTGCTGCCATTATCATTTTAAAGTGTGATCTTATCACAGGAACGACTCCTTCCCTCTGATAAGAGATCTCCCTCCCCCTGGAAATGTTGTAACCTGTCATGGAGATAGTTGTTCTGCTTAGACCAGATCTAAGTCTTGTCATGAATGGACTGAAACTCTACAGATTTAGGCGCAAGTATCAGCCTAACTACAGATCTGGTATCTAAGCTTCTCTGTGCCTCAGTTTTCAGAATATACAGTGGAAATAAAGGGCCCTCTGTGCTTTATCACTTTGAGTCTTTAAAGTAAGGAACATGGAGATCCCCCCATCCCAAGCACACTGGAGCTGCCAGCACAGAACAACCTGAATCCTGCAGAAATCATCTCAGTCCCCCAGCAGAAATCTGCAGGAAAGGCAATGGAAAAACATTAAAAATCCATGTGCACAGCAGCCACGGGGCTGAGTCCCAAATGGATGTTTCTGAAGCCTTTCTCCAGAGCACCTTCCTGGCAGCTGCTGCCTCATCTCACTGTCCCTGTCCCACCGCAGACCTGCTGGATCCCCTCCAGCACAGATGGAGAGAACTGTTCCGAGGCCTCAGAGCTGACCCAGGAACTGCAATGCACAAACCAGAGCAGTTCATTGCTCAGACTGTTCCAGCCTCATCCCCCAAACCCCGGCGTGGGCAGAGCTGAGTGCAGGGAACCAGGGGCTTGTGCGAACGACCTCCTGCAGGAGCACCTCCAGCGACTTCTGCCCCTGTCACCGTTTGGAAACAGGTCACAAACTCGTCCTAGGAAACTCCTGCTCACAAATGTCCTTGGGCAGGACTGGAAATGGAAGAATTTTCTTAGATGGTTTCTCTGCTGCACAATCCACGCTCTATCCAAGCCCCAGACCCGCTGTGTTGAGCGATCACCACAGACAGAGCATTGGGGGAAGCTTTTCCCTAAGCTTTTGTGCCTACAACACCTGCATTTTCTGTTCGAGAGTTCAAGATTTCTTCCAGTGCTGCTAAACTTGGAAATCACTTCCAAAGAAGCCTCCCAAGCTGCTGCTTCCAGCAACATTTCTGTCCATTGGTTTCTCCCCTCAGGATGGGGTTTCCCTCCACACCCTGGGCCAGCACGAGTCACTGCGAATCAGGAAAACCCTTCAAATGCTTGGGCTCAAGTGGGACTTGGGTCTGATTTTGGGCTGGGTCTTTGTAATAGGATGAATTCCAGCCAGGAATATTTGCAAAAAACAAACACCCTGAAGGCAAGGCCGTGCAGGAAGGGAAACCACTTCAAAATCCAAAGATTATGAGCAGCACTTCGCTTCCACGCAGTAATTTCCCAAATCCAGCTCCAGCCCTAGAGGAAGGAGAGACTCCCAGCCTTGCTGTGCTGAAATCCTGCGATGTTGCTAAGTCTGTTACTAAGCAAAACATGTCTTAGCAGGCTAAAAACCCTTTCAAAACACCAGAGAAGCTTTTACTGTTTGTAAACTGGATCTGAGCTTTGTTTCTCTGATGATAATGAAACCCTGAATCCTTCTAAATTCTCATCGTTCCTGAGAAGGCAAATCAGAGTCAGACAGGTTTTATTCAGGTCCAGGGGAATTAACTCCTCTTCAGGCCATGAACACAGAGTTCAACCCTTTTCCAGGCCCAGATGAGGGGAAGGAACATCCATTTAGTTTTGGAAAGCTTTGCCACCTGTGTCGTCTCTCCTGCTTATCAGAGACAGCACAGTGACAGAAAAAGCACAGTATCTCTAATTTAAGTGCTCTGGTTATGGGCAGTGATTTACCCAGCCTGAGTAATGGCAGGGACCAGGGAATTATCTTCATTTTCTTAGGCCTGGATCTCTTCTGAAACAGCAGCTCAGAGCTGTGGCTTGAATTCGGAGTTGTACGCAGCAACTGAAACATTTGGCATATTATACATTTATATATTCATGCACAAATGTGAACCCAGAATTAAAACAAAGAAAGCAGGATTAGTTCTTTTTCCTCATGGTAGAATTTTAACTTTCTGGTTTTGAGGATGTTTTGGAGGAGTTTAAAGGCTGACATGAAACTTTTAAAACTTGCACATTCTGGAGCTGCATTGATTTCTGCACTATGCAGGATAAATAAATTTCAATAATTTAAGTTTGGTCAAAGGTCTTCTTCCATCCTGACTGAAACTGCAGTCCATCACTATTTTTTTTTTAATCTTAGCCTTTTATAGACACATTATGGATTTTTTTAAAATTGCTTCTACATGCATAAGAGTTGTAAGTGATCTCCTGTGGTTTTGATGGCCTGTAAATTACTTTGTGCTTTTTCTTCTCTCTACTCTCAGGGATATACAGGGATTAAACACAACAGGGAGAGGTGCTGGCAGGCAGGTTGGATGAGAATTAGGTGCCAACCACTGCTGGGAAATTCCTAACAAGATGATAAATAATATTTTGGGGCAACTGGGAAATAATATTTGTATGAAATCTCTTTCTGGAGGAATCCTGTTGTTGCATTTAGGGCATTGAAGCACTGGGGGTCTGGTTTGGCCTTTGTGTGAACAAGGGTAAAGTGTTTTTCTTGGTGCCCAAATTGCAAAATGGGAATTGTAACATCACCTTTGCCTTCCTTCCTTGCTTAAACCAGAGACTCCTTGGGATAGGGACAGCCTGTGGGACCAGACAGTGCGTAATCCCACGGGCTAATTGCAAAATAAAATAATAATGGCTCTGTGCTGGCAAAAGCCAGCCAGGCAGAACAGCAGCTCGTGGGGCTGGGTCAAAGGGATGACACACGGCAGCCGTCTGAGCAGGGCAAAAGCTCCCAAAGGTGCTTGGAACATCACCCTGTGATTTAGAGGAGCCCTGAACTGGAGCTGGTGCTGGGAAGAAGGAAAACAGACAGACCTGTGCCAAAAAATCCTTCAGAGGGGGGAACGGGGAGAACCTCCAAGGTCTTGGTCTGGGCTGTGGGACGTCAGTGCAGCCCCACTGATTTCAGCACCTGGCCTCAATGTATCTCAGTTCAGAAAGGAAGGACACGTCCTTTGATGGGCCCTGTATCCCCAGTCCCCCATAAACCACCTGCAGCATGGACAAGTAAAGGCTCATTTAATGACACAAGATCCACGGCAGTTTTGCACTCTCTACCTGACATCCTCTCTTGGTTCCAGCCTGGCTCAGCCCATTTTCTCCCCTTAACTCACCCAGTCTGTATTAACCATTCAGAAACACTTGGAAATCACATTTAACCCTTCACTTCTGTTTATTTTAACGTACACAGGGTAAAGCTGGAAGCCAGGCAATGTAAGTTTAAGTTCTCTCCAGGATCTCACTCCTGGGTCAATATCACACCTGAAAATTCTGATTCCAGCTCACCCCTGTGTCTGTGACCCTGCCTGACCTGCTCCTCTCTGTCCCCTGCCCCAAACAGTCCCCCCAGCTCTCCCAAAAAGCCAGGAGGCCCCTGCTGCCAGCAGCGATGGTATTTTGTGACATGCCTGACAGACTTGTCTGACAACTTGGAGGTTTGTTTTGCATAAGCCACCCAAACAGATGGTCACCACTTTTAAGTACCAGCCTGGCTCTTGTTCGTGTGCACAGAACTGAAATCCCATCTCACAAATTCCCTGCCTCCTGCTGCAACTGCGGCTTTGGGGCAGGAAACAGAGGTGAGACAGTTTGGGGGGAAAACTCACAAGGGCTTTAAGGCTACTTCTCCACACCATCTCTGGCAGGGAGATGGTGTTTTTACCTCCCTGGCATCTTGGCATTCTCTTTCCCACTTACAGAGAAATAAGCTGAGAGTTAAAAAGCATTTTCTGGACCTTTAGGGAACGTCCTTTTGCCATGCACTCCTTTCCCTCAAGCTCCCAAACCCGCGTTCCATTCCACATCCTACCCTTAGTGGCACTGCTCGGATTTTATTTGGTTTATTTCCGTTTTGCTTCCTGTCTGAATTTTAATGATGAATTATTGGTGGCATTTCTAGCCGGCTGGAACAGGGGCACTCACTGCTCCTTCAGATGGGATGAGGGGTCCCTCTCCCAGCAGAGAGCTGAGTTGTCACACAGGCTTATCTTGAACTCGGTATCAACACATCTGCCTGGCTGGATTTCCAGTAAGTACTTTTTGCATTTAAGGATATTTTACCCTTTTTCTGGCTTGCTCCCTGTGTTTAACCTCCTCTGCTCTGCACGGTGAAGCTCTGAGTGCATTTTAACAAATGTCAGTGCTTTCCTGGGCAGGAATGTGACCCATAGACACAGTTCCTGCGTCAGGTAAGAGCAGGGCTGCCTGGCAGCCTTGATGGCACTGTTGTGCAGGTAAGAACCACTTTCATTCATCGGATCAAGCTGGTTTTTTTCTTCCAGCTCCACTGAAAGATGCACTTCTTTTCTTCCAACCGAGTGGAGCATGAAGTCACCGTTCTGCTCTGCTCTTCATTTGCATTCGCTGTATCTAGAAGCTGTGTGCTGATCTCAGGAGACAACTGACAGCCGTAAGGAGTGCAAAGCAGCACCGTGGAAAATAAAAATAAGATTTCCTGCATGTGCTGGTGGATCCATGCAATGCCATGAATCCACAAGGAACATATGTCCTTACACTGCATGTGCCCGTCTCTATATTTATAAAAAAATCCCCTGTGACAAGAGAGGCTGCAAAACCCCGGAGTATTAACTGGTATCAACGACAACCAGAAAACTTGAGCAGATCACGGAACCATCCCGATCCCCCCCGGTTTCATTTGCATCCTAAAGCGAGCAGTCGCACTTCAGGAGTCACTGTTCCATCATTAAGTTGACATTAGTTTGCTGCCTGATTAATTTAAAGCATAAGCACAAGGCGGGGAGATTACACCAGGGCATTAACTGGACAAGGAAAAAACCGAACCACCTCGGGCTACGTATGGAAATTTACTTCTGTTGCTCCGTTGCTTTTAGGGGGACTTGCATGCGGATTAAAGAAAATCCCCCGGGTGTCCGAGCTAAAGCAATTTCAGTTCGGGTTGCAAAAACTGCCTCCCTGGCGATCTCCAACTTCCCGGCCATGCGGGCGGGCTGCGGGGACGGGACCGGGTGTGCCCGGCGCTGCTGCCTGGCCACGGCGGCCGCCGGAGGATGCGACCCGAGCATCCCGCGGGTCCCGCAGCATCCCCGGGCCGCTCCGGGAGCGCATCCCCGGCTGCCAGGAGAGCATTCCCAGCTGTCCGGGCCATTCCGAGAAGGCATCCCCGGAGAGCATCGTCCCGCTGCCCCGACAGCGCATTCCCCCGGCTCTGGGAGGCGGGAGAGCGTTCCCTGCTGCCCTGGCTGCTCCGAGAAGGCGGCTCCGGGAGCGTATCCCCTCGCAGCCGGGGAAGCACTGCCCGCTGCCGGGAGAGCATTCCCCGCTGTCCGGGCCGCTCCGGCAGAGCATCCCCCCCGCTCCGGGAGTGCATCCCCCTTCTCCGGCAGCGCATCCTTCTCTCCGGCAGAACATCCTCCCTCTCCAGGAGCGCATCCCCCCGTTCCGGCACAGCATTCTCCCTCTCCGTGAGCTCATCCCCAGGCTCCGGCAGAGCTTCCCCCCGCTCCGGCAGCGCATCCCCGCCGCTTCCCGGCCGGATCCCCGGCTCCCCGGCGCTCCCTCCCCGCGTCC
>VZRS01004720.1:0-17239 GCA_013398055.1 Ifrita kowaldi
GCTGGGGGGGCGCCGGGCGCGACCATGGTGCGAACGGGCACCGGATCCCGCTCGGAACCCGCGGCGGGGACGGCCCCGGCCCCGGCCAGGCCCACAGCGGGTTATCGGCGAAAGGCCCCGGCTCCGCGCTTCCCACAGCGTCCTGCCCCCGGCGGCTGACGCGTTAAGGGGACAGGCTCCGGCCCCCGCCGCCCTCAGCGCCGGTGCCACCGGCGGACGCAGGAGGACCGCGACCCGCACTCAGGGACAGCGCACAGCTCTGCACCGCAGCGTGTTTATTGTCAGTCACAGCCGGCACCGGCCCCGCACACGGCTCGGCGCTGCCTGCAGAGCGGCCCCGGGGCCGCCTCACACTGCGCCGCTGTGTCTGTCCCAGAAACGGGGAGCCGATGCGGCGCTCCGGCGCCTCGGGAAGCCGTTCCTGCCCCGGGCAGGCTCCCGGCAGCCCCGTTAGGAGATGAAGTGAGTCTGGGGGGTGATTTGTTCCAACTTGTGATCGGCCGGGTTCGCCGAGGCTTCGTAGTTGCAGATGGTGACTTCGTGGCGATGAGCCTGGGCGGAGATGGAACGTGTTAAATCCGGGGAAAGCGGGATTCCAGCCCCTCCTGAACACCTGACTGGCAAGAGCTGAGCAATTCCCCTCTCACAGACTGCTCATCGCACCACCCACACTCCCTTGTCACTGCCAGAACTGGAATTAATCAATGATTCGCAGCCCTTTTCACACCGTGGTTTCACTCACCTCTGTCCACTCCCCTTTCAGGCCTATGTAAAAAATCTTGGTTGTCTCCGCTCCGAAGTTCTTTGGGAAGTGCATGGAGAGGTGGTAAACGTTGGAGAAACGGGCAATTCTGAAAGAAAACACGCCCTGAGACCGGAGCTGCCGCTCCACCACCTCCCCAGGCTCCCACACCTGGTCTGAGTCAGACTTGGGAGCAAGGGGGGTTCCCCCCACACCTCTGGGTCAGCCAGGAGCTGGGAACAGGACACCAGGATGATTCTGCACCCCCAAGAATTCCCCCCCAGGCTGTGGGAAGGAGGTTTCAGAGGGCAGGACAGAGCTGAGGAGGCAAATCCTACTGAGGGCAGCTTTGAGGCACTGCCCTGGGCTGAGCCTTTCCTAAATTTGGAAGGCTGGACAGAGCTCCTGTGCCCCAGGGAGGAGCAGCCCCCACGCCCCAGGGTCTGTCTCGTACTTGGTGGGATATTCCAGCTCTCCCGAGGGATCCCGGCTCAGGCTGAAGGTCTGCTCTGCTTCCTTGGCTGTGTCATCAAAGGACATGTGAGGAATGTTCCTGAACCTGGCAAGGCAAGAAGGAAATTAACAACAGGGAGTTAATTAACAACAGCTCAGCTAATTGGGATTCCTCCGCATCCACCAGCACTGCCAGGGTTCTTCTCCACAAGAAACTGGACTCTGTCTTCTCACAGTGCTCCCAGTTTGCCCCCACAACCCCCAGCCCCTGTGAGGGAGGGGGAAGCTGGTTGCACTCACAGCCTCATCTCGGCCGGGTGCGTGCCGTCGTCCTCACCCATCACCATGACTCCTTTCAACTTCACGCTGCCTGTGAACCTGCCCAGACACACAGAGCAGGGCCTTTCAGCTCTGTCCTCTCCAGAGCAGCCCCAGTGCCTCGTTCCCAGGCGAGGAGCAAGCCCTGCCTGCAGCCAGAACGGAGCCAGAGGCGCTTGGGGACGGAACTCACGGGATGTTGAAGAGCAGCTCCTCGTCATCGTCGCTTTCCACGAACTGGGGAGAGAGAGGAGCAGGTCAGGGCTGGCCCTGGGCACACAGGGACTGGTGGGGGAGCACAGGGGGACAGCAGGGGGAATGTGGGGACAGGTGGAGGGAGCACGGGGGGGTCACCTCAATGGGGTTCAGGGGTACCTCGCTCATAGAATCCCAGAATATTTAGGATTGGAAGGGATCTCTGAGATGATCCAGTCCAATCCTACCTGGACCAGGTGACACAGGGACACGTCCAGGTGGGTTTGGGATGTCCCCACAGAGGGAGACTCCAGCCCTCTCTGGGCGGCTGTTCCAGGGCTCTGCCACCCTCATGNCGCGAGGACACGCCCACAAAGCATCAGGATACGCCCCCTGTGTCACATAGACCACGCCCATAACGCTCGCGAGACACGCCCTTATGTAACGTCATAATAGACGCGTTGGACACGCCCACAGGCCCCAGTGATACGTCCGTTATCCGATGGCCACGCCCATGTGGGCGGAGCCTGGCCCTGCACGTGCTGAGCCCGCGAACCGCCCGCTGCTTCCCGGGAAGGGTCCCGGTGATCCCGGGGAGGGGTCCCGGTGGACCCAGGAAGGGGTCCCGGTGATCCCGACCCCTCCCCACCCTGACCCCGCCCGGGGAACCGCGCAGCTGCTTCCCCGTAAAGGCTCCGGGGGTTTTATCCGTAGGGATTGTTCCAAGCACCGCGGTAACGGGAGCAGCACCCCCACCGGGATACCGGGGAGGAATAGCGGAGTGGGATACCGGAGCATCACCCTCCGAGGGGCCACTTGGTGTGTTTAACATTCGTTGTCAGAGTCAGGAAAGAAAGAGCAGCCACGGTCCAGTGTCCGGCTTTTATTGAGACATGATTCTCCTCTTTTTCATATAACTTATCTAATTAAAATATTCATCTTAGTTACCACAAAAAAAGGAACATAGAAAATTGTATATATACACAGTTTGGGACCAAAATACAAATACGAGTCCAAGTCACTCCCCCCCCTCCTCCTCCTCCCGTTATTCATCCTACCGGGATGGGGTGGGAAGGGGGAAGAGGCAGCTCTGCTCCATCCTTTAGTGTGTGGTGGAGCACAGAACAACTGCACAAGTGTCACGCCCCGAGACTGGGAAGGAGCACTTTGATCCCAGACTTTGCGTAGTGTCCCCCAGGGAAATATCCCCGCTCTGCTCCCAGCTGAGGGCCGGTGCCCACCCCTCGCCAGGCTGGATTTAGTGTCCGAGGGAAAGGAAGGGAAGGGCGAGGGGTTGGCATCGTCCCTGTGAGAGCAGAGTCACAGCAGTGTCACCTCCCTGCAATCCCACAGACAGAACATGGCCGCAGCTGGCAAAGCCTGGAGCAAAGGGACTGCTCTGAGAGGGAAAGAGCAGCTCCCCAAAACAGCAATGCTTGGGCCGTACCCACAGCTGAGGATGGAGCTGTGATATCAATTAATTGGCAGTTTAGCAGTGCCCAGATCCTTTGTTCAAAGCTCCATCGTGTCTGAACGCGATGCCAGGCTCTGCTTCCCTCCCCTCTGCCCCTACCCCAAGTACAGAGGAGAAATAAACAGTAGCACAACGGTCAGCAGAAGAGAATATATTGTTATCTAATTAAAAATACAGCAAAATTAAATACAGCAAAAACGCAGGAGTAAGGAGCCATTATTTTACAGCACAACGCACACTGAAATGCTGCACGGTAACATTAAAGCATCTGGGACTGTAACAAACTTACAGCACATGAGAGTCTGAGAACATTTTTCCGAGAACGTCAAACTAAACAAAGAACAGGACAAATAAACAGGAGACAGGTGTTCAGAATGGTTTTAAAGAAAGACATTTTTTTTTAAAGGAGGAGGAAAAAAGAAAAAAAGGAAAGAAACAACCAAACAGAAACCAGAAGCAAAACAGGGATTTTTCTAGAGCCCTCCAGGGAGGACCCTTCACAGCAAGGTTTCCCCCGGTCAGTGCACACAGACAACTCCACCGGTTTGGGATTTGGCAGCCAAGGAAAGCCAGCAGCACAGCTTCTCAGGAGCTGCCAACAACAACAGCATCCACTACCAGCATCTTTTCCACCCAGACAGCAAAGTCCTAGGGCAGCAAATATGGCTTGGAACAGGAGAATCCCTCCCCTCTCCGACCCACTCGGACCCCCGAGCCCTGGGGTCTCCCCAGCCCCATGCTCTGCTTGCACCACCCCTGGGCTTCCCTTTGGGGCAGACACAAAACACGAGCAGAAACCTTCCCCAGACGCACCCCACAAAAGCAGAAACCTTCCCCACATCACAGCCAGCTCCTGCCTCGGCGAGCCCAGCTGCCATCCTCACATCCTCACCAGGGCTCCGACCTCTCCAGGAGCTCCAGGGCACTTCCTGACACTCCCACCAGCCCCATCAAGCACCTTCTCCTTCCTGAGCTCCAGCTCCTCACACACCAGGTGCAAGGGAGCCTTTTGAGCTCCTGCTCTGAAGGACACACACGTGTTAGAACAGCCACATTCTGTTGCTCTCTTCCCTCCAACCTCATTCAAGTGGTTTCAGGTTCAAAGACCAAAATCCTTGGATTTTTCCATAGAGAGGACAGAGCAAAACATACAGGGAAAAGACAGGACTTAGGCACCAGCTTCCCAACTGGAAAGAAATCCTTTGCAATTCCACACAGAAAACAAGACAGAAGTATTCCTTCTTCCCACTAAGAGAGGCAAACAATGCCTTCACTGATATTTAAAAACTGTTTTCCATTGCAAAGTCCCCTATCTCTCTCCAGATAAAAAGTTAAAATCTGACTTGGTGCACAGTAAAACTTCTCCCAAATCCCTGGCAGTTTTATTCCCAGCAGCCAGCAGAAGACAACAGCAGCAGAGGAAACGTTCCCAAAGGTTCTTGGCATCCCTGCAGGACCACAAAAGCACCTGTACAGGATCTACAGCAACAGCACAGAGAAGGTGAAGAGCTCAGATTTTATTGACACACACGAGCAGGGAGCAAAGCCTCAGGACTGGATGCACTTGCCAAAGGACTGACAAGTGGCTGGGCCACTGGTCCTTGCTGTCCCAGAGTCTCCAGGTGAGACTTTGGGCCCAGCAGGTACCAGATCACGAGGAAAGGCTCCTGTGACACCCAGAGTCCGCTCAGACAGATGGATTCCAGCTCGAGTCACCGAGGCTGACCCCAGGACTGGGTTGGGAGGGGAGAGACTACTGAGAGCAACATAAATAATACAGCAGGGTAGAAGGGCAAAATATTAATCAAAACAATTTTATAATTTATTAAGAGGTTAAATAGTAAATAAGTCTCTGGATCTTCCACTCTCAGCAGGTGCCAAGACTTCACATTTTCCTGTGTCGGGAGATTCTGTACACCCTTCTTTCGACGGATGACAAAGCCAGAAACAGAATGTTGAGGACGGGGTAAAAGAGGGGGGCTTGACACTGAGAAAGGGACCAGAAAAAAAAAATAAAATACTGTGCCGTCATCTTGTGCAGATCGAAGCTTCTCCCAGCAGCTGCAGCCTCCAAAGAGTTCAAAGATAAGGAAGGGCTGTTTGGGTACCTTCTCCCCCTTCAGTGCCACTTCTCCCCAAGAGAGAAAGGCCCAGCTCAGCACTGCAAACTTATCTCCGAGAGAACCTGTTTTTGAAAGCTTTGATAGTCTTTGCCATCATTGGTGCAATTTCTGCAAAAGAGAAAGAAAAAAAAACCCCACCACTGAATCAAACAAAAAAACCCCCACATGAAAGCAAAAGTGACAGAGCAAGAGCTGAGAGCAATTCAAAGCTGCAGCCCTGGCAGACACGAGTGTTTGAGCGGGGCCCATCAGAGTTTTCAGGTCACAGACTGAGGAGAAGGCACTGCTTTCTGCACTGCACCAACACAGATCCCTGGTTAAACCCTCCCTGCTCCCTTCCCAACAGAGCTGCACTCCAATTCCAAACAGCTGCACAGACACAGGGCAGCAAAGGCAGAGGTTCTGCCTCACTGCTACCATCAGGACAGGCTGACAGTCAGCTCTGAGCAGGTGAACCAGATGTTTGCCTTTGCTTTTCCTCATGGAAGAAGCTTGAACAGATTTCTTAGAGAGAGGAGGGATACCAACATCAACCCTCCTGCACAGCCTGGAATTCTCCCACAGCAGAGGCAGCTGCTTGTGAAGGAGAAGCTCTGAAAGACCACAGGGATGTCCTGCAGGTTGTACTTACTCTTCACTGGGGGTTTCCTGGGGTCGTAGGAGGAGAAGGTGCTACCTGAAGATGGGACCGAGTGGGCACTGCTGGTGCTGGGCCCGTCGTAGGACTGCTCGTCACTCGCCCGAGCGTGGCTTTTGCTGGATGTGTACAGGACTGGTTTTATTCTGGAACACACACAGGACAGGCATTTCCATAAAGGATTCACCGTGGTTTGAGGCAATTCTAGAGACACAAGCCACGTTTGTAACAGCAGCGTGGCTGATCCAACGTGGAACCGGCAGGGACCTGGATCTCTGCGCTTCCCAGCAGGAAACAGGCTATTACAGTTACAAGTTTCCCTGCAAAAGGAGCTCCCAGACACACAGTATCCTTTCCTGAGCTTCAGGGGACAGCTGGCAGGAGGCCCCGAGCAGCAAGTGCTACAGAGAAACACTCACTTGGTCTTCTCTGGCAGAAGAGGGCCTCCAGTTCCAAACTTCTCCTGTCTCCTCCGTACGTCGCGAGGGGGCTTCACTGCAGAGTTCACAAATGCCATCTTGGCCACTCTCCCTGCAAGAGGACAGAGGGAAACATCACTTAGATCCAGCTGGCTATAAAGGAGGCTCCTCACTGCTTGTCTTACTACTGACAGTTCATCCACCTCTCCACAATCCATCCATTCCAAAGAAATAGTGACACTCTCCTTCCCAAGGTCTGAACTTCTTGCAGTGAGAAATCACACTGATCGGCTCAGCAGTTCTCATTATGTTCATCCAAAAACCAGGAATGCTTCCCCCTCCCTGGCTTTGGAGCAGCCACCTGGAACAGGAGGTGCCTCTGCAGCCCTACACATCCTTGCTGTAAAATGTTCCTCTGCATCAACATCACCACGGCTGAAAGCAAGACACCGCTAAACCACGAAGCAAAGGCAGGCACACAGAGCTAAGCAACTCCTAAACTGGACTGGTTTTAAGGCCAAATCCCTTCTCTCAGCCCCACCTTTGGGTTTGTTGGCGTGGGCAGAGCCGATGTTCCGTGCCAGCATGAGCAGGCGCTGCTCGCGCGCGTCGTGCAGCCGCAGGTACATCTCCCGCCACGACTCAAACTCCTCGGGCTTCTCGTTCTTGAAGTCTCGCAGGCAGTGGTTGTGCCACAGCTGATCCGTGTCCTCCACCAGCACCTGAAGCAAACCCACACAGAGCTGGGATCCCTCCTGACTCCTCCTCTCCCTCGGCACCAGCTCAGTGCTGGTGTCACTGGAATTCCAGCGGGGCCAGCTTGCAGCAAAGCCAGGAACTCGGGGCTAGCAAAAGCCACCTCATGCTATGAAAAAGCTCTGTTTACTATTCTGCTCCTGCAGGTGAGGACACCCCTGCACATCACATCCCTTCTCCCAAGGCACTCACGTGGTTACATTCCTCGATGCGGTACAGCTGCTCCGGGGTGCACCTCTCCAACACCGGCTCCAGCACGGAGAAAGGGACACCACCCACTTCATAGATTGCTAGAGAGAAGCAAGAAGCACAGGGTATAACTTATCCTGCTCCTTCCTTGCCAAGGAAAGGGCTTGAAACCTTGAAACACAGGGAAAATGCAGTGCACAACACCATGCAGGATGAGGGGAGGAGAAAGGAACCTAAGGCACCAATATCTCCAAGAAATATCTGTGCAAGCTCTGTCTGCCACAATTTCCAGTGCTTTAGCACTGCCTGAAAACATCGTGGGTGCTGATCCCTGCAGCACCTGGGCTTCCAGTGGGATTTATCCCATGTTAGTGACAAGGGGAGCTGCTGGGGTCTGTACAAACAAGCTGCCAAAATTTCAGTGCACCTGCACAGTGACACTGAAACAGGGAGAGGGACTTACAGTCGATGTTGTTGCTGAGGACCCTGATACACTGCTGGTACAGGGACATCATCTTTGGGAGGTAGGCAGTTTTGGAGCCAGAGTACACCTGCATTTTGGAATTTAACCTCCGGCCTGTGAAACCCGCTTCGCTCTCCTCCACCGGCGAGGACACTGCTGTGGAGGGAAACACTTGGAGTGAGGAGGGGACAGAGAAAACAAAGAGCCTGTCCTGATGAATGGCACAGGAGGCACAAATTGGAGTCACCCAGAAGCAACCTAAAGGGCAAAGTCTTCTCCAAGAGACCTGCAGGGCAAGTTCAGGAAGGGCAAACCCAAAGCCCAAGCCCCAGAGAAGGGTCAGTGAAGGATTCTTCTCATTTCTGATGGAGCACGTGGGAAGCAGCTGCCTTTTCTCCCTGAAACCTCTGCCCTTGGCAGACCCCAACAGGAAGACTTGAACCCAGCCAGCATCTGCTCCCTCTCTCTCCCACAAAGTGGCTCATTCCAAACCCATTTTCCTGCCCAACATACCTTTCCTTTTTGTCTGGGAGCAGGTGATGGACTCAATCGAGGGAAGAGGACGATAATTGGCCTGGATGGGGGGCAGGGGGATGTCTGGTAACGTTGGTACCACATCTAAAATTATCTGGAAGGAGAGGATGTACATGGAATAAGACAGGAATACGGCAGAATGTGACCTTCCACCAGCGTACAAACAGCACTGAACTGTGGGGGTTTTTGCATATTTTGAATAAACCACTCAAAACTGATCAGTTTGCACCAGGGAACAACCTCAGGGGGTGGCTGCCAATACGAAGAAGTCAAAATTTGGGAACTGAATCACTCAGCACCCTCCAGAAAGAGCCATCCACATTTTTAACCAATTCAGAACAAGCAGAAGCACTTCCTTGATCACAAACACTCATTATTAGTTCTGCCTCTTTTCCTCCTTCTGCAAAAAACTGCAGTGGTGGAGGAGAAGGGAACCTCAGAAACTGAGGGGAACTGAAAACTTTGATACGAAATTTTATGAAGCACTTATCAGGAGGAATGGCAAAGCAGGATTTAAAATGCTGTTAAACATTATAAACCCCACTTTATGAAGAGCCAAGTGTTTCAAAGTTGAGTAAAAAGATGAAACAGTAAAGGTTTTACATATTAGCCCCTATTTATACACCAAACCCTGGCACCCATGTGACAAAGGATCTGTACAGAAATATTGCTCGTTTTCCAAGCTTTCACAAAAGAAGGTTTGTCTTCTGGAACGAGCTGCCTTGTACCACCAGTTCTCTCCCATTTCTGGACACCAAAAAAGGTCCATTTTAGAGAAGCAGAAATACTTGAGAGGGGAGACATGGGAACCCTGTCAGCAGGAGATGCACTGCAAACTGGGCTGGATGCTAAGCTCACACCCACAGATACTCTGCTTTCTCACCTAGTGCATCATGTCCAATACTCTTTCACACCAATATTCAACTGAAGGTTCTCTTTTTTACTCTCCCCATTTTTGAATAAACATAAAATAATAAAACATAAAATCCACCCACTGCATTTTTTTTCTTCCCCCCACCCTTCACCAACTTTTCCAACAGGAAACTTAACAAGGCAGAGGACTGAGAGCAGCTGGTCCCACCTTCTTTGTTCACTCTCAGATCCTTCCAAACCTTACCCTCTTTGGTTTAGGAGGCTCTGGGGGTTTCTTCTCTGCCTTTTTCTCACTTGTTCTCTTGTGGCTTGGATTTTTCTGACCGGAGCTCGAGCTGTTGGGACCGGCTTTGGATCCGTTCTGTTTGCTGTGCCCTCGGTCTTTGTCCCCAGCTGACCCAGCCGAGGGTTTGACCACTTTCTTTTTCTTTTTCTGGGGCTGGTCGTAGCTGAGGTACGACTCAAAGGACATTGTAGGTTGTTCAAACTCATCCTCTGCGTCCCCCTCCCCAGAATTTGAGGGAAAACCCACTGATTTTTTGTCCACCTCGGAGATTTTGCGTTTCCCCTCCGAAGACTTTAAGCTCCCAGAACCCCCCTTCTCCTTGATCCTATTGCCTGAGTCGCTCTCAGCTTTCCGTTTCTCTGAGTTAGAGCTCTCCAGGCTCTGCTTGGACTTTTCCAATTTGCTCTTCTCAGAGTCCCGATGCTTTTGCTTCTTGACATGGTTGTCCAAAGATTCCTCCGAGTGTGGCAACGAGCGCGACTTCTCCTTCCTGGAGCTGCCGCTTTCCCGATTCTTCTCCTTTTTGGTGCCCTCTGACGTCCTCTGCTTCTCCTTGCCAGCCGCTGCCACGGGGGATTCTCGGAGCTGCTCTTTAAAGGAGGCCTTGTGCAACCTCTCTGGGCTGAAGGCAGAGGTCCTGTCGTCCCCTCTGCCATCGAGCCGCTGCTTCTTGTGCGAGGATTTGTGCTCTTTGCTCCGACTCGCGTTCCCTTTGTCGCAGAAATCGCCGGAGCTCCGCTCCCGGCCCGCCCCGAGCTTCTCCTGGAGGCTGTGACCTTTGCTGGCTTTCCGATGGAATAGTGTTGGTTCTTCCTGCTCCTCAGAGGCGTAAGGGTCTGTGTCCACATCCTGAGGGCTCTCACTGCGCTCAGGTGACACAGCTTGCCCACAGTCCGAGTACTCCTGATCTGAAGAGAGCACCGGGGAGGATCTGCCCCAACCCTTCCCCTGGTGGCTGCTATAGCCGTAAGTCTCGTGGGCTCTCTCAGGCCTAGGATACCTTTTGGACTTCTTTTCCCTATGATCTGGGCTATAGGATTGGCTGCAAGAAGGCTGGAAGGGTTCTGAGTAATCCTGATCAGCTTCCTCATCCTCTCTGAGGGAGGATTCCTGATGCCTTTTGCTCGAGCTGCTCCTCTCGTAGTCACGGTCTTCAGAGTCTAGGTTATTGCTGAAGGAAAAAGAAACCAGAAAGAGATTAAAACTGCCCAATATGAATGAAAAGAGCCATTCCTTGGACTGGAACACCTCTTACAGAAGACCAAGGCTGTATTTGGTAGCTTTGTGGCAAAAATCCCACTAAATCTCTAAGGAACAGCGACAAATCAGGGATTTAAAAGCTGCATTTCTAGTGCAAGAATTGATGAAGCACTTTTATTAGGACTAGAAACAGCTGTGTACAGAACCTTCTCCGTGCCTACACACTCCTGGCTGTGTGGTGCTGTGGGAAACGTCCCCCAGTTCCCCAGTTCAACATATGGGAATACCACCCATTCAAATTCCCATTAATAACTGGGCCTTTATCACTCAAACCTTTTTGATCTCACTGCTGAGTTCACAGCTTTGTTACTGCCACATGCCTGCTGGCAATAACTTCCAGTTTCCATAGGATTCTGCCTCATAAAAGCATTCTTTCAAATTACTTGGGCCTAGAACTTCCTGTCTTCAGAATCACAAAATGGGAAGCGAGCAGATTGCATCTTTTGCTTTATTAAGGGCACTTTTTTTGGCATCTCCTGTTAATCTCTTCATCAAACTGCAAATTCTTGGAAGTTGGCCCCAACTTCCACATGAAACTGCAGCTGTCAGCATCCCAACACTCCAGAGCCAGCAAAGGCAGGAAGTTTCTGCCAAAGCAAGGCAAAACCCCCAGGCAGAGTTCGCATATTGGTTTTACAAGTTTTTCCAGAGCCTTGGCCAGAGAGGTTTAAAACGTCCACTGAGAAAACATTCCCAAAGCTCATCCATGGGGTTCACTCACCGCTCTGCCTCCTGGGCCACCGGCACCAGCTTCTTCCACCTGGCCACGAGGTCCTTGGCAAAGTCTCCCACGAGCTCGTGTTTCCTCAGGCTGTTCACGGTCTTCCCAACTCCTGTCTCCTTCATGAGAGAGCCACGAATCCATCTTAGCAAAACTGGAATTCTCACCCCTGCTAAACTTCCTAAAGAGTCAGTGAAGGCAACGCACTCCCTGCTGCTGCAAGGGAGAAAGTTCTAACAGCAAGGATATCACTTTTATTATGTTTTCAGCTGAATTATATCATTCACTACATGTAAATCGAAGAGTTAATTCTACCTTAGTCAAACACTAATGATTCGTATTAATAACCCAAGTATTTACCGTGAGAGTTGGCAAGTTTGAAGACAGAAGTCATTAAAAACTGTAAGGATTAGCACTTCCTCATTTCCTGCCGATTTGTTATTGCTGGGATCTGCTCCAACTCTCATATCCCAGTCAGGTGTTAAGCTTTTGGGAGAACTGAGGATGACAAACTGTCCTCCATGGCTTCCCACCTGCCCTGGCACGCTCCTTCCCCGTGCCTGGCACTTCCAGAACCTTATCACAATCACGCCCATGACACTGGGCTGCAGCAGGTGGCCGAGGCAACACACCCAGTTCCAGGGAAAGCAGCACTTCCGTGGAAAACAGCTCTCCCTGGGACTCGACAGACACGATGAAAAGCCCGAGAGATTTCACAGCTCTTACCACGAGAATGTCAACTGTGATGGGTAACTCTGACAGCCTCTTCAGACTTTTCAGCAGCTGTGGAGACAAGAGGAGAAGCGTTCAGCGTTGTCACACGGAGCCACAGACGGGGATTAGGGAGGAAGAAAATGCTGCGCTGCCTGAGAGCTTGTTAGGAAGATCCAAGTGGCTGACAGCTGCTGTCTCGCTCCAAAAAAGCTCCTGAGAAGCTGAGCACGAGGGCCAGCTGCAAAAAAATCTCGTCTCCACCCACAAGAACCCACCTGAAAGTCTTGTAACACACTCAAATATTAACGTTTGCTTCACACGGGACTGCAACTTAAATCTGGCTCAAAGCACCAGGGACAGGAACACACAGCAAGAGGAAGAAAGGACTTGGAAGCCTGTGACTGTCAGAAGGTGGTGGGGGAATCACCCCTTGGAAAGAGGAGTGGGAATAAACCAAAACAAAAAGGGGAAGGAAGATTTCTAGATGCTTCTAAAGACCTAAGAGGGGAACCTGTGTCTCTGCTGCCAACAGGCTCTTTTCAATCAGGTGATAAAACAGCACCTGATCCCTTCCAAATTCCCTCCCTCTTGTTCCACTCTTTTCCCTCCACCAAACACCAGGGAAGTGTTTTTTCTTCCACACACCCCAAGCAAGGCCCTGCCAGCACCTTCAGCTGCTCCATGGGACAGGGTGGGACAAGGAGCCCTCTCCAACGAGCACCCCAGCCAGGAGCTGCAGCAGCTGGACAAGAGGAAACGGCCTCAAGCTGCACCAGGGAAGGTTCAGGTCGGACACCAGGAGAAATTTCTTCAGGAAAGGGTGGCCAGGCATGGGAATGGGCCGCCATTCTAAGTGAAGGGGACGTTCCTGTACCTCTGCCACCCAGGTGGTTTGGGACATCACCACGATGTCTGTTGGCTCTGTAGCTACACTACATGGTAGAACACATCTGACAGCACTGTTGCCCCTCACATCATTTCCCACAGCTCAGCTATAGCCACAGTCCAGCCTCATCAGCATTCCCATTATTATAGCCCCTATACAGCCCGGGCTGTGCTCAGCACTCCTATGCTATATGNGGAATCACCCCTTGGAAAGAGGAGTGGGAATAAACCAAAACAAAAAGGGGAAGGAAGATTTCTAGATGCTTCTAAAGACCTAAGAGGGGAACCTGTGTCTCTGCTGCCAACAGGCTCTTTTCAATCAGGTGATAAAACAGCACCTGATCCCTTCCAAATTCCCTCCCTCTTGTTCCACTCTTTTCCCTCCACCAAACACCAGGGAAGTGTTTTTTCTTCCACACACCCCAAGCAAGGCCCTGCCAGCACCTTCAGCTGCTCCGTGGGACAGGGTGGGACAAGGAGCCCTCTCCAACGAGCACCCCAGCCAGGAGCTGCAGCAGCTGGACAAGAGGAAACGGCCTCAAGCTGCACCAGGGAAGGTTCAGGTTGGACACCAGGAGAAATTTCTTCAGGAAAGGGTGGCCAGGCATGGGAATGGGCCGCCATTCTAAGTGAAGGGGACGTTCCTGTACCTCTGCCACCCAGGTGGTTTGGGACATCACCACGATGTCTGTTGGCTCTGTAGCTACACTACATGGTAGAACACATCTGACAGCACTGTTGCCCCTCACATCATTTCCCACAGCTCAGCTATAGCCACAGTCCAGCCTCATCAGCATTCCCATTATTATAGCCCCTATACAGCCCGGGCTGTGCTCAGCACTCCTATGCTATATGCCATACAAAGGGCTGCCCCTGATCCAGAAGATCTTCTCTTTAAAGCACTGTGCTCGTGCTCAAATCAGCACTGTCAGCCTGAGCTGACACCCAATCACCCCCACGTCCACCGTGCAAGGATCAGACAGGTTTGCAGGTTTCCTTCCTTTTGAGGGAAATGAGTTCCTTTAACCTACTGGAGGAGCGCTCCTGCTTTCAGAGACAAAACCCTCCTCGACACCCAGAGAGGGCTTCCTCTGACTTAAGCAAAACCACAACTTCTGTTCACTAGAAACCACTCCTTTATATTTAGGACCTAATAACTGTGACAGAAGGTTTCGGTTTTCTTGGTTTAGAAGAGTGAAACACTGATACCAAGAGTAGCTGCTGTTGCCTTGCCAGCACAGCTGCTCAACAAGTGCACTAGCAACTGAAGCCATCAAACCAAAGGCAGCAGAGACACAGCCACCTCTGCTGCCTTCCCTTGGACTGCCTGCCACAGTTCAGGGGTCAGGATCCCTCTGGGAAGGCCAAAATCCTTCTGGGATTGGTAACAAAGGAGTTTGGACTTGTGTGCGCAAAGGGGACAGGAAAGGAAAGGAAAGAAGGATGGATTTTTGTATTAGACAGAAAAAGAGTAAACCAGGACAATATTAAAGCAACTCTGTGAGCTTGTTAAATTCCTAGAAAGGTTTTTTCAGAGCTTACAAACTCTCCCTGTGAGAGTAAGAACCAAAGGAGGACTCATTCTGGTATCCCTCAATCCTCCCAGATATTTACCAGCTACACCCCTCTGTAGCATCTCCCACAGTTTTGTTTGCTCTTCAGTTATTTGTTGCCTTTGGGGCTGAATTCCAAGAAGAGAAGTGCTGTTCTCAATGGGAATGCTGTTCTCAGGGTGGTTGGAGACCAGGGGAGCCACACACTTGATCCAGAACACGTCTCACGAGGAGCTGAGTTATTCCACAGCAGTTGGTTCCTCCATGGAACACAAGTCATTGTGCATGAAATGCACCAAGGGAGACAACTTGGATGCAGTGAGGCTTAAAAGCTTGTACTAAACTTTTTTTCCTTTGGAAAGAAGCTGATGGAATTCATCCCACTGAGACCTAAGGGGACTGCAGGAAGAGCTTTGGACAACAGGAGGAATTTCTTCACAGAAAGGGTGGTCAGGCACTGGAAGGAGGTGGTGGAGTCCCCATCCCTGGAGGTGCTCAAGTAACAACATGGCACTCCATTGATATGGAAGGGTTCAGTCAAAGTTTGGACTCGATCCTGGAGGTCTTTTCCGACCTGTAACAATCCCAGGATTCTAAATCTGGCAGCTCATCTTGGGAATAACCAAGATCATACAAACCCTGTGAGGAAAAGGTGACCAGGTGGGAGGCACAAAACACCAGGCTCGTGTCTCGTGAGACACACATGACAAAACTCTTCTAAAACACCCCAGCACAGGGCAGGGTTTCAGTCAACTGGCCACAAGACACAACCCATAAGACCTTCCCTGAGTTCCAGCTCCAATCAAGCTCTGTTGAACATGGGTGGGTTGTTTTCTTTTTCAGAAAGAAGGCAGCCAGACCGTTACAACACTAAAAACACACGCTAATATCAAATTGCTCCAGCACGGCCCGGCTGCTTCGCCTCCGTGAAGATGCTCATGTTTTCCTTCTCCTCTTTCTTCCCAGAGCCCTGAAGCAGAGCTTGTACTTCCTCTGCTGGAAAAAAGAAGACTCTTTCCAAACCATGACAGCACTGTCCAAGATTTCAGTCGCGCTGTTCTGTGCCAGCAGCCCGATTTTCACCCGAAACCAATAATAACAGCACTTTACACCTTTCAGCAAGGCAATGAGTTGTACATGATACTTGGGCAAATATTATTCTTTCACATTCCTGATAAAATATTTTCAAAGGACCAGGCAAGAAAAGTGAGGACTGGAAATGCCCAGGGATGCCGTGGATTTGTCCCGCTGACGGGGTAAAATTTCTAGCACAGGAAGTTTCCTCACAAGATCTATCGAGACAATGCAATGGCAACTAAATTCAGGCTTAAAACCGTTAATGCTTCCAAGGATGTGGTTGGAAAAGTATCAGAAATAAAGAATATAGGTCACAGGGCCTTTCTGCTGGGGAAGAAAAGAGGTTTTCAAGTCATTACCCTGCTCTACCTCCTCTGCCTGCCCTTGCAAAACCACACAGGATCAACAGAGCAAGAAACGACTCCGCACCACGAGGTCACTGGAGAAAGAGTCGGGCTGTGCAAACACTGCCCCGAGACTTGCAGTGCTCCAGAAACACACCAGCAGTTCTCGCCCCAAGCTCACACAAGGGTCAGGAAACAGCAGCACTAATTCTCTGTGCACGGAGCGCTGAGACAATATTTGAAGCCTTGCCCATGGTCTCAGCACCATGAAGCTCAAACCCCCTGGAACTGACTCCTTGGCAGTCCCTCAGCTCCATTTGGGGCTTCACCAGTTAAACCCTGCTCTGGTCGTGGCTGAGAGGAGTAACCAGATCCCATCGCATCACCCCCAGCCAGGCTGGAGCTCCTACAGGGGCTCCCATTTCAAAGGGTCAGCACTCGAGCATCCTCTCCTCTTCCTGGGTGGTGGGAGATCTTGGGAAGCGAGTTCTGCAGGTGTTTGTCTCGGTGAAACAGCGTCAGCCCAGCACAGAGCAGCTGCACAGCCCTGCCTGCCTCCTCTTTCACTTGAATTACACAAAACGTGAACCAAACACGTGTGAATACTCTCAACAGATGCTCCCCCCTTTAAAACAGCAGAATGGAGTAACAGCACGCTCGAGTTCAACCATAATTCCAAATTTCGCTAGAAAAACCCGCTGTGAATGCTGGTGCCCAGCAGGACAGTCACTGTCACCAGCCGAATGTCACCGAACGCAGCGAGCCCAAGGCAGGTCGGGGCAGCACAGCAGCCGCTCCACAACAGCTGCTGCAAGCAGCACATTTTGGCAGCGGCCACATTCCCTCGTGGAGAGGGGCAAGAAGAGCCAAGCAAGTCCCCCAAGGCCAGAACAGAGGGAACAGAGGCGACAAGCCACAGATCCTGCCCGGGACTCGCGTCCCCCCCAGCCCCGCGGCTGTGCCTCCCTGCGTGGGCTCACGGCACCGCGGCTCCGCCACCCAACACGTCACCACCAGGGCAAGACTCTTCCTGCGAGTTCTCCGCTGCCCGTCTGCCCAGCCGGGCCCCAGCCCTGCCAAGGGGGACCCCAAAAAGGGACCCCTGCCCGCCACTGCCGCGGGAGGACCTCAGCAGGGACCCCTGCTCGCCACTGCCAAAGGGAGACCACCAAAGGCACCTCTGCTCGCCCCTGTCACGGGGGGACCCCACGCGGGACCCCTGC
>VZRS01004720.1:17282-27291 GCA_013398055.1 Ifrita kowaldi
GCCACCACCCCAAGCCTGCCACGAGGGGACCCCGAAAGGGACGCCCGCCCGCCGCAACGGGACCCCCAGGGCCCGCGAGCCCGGACCGGGCTGGTGGCAGAGGGGAAATCCCACCGGGAACAACCCCCGGGCAGCCCGCACGTCTCACCCCAAGCACCGCGGCCCCGGCCGGGCACGGAACTCCACGTAGGAGAAGCCCCGGCGGAGGGAGGCCCTGCCCCGCGCCCCGCGCACTCCCCGACCCCCCGTCCCCACCGCTGGGGCCCCGGCGGGCTGAGGCAGCCCCCATCACCTTCTTGGGCTCAGCGCTGCCCGCCAGCCGCGCCTGGAGCCGGCCCACAACTTCCAGCACCGACTCCGCCATTTTTACTGCTGGAGAGCCCGCGGCGGCGGAAGCGGCTTCAGCGGCCGCCGGGCCCACGGCGCTGCCCCGCCGCCGCCGCCATCAAGGCTGCGGGCAGGAAGCGGAAGCGGCGCGGCCTCGACCATGGGGGGTCCGGGCAGAGCGTGGAGGGCGCCATGTTGGGGCCTGGCAGCGGCGCCATCTTGAGTGCTGGCAGGGCCGGGCTGAGGGGAGCGTGGTGCCCTCAGCGGGGCCGCGGTGACAGCTCCGCCCTTCAGGATGGGCTGTCACAGAATTCCCAGAGTGGTTGGGGTTGGAAGGGCGTCTGGGGATCACCCAGTTCAATCCCCTGTCAAGGCAGGGTCACCCGGAGCAGGTGGCGTAAGAACGAGTCCAGGTGGGTTTGGGATGTCCCCACAGAGGGACACTCCAGCCCTCTCTGGGCGGCTGTTCCAGGGCTCTGCCACCCTCATGGAAAGAAGTTCTTCCACATGTTGAGGTGGAACTTGTTGTGGTTTATTTTATGGCCATTGCTCCTCGTCCTGTCACTGGGCACCATTGAACAGAGTCTGGCACCATCCTCTGACACCCCTTGGGGATATTTTATGGATTGATGGGATCCCCTCTCAGCCTTCCCTTCTCCAGACTGACCAGGCCCAACTCCCGCAGTCTCTCCTCACCAGGGAGATGCTCCAGTCCTTTAATCATCTTTGTTCCCTCCTTTAGACCCGCTCCAGCAGCTCCTTGTCTTTCTTGTCCTGAGGAGCCCAGAACCGCACACAGTTATTCCTCAGGCAATGTCACTTCTCCCCTATTCCTGTTGCCTCCCGATGGCTGCTTTTCTTCGGGATAGTTGGCAGCGAGGATGTTCTTGCAGTGCTGTGTCTCAGCCGAGTCTGGACCTGAGTCCAGCCCATTCCAGGTCTCAGTCTGGACCTGAGTCCAGCCCTTTCCATGCCCCCTGGGACTCAGCAAGGGCGGCTGACCTCACGCCACCCCAAAAGCCTGCTGTAAATGTAGAAGTGATAAGAGCAGTCAGCTGGCTGGGAGGGGGGGAGAGGAGGGAGGAGGATGTTGCATGGGGAAAGTTGAGGGTCTCTGTGCCTCAACCTGCAAATCCTGGTGCTGGGCAGAGCTTCCCGCTGGACTAACCTGTCTGAGAGCAAGGTAAGAGCAGCCCCAGCCTGTGGGTGAGTCACGGAGAGCCAGCACACACCTGGCAGGATCTGCAGAGACCTTGCGTGGGGCTGAATAATGGAAATAGTGGCATGAGGAAAAAGTCTTTGTTGCTTTCTAAAACGGGGCTGGAGGAATTATTAACAGCAAAAGAGTGCCTGGAGCTGCAGTGCCCAGGTAGTTTTCCAGGCTGGCTGGGAGTTGGCTGTGACTCAGACTCTGACTGAACCCACCTGCAGGAAAAGGAGACTCTGTCTGGTTACGTATTAAAGAAAATAAGCCTGACACAACTTTCTGAAGACAGAGTTACTCTGCTCTGCTGTTGGCTCAGTAATCAGGGCTGAGGTTAGCAGCACTGAAAAGATGTGAGGACAATGATTGTCTTTTAAGAGAAATTTAAATGGCCAGAAAAAAAGCTTCCCTTGCTGTCTTCCCTCCATTCTGTCTGGGCCCTTTGAAAGCTCTTCAAATCACTGCAGTTCCCTAGGTTAACCCAGCAGCCAGGATTAATCTGCATGAAAACTACCCCGTTCAGGTCACTGCAGTGACATTTCAATCAGGAGCAGCAATAATGTCCCATTTTAAGTTAAGTGCAGGTAATAAAGGTTGCTGTGCCCTCCCACAGCCAGACTTTGGAATAACTCAAACATGTGCTTGAAGTCGGGAAGTCTGTCAAAGGAGCCCACAGGGGACAGGCAGGATNTGCAGAGACCTTGCGTGGGGCTGAATAATGGAAATAGTGGCATGAGGAAAAAGTCTTTGTTGCTTTCTAAAACGGGGCTGGAGGAATTATTAACAGCAAAAGAGTGCCTGGAGCTGCAGTGCCCAGGTAGTTTTCCAGGCTGGCTGGGAGTTGGCTGTGACTCAGACTCTGACTGAACCCACCTGCAGGAAAAGGAGACTCTGTCTGGTTACGTATTAAAGAAAATAAGCCTGACACAACTTTCTGAAGACAGAGTTACTCTGCTGTGCTGTTGGCTCAGTAATCAGGGCTGAGGTTAGCAGCACTGAAAAGATGTGAGGACAATGATTGTCTTTTAAGAGAAATTTAAATGGCCAGAAAAAAGCTTCCCTTGCTGTCTTCCCTCCATTCTGTCTGGGCCCTTTGAAAGCTCTTCAAATCACTGCAGCTCCCTAGGTTAACCCAGCAGCCAGGATTAATCTGCATGAAAACTACCCCGTTCAGGTCACTGCAGTGACATTTCAATCAGGAGCAGCAATAATGTCCCATTTTAAGTTAAGTGCAGGTAATAAAGGTTGCTGTGCCCTCCCACAGCCAGACTTTGGAATAACTCAAACATGTGCTTGAAGTCGGGAAGTCTGTCAAAGGAGCCCACAGGGGACAGGCAGGATCCCGGGGACATCAATCCAGAACTTCCCCTGTACTTGTGTGAAGTGTTCTGCACAGTTAGAAGATCTTTTTTATCCCAGAACAACTTCCTTCTTGGCAGCAAGGAGGCTCTGGCAGTGCTGTGTCTCAGGGAGGGGCAGGTCTGAGGCATCTGGAGAGAAGACCTGGAAAAACATTTTGTTTTCCTGGGAAATTGCAGTATTTAACCTGTATCTTCGTTTCAAATCCAGCTGAAAAGATGAAACTGCAATTTTTTTCTGAGGAGTGGATAGTCTGGATAAAATGTGTGTTTGGAAACATCCAAGTGTTGTTGCTCGGAAAGGGCAAATCCCAGTTCCTTCTCCCAGTCCTGAGCTGGTGTCAGAAACCATTTCACATCCAAACACAGGGAGAGAGCAGCATTTGGGTCCCAGTTTCAGGACCCACTCCAGGATGTGACACCGTGATAGACGAGCTCTCAGTGGTGTAAACTGGGGAAGCCCCGTGAAACAACCACAATTCCAGGGATGGCTCAAGTGCCTGGGACTTTGCTCCTGAATCCCTGCGGCTTCTGAGTCATCCCTGCTCCCTCTGCTCTCCCTGGCACGCTGAGCTTGGCCATGCTGGCCCTGCCACTTTCCCATTCCAGCCCAGCCTTGAATCCTCTTTCCTGACAGGGACTTTTGCTAAACTTTTCCCAAACTTTTCCCTTCTCCGTGTTTTTGCTGGAGTCTCCTAATGCCCCCCCTTCTCTCCCGGTGCTAAATGCAAGCTGATTACTCAGTTCCAAGAAACCCGATCTTTGTGGCCAAGCGCAATAAACAGCCCCAGACATGTGAGACAGAGCAGCAACAGCTATTTCTGGCCAGATTTGTTCCCTCATCTATTGGCTGCTCCCAGCTCCCTCGGAGGAGGCGAGGTCACTGCTGAGTTTCGGACTGGAGGTTCAAAGGGAATTTGGGAATGTTCAAAAGCTGTGCCTGAGTCAGGTGAAACGCACCCTGGTGTCACTCCAGACAGCGGGGCCAAGCACGGCCCCACACCCCAGGACCAGTGGGTGCTCCCAGTTCCCAGAGCAGCCACCCAAAATCCTCAGTCCTTTGTAATACAGCGAAGGTGCTGGCCCTGGTTGAGTTGAGAATTCTCTCCTGCAGCCCCCTCAAAGCCTTTCACACAGCTCAGAGGGGTGCAGGGCTTGGGGGGCAGTTCCCATCCTTCTCTAGGCATGACCCAGATGTTTCTTGATTCAGGAGGAGTTTTTCCTTTGCTTTATTGAATGTCCTAATGAGCAGAAGGACATCTGCACCCCCACTATAAGGCTTCTCACCCTTCCTTTCTCATCAGGCCCCGTTCCAATCCTGCTAAGATGGCCCCGAAAAAGAAAACCCCTGTGAAGCGCAGGGTGGATAAGAGGGACGCACCTGTTGCCCCAGGGAGGGTGGCAGATGCTTTGCTGGATGTCGAACACCTCCATCACTGGAATGGTTTGCACGACAGCGGCTCCAATGGCTTCCACTGCTCGGCCACGGAGGTCGAGGCGCCGGAGCACGGAGCCGCCCTCCTGGAGGGGCTGAACCAGATGCGCCAGGAGCGCTTCCTCTGCGACCTCACCATTGCCACCAAAACCAAATCCTTCCAGGTGCACAAACTCATCCTGGCCTCCTGCAGCCAGTACATCCACGGGCTGCTGCAGAGGGACCCTCGGCTGTGCCAGGTGGAGCTCCGTGACGTGTCCCCGCTGGGCCTGGCCGCCGTCATCGCCTTCGCCTACGCGGGGACGCTGAGCCTGTCCTTGCACACCATCGGCAGCACCATCGCCGCGGCCACGCGGCTGCAGGTGCAGGCCCTGCTGGGGCTCTGCAGCGACTTCCTCGTGCAGGAGATGGCTGTGGAGAACTGTGTCTACATTGCAAACATCTCAGGCACCTACGGCCTCAACCAGGTGAAGGACGCCACGCGGAAATTCATCCGGGAGAACTTCATGGAGTTCTCCAAAACTGATCAGTTCATGAAGCTCCCCTTTGATCAGGTCAATGAGCTGCTGATGGATGATGGCCTGCAGATACCCAGCGAGGTTGCAGCCTTCCAGGCCGCTCTCAAGTGGCTGGAGTTTGACCCCAAACATGTCCGGCATGCTGCCGACCTCCTGAGCAACATCCGCTTTGGCACAATCCCAGCTCCAGACCTGGTCAACCACATCCAACCTGTGCCATGCATGATGCAAGATCCACAGTGCCACAAGCTCCTCGTGGATGCTATGAATTACCACCTGCTTCCCCACCAGCAGAACAGCCTGCAGTCCCGGAGAACCAGGATACGGGGAGGCCAGAGGGTGCTTGTCACAGTCGGGGGTCGTTTAGCATTGTCTGAGAAGGCTCTGAGCAGGGACATCAGCTACAGGGACGCAGAGGGAAACTGGAACAAGCTGACGGAGATGCCAGCAAAACGTTTTAACCAGTGTGTGGTGGTGATGGATGGATTTATCTACGTTGCGGGTGGTGAAGACCAAAATGATGCCAGGAACCAGGCCAAGCACGCTGTCAGCACCCTGAGCAGGTAAGGTGGGCCCCACCTGGCCATGTAGAGCCTGTGGAGGGGTCAGAGCTGTGCTGTGTGTGCCTGTGCCCCCACTGACCCCATGGGTAGATTTACCATCTCTAGGGTTCCTGTTGTCCTTCAGGGCTTTCTTGTCTCCCTCTCCGTTTCTGTCTTCGTCATTTAAATAAGGCTTGTTTCCTAAATCCCCATAAACTGCCACTGGATTGCCAAGGGATTACTTTTCAAAGAAGAGAGGAGTAACCATGGCAACCTAAACCATGCAGTATTTTGTTTGCAACCTAAACCTGAACTTCCCAGTGGCTCTGCCCACGGCTTGGCTCAGCCACCTGAGATTGCACAGGCAACATCCTTGGCACTTCCTGAGCCCAGCCCTTTATTGCCTGAGCACCGCCCCTCGGTTAGGAACCATCATGGGGCTCTTTCTCCTGCTCTGAGTGAGGCTTCAGGGAGCCACTGGCAGGTCTGCTTTCTCTTTCTGGCCTGTAGCTTACCCACCTTTCCCAGCCTGGCCTTTAGTCCCTGCAGCATCGCTCTGGGCACACAGCAGTTCCCTCTGCCATCTCGTGGGCACACAGGGAACTAACTGGTGCCTTCTTAGCCTCTCCCTGGGTCCACTTCTACCTGCCAAGACTCAACGGAGGGGACAGTGACAGTGCTCTGGGACACCTCAGAGCAGTAGCACTCAGCATTTCCAAGGCTGGGCTGTCCCCAGGGTTAGAGCAGCAGCAGCAGCACAAGTAGGATTTCATTCTGTGCAGTGCCAATCTCCACCTGCACCGCCTGTCCAGGTGCTTTCTCACTCCTGGAGAAGAGAGAGGCACATCAGGAGCTCCTCCGAAGGCAGATGTCTGGCAGGCCCCTCCCTTCTCCCCAGAGCTCTGCTGCTTGTCCTGGACAGACAGTTCTGCCCTTCCTCCCCCAGGTACGACCCACGCTTCAACACCTGGCTGCACCTGGCCAGCATGGAGCACAGGAGGTCCCACTTCAGCCTGAGCGCCTGCGACGGGCTCCTCTACGCTGTGGGAGGGCGCAACGCCCAGGGCCCCCTGGCCTCTGTCGAGTGCTACGTGCCCACCACCAACAGCTGGCACAGCAAGGCCGGCCTGGAGACGCCGCGCTGCTGCCACGCCTCCACCGTCATCCGCGGCCAGCTGCTGGTCACCGGCGGCTACATCAGCCACGCCTACTCCCGCACCGTGCGCTGCTACGAGCCCGGCTCGGACAGCTGGAGGGAGCAGCCCAGGCTGGGCACGCCCCGGGGCTGGCACTGCGCGGCCACCGTGGCTGACCGCGCCTACGTGCTGGGGGGCAGCCAGCTGGGCCCCCACGGCGAGCGTGTGGATGTGGTGGCCCTGGAGTGCTACAGCCCCCTCACGGGGCAGTGGAGTTCCCTGGCACCTCTGCCCACCGGGGTGAGCACGGGCGGGCTGGCTCTGCTGGAGGGGCGCCTGTGCCTGGTGGGGGGCTGGAATGAGAGCGGGAAGAGGTATCAGAAATGTGTGCAGTGCTACAACCCCGACCTCAACGCGTGGGCTGAGGACGAGGAGCTCCCCGAGGCCATCGTGGGTGTCTCGTGCTGCACCATCACACTCCCGCCATCCCTGAGCTCCAGGTCCAGCTCTGTGGCCTCGGCAGCAACCAGCACGTAAAGAGCCGAGTTCCACATGGCTTCTGCCAGGAGCAGGGAAGGACGCAGAGCTCGGGAGTGTGGGGCAGCTGGATAAGGAGGCACGCTGATGTCTGGAGTCAGTGCAAACTCTGGGAGCCAGGAAACTCTCCCCTGAGCTGCCTCTGTCTCCATCTCACAGCTTAAGCAGGGAATGCTCAAGTGGGGCAGACACAGAAACAAGACAGAAGAGCTTTTCTCCTCAGCCTGCAGCACCGGATTGCAGCATGGATTGGAAAAAAATGTGAAAAAAAAGAATAAAACCAAACCATAATGATGCAGGAGAAGGACCCTCGCTCCCATCAGCTTCCCCACAAAACTCACAACACAAGTTAGGGGTTAGAAAAATTTATTTACTTTTCTGGTAACAGGAACTGCTCATTTACCAGGAAGGATGATGCCATCATACTGTGAGGGGAAAAGAAAAAAGAACCAACTGAGAAATCACCACCAGGTAAAGGTGCAGTGCTGCTGTGCAGAAAACTTGAGTCACTGCAGTCATTCCAAGGCACCAGCCAACACTGACATGGACGAGCAGTTTTCCTGCAGCCAGCTGCCTTTGTGCTGTGCTGCAATGTCCAAGGGGGCTGTGCTCAGATAAGCTCTGCTCAGCAGCCCCCTGAAACAAGCAGCCACACGCTCCACAGGCTGGTCTGACCACCCTGTCATCTCTTAAAAACTATCAGCAGTCCCCAGCTCTGAGATTTCCAACCCAGCTTTCAGCAGCTCCCATTTATAATCCAATTATTCATTATATGGACAGATAAGCCCAAGAACTTGTTTTATTTGGGGATCTCTCCATCCTCCAAGTGTGGCAGCTGAGCCTGGAGCTGTGTCAGACCAACAAATCCTAACCCTGCCTCGTCACTTGTGAACCACGGGCATGCAGCTCCTCCAAAACTGCGGGAACCATTTACACAAGAGCTGGTAACTCCTTCCAGCTCTCCTGCCAAGAGCTGCTCTCTCAGTTCAGCACACCCAAAAAAGCACAAACAGCACCCGTGCTCAAACATTTCTGTTCAGTAGCAGCAGCTTCTACTGCTCCAGGACAGCAAAAATCCACAATTTAAGCACTCAACAAGATCTCCCCCTGCTCAGTGATTTGCTCCAGCCCTTCCATGAGGCATTCTGCTGATCCTTGCTAGGAAACTCTCAGGATACAAAATTAAACATGGACTGTACCTTTTGCTGGAACCAGCGCATGGCCTCCTCCTTCCCAATTCTGTGCTTGGCCCCGATGTTGCCAGTCCTGCGTTTCTTGTCAGCGATGCTGAAGCCCGGCCTGCCCAGCACCTGCAGGACGAGGCCAACAGCACTGCGTCATCCTGGCATTTATTGGTTTTCTTAAACTAAACAGTTTTCTAGGAGGGAAGCCTGGAATCTCCTCATCAGTGATGCCTTGCTGCTCTTTCCCTCCCCAAACTCAGCCCAGCCGTTTCAGTGCTATCCCGGGAGTTGCAGTCAGAGCAACAAGATTTGTTTCTGAAGAGGCTTTGTGAGATTTGTCATAAATCAGGGGTTTTATGGCAGCTCTGGGAATCTCTAATTAGACAAACGTCAACAAAATCCAAGTCTATCTTCCAGCACTTGGCAGCAAGTCCATGGGAGCCAGTTCTTGTTCTAGGCTTCTTCTGGAGCTTTCCCACAAGCCCAGAAAACAGGGAATACTCACCACATAGAAATCCAGGCCGTAGATACCGATACTGGGATCGTATTTAATCCCCAGATCGATGTGTTCCTGGATTCCAAAGCCAAAGTTCCCAGTGTCTGAGAAGTTGTTTTTTCTCAACTCGTATTCTCGCACCTGAAATGTTGGTTGGTGGTCACTATTTTGTTCCCAACTGGAATCAGAATTAAAACTCCTGCCCACTGCTACCAGACCCCCAACTTGTTCACAAGCTATCGGGTCTTTATCCCTAAAATTTTACTCCCCCAGCTTGCTCCTAAATCCCAGCAGCAAAGACTGAACCCCAAAATAAATCAGCTGCTGCACCAATTAGTTCTTAAATAAGGATGAAAGAGCACACAGATAAAGAGTGTGAACATTTCAGCCCACATATCTGATCTCTACCTAGATCAGGTGCAACATTTTGGAGCATACACTCCTTCAGTCGGAATGGAAAAGTTCTGTTATTTCACAAGCCGAAGATCCAGCCCAAAATTCTCACCTTCAACCCCTTCTCCAGAATCTCCTCTGCTTTGGCCCCGCGAACCGTGCAGTGAACAGCGATTTTCTCGTTTCTCCTGATCCCAAAGGATCTCACCGTGTATCGGGCTGTAGGCAGCAACAGTTACACTTAGAGGACAGCCAGAGAATTCCCACCCGGGGGATTCAGAGCTTCTTAAGCCCAAATAAATTTAAGGGAATTAGAAAGAACCGAGGCAGCACTACGTTCCCTATTTAGGGATGTTGGCAGAGCAGCAGCCTGAGTTTGGAGAGAGAACTGAAATGACACAAACGTGCACCAGCCCCTGAATATTTAAGCCCCCCGATTCTCCAACAGCTCTCCCAACAGCGGCTCTGCCAAAGCTCCCGGGAACCGCGCTGCCACCGCACCCACCGGAAAGGAAGGAAAACAGCCGGGAAAACAACCAGGGCTCCTTGGCAGCCCCTCACCTTTGGAGAAGACGGGGGTCTGCCCCGTGAGCTGCTCCAGCACTTTGGCAGCGCGGGTGAGCCGATCCCCGCTCTCCCCGACGCAGATGTTGAGGCAGAGTTTGCGGATCCGCAGCTCCCGCATCGGGTTCTCCTTCTCACCTTGGTCTTGCTGCGGAGAGACCACACCGGGGGTGACCGGGGGTGCCCGGGGCACAGCCCGCCGCTCGCCCCGGCAGCCCCACGACGGCTCGCCAGGGGTCCGCAGAAAGGCTCCCGCAGCCGGACACCGCGCCCCGCTCCCCGCCGGGGCCGAACCCCGGCGCCACGGCCCCTTCT
>VZRS01004721.1:3496-23527 GCA_013398055.1 Ifrita kowaldi
AATCACATTTTCAATTCAAATCTGCTGCTATTTGATCCCCCGGGGGTGGCAGCGGGGAGGGTGGGGGATATTTTTAGCTGTGCTTAAAGCTGCCGAGGGGCGGAGGGAGATCGCGCAGGTTGCTGTGGCCGGGAAGAGTTGGAAGGGATTCCCCCCCACACACCCCTCTTTCCCTTTTTCCTCCTCCTCCTCCTCCTCCTCGTTGCACATCTGAGGGCGGCAGCGGGGCTGGCTCCCCCCTCCCGGAGGTCGCCTTTGTTTTCCCCGTGTCGCTTCTCCCGAGCAGCCGAGGGGGCGGGAGGGGGCCGGGGCCGGGCCAGGCTGGGCTGTGCCGGGCTGGGCTGGGCTGGGCCGGACCGGCCGCCCCTTCTCCTCGTCGCTCGCCGGAGCTCGCCGAGTTGGTGCCGTTCCCCCGGGCGGCAGTTTTCCCCCCGCCCCGGAGCTGAGCAGCCGCCGCCCCCCGGGACCCCCATGGCACCGCCACGATGTTCGTGTCCCGGCTCCTGGATTTCCAGAAGACGCGCTACGCCAGGTAAATCCGTCGGTGCTGCGGTCCCCGACCTCCGGTGCTCGCGGAGCCCCCGGACAGCCCCAACCCCTCCCCGGGCTCGGCTCCGCTGGGCTGGAGCCCGAAAGGATCTTCAAAAGCTGCTGAGTGCCTCAAAGCACAGGGCAAGTGCGGGCTGGGCTTTTGGCTACCCGCTTTTCTGCATCCTTAAAGGATTCTCAGCATCCTTGAGAGCCTTCGCTGCCTTTCGCTGGGTCTAACTTCACCGCGGCTCTCCCGCTGCCGGGGGAGCAGGATCCTGCCTTCCCGAGGGATCGGACTCCAGTGCTGGCTCCGAACCCCCCATGGAGGCACCAGTGTGGTCCAGGGTCCCGCTGCACCCAGGTGAAACCCCCTCGGGGTGGCTCTCCCAGCCCGGACCCGCAGGCTCAACAGGGTTCCCATGGGATGCACCGATGGTGGATCCTTCTCTCCCTCCATGAAATCCCCAGAGAGGTTTTCCAGCAGCAGCCGGGACTTGTTTTAAAAGCTCAGGCGTAGCAGGAAACCTCCCGGTGTTACCTGTGCAGGGGGAAACCTGAGGATTGCTGAGCACAGGTCAGAGGGCACTTGGCCACACGCGCTGCTGCGGGATCAGATGTGGCCCTTAGGAGGGAGCTGGCAGGTGACACGGGGACAGCGTCTGCAGCCCTCTGCTCCGCGGGTGGCCGGGATGAGTCCGATGGCACCGGGTGCTGCACAGCCAGATGGGGACCAGGGGGGTGCTGGGGGTGCTGAGCTTTGCACCGAGGACACGCTTTGCTTCCAGCTCTCTGGGTCTGTGGTGGGGAGGTTTTCCTGCCTGCGGAGGGTCCCACGGGCTGGCACAGCTCCTGCGGGTACTCAGCTCTGTGCTGCCACTTCCACACTCCCAGTGATCCTGTTAGGGGCAGATATCAGAGAAAAACCTGTGTGAAAAGAAGTGGTGACGGTGTTTCTTGCCTGCTCCAGGCAGGATGATCCCTGAGGGATGTTTGTCTGGGCTGGGTAAGGACAGGAGACCATCCTCCTACACCCTCCAGCCATCAGCTCCTTTCCTTCCAGGTGTCCCGTGGGGAAAATCCATGCTTGCATCTCCAAAACCTGCCTGAAATGTGGCCACTTGCTCAAAGACCGTTTTGATGCTGTATCTGCCTCCTGATAACCTTTGCCGGGGGGAGAGGCAGGAGGCACCCAGCAGGTCTGCACAATGTGCCTGGTACAAAACCTTGTGAGAATGGAGAATTCAAGACTCCCCCCAACCCCAGCTGGCATGCAAAAGACAGAGCTGGGGGAAATGGAGCTGAGCAAAGCTCTGTACCCTGCAGAGCACGAGGCAAACCATACCTTTAGCCCGTGGCAGGGGTGCAGAGGCTCTCTGGGAGCTGGGCAGCAGATCAGGGGCTGCTCCACTGACATCAGTCTCCCCCAGCAGAACCCATCTGCCAAGCTGTTGCTTGATTTATCCTGAATCAGCGTGCTCCAGCCTTGTTGTGGTCAGTTCTGGAGACAACTTGTTAAATGGGATGAGGCATTACAGAGAGCCTTGCAGGGATGGTGCCCACCTGCAGGGCAGGGGCTGTGGGGAATGGGAAGGGTCAGATCCACGGGGAATCCTCCAGCTCTCACTGTGTGCCAGGGCTGGATGGGGAGCAGCAGGAGATGGGTGCTCCCTTGGCTTTCACCCCAAGAAAATCACCAGCACGTGATGCTAACCCAGGGCTTCCTGTATCATCGCAGAGATCCTCTTAGCCTAGTGCTTAAAAATAACAGTGGGATAATCCCCGTCCCCCCCGCACTCCATGCACACCAACTCTGCTCTCCTTGGAAATACTCTGCTGGGGCATATCCCAAAAGAAACCCTAAAGCTGCTTCTTCCTTTGTGCCAGGGGTGCTCTTTCAGCTGAGCTCTGAGGTGGGAATTGAGGCAAGCAGAAGCCAGGGGACTCATGGTGGCACGTGTCCTTCAAGGCAGCAGAAGCACCTCAAGTCCTGTGTTCAGTTTTCACTACAGGAAAGATGTTGAGGTGCTGGAGCAGGTCCAGAGAAGGATGATGGAGCACAAGTCTGGTAAGGAGCAGCTGAGGGAGCTGTGAGGGGCTCAGCCTGGAGAAAAGGAGGCTCAGGGAAGATCTTCTCACTGACCACAACTCCTGACAGGAGGGTGCAGCCAGGTGGGGGTCAGGCTCTGCTGCCAGGGAAAAAGGGATGGGATAAGACAAAATGAGCTCAAGCTGCACCAGAGGAAGTTTAGATTAAAAGGGTAGTCAGGCATTGGAACAGGCTGCCCAGGGAAGTGGTTGAACCACCATCCCTGGAAGTTTTCAAAAACACGTGTGGATGTGGTACCTGGGGACATGGTTTAGGGGTGAACATGGCAGTGCTGAGCTAATGGTTGGACTCGATCTTAACAATTCTATGGTTCCATCTTGCAACATCTTTTCAGAGAATGTGGCCTTGCTTATGGCGTTCCTTGAAAAAACCAAAAAATATCAAAGTTTTCCTTGTGGTGGAAAAGCCTGGAACAGGCTTCATTTTTCATGTCATTTTATCTAATTTTGAGCAAGGACCAAGAAAGGAGGAACTTGGCCATTGATACACCCACCAAAAGGAATAAATAAAACACAGTGTGATGATGAAAGACCTGTTGTGTGAGAACAAAGAGATGAAAAGCAGTGATCAATGTGGGAACGTTCTGTGAACTGCCAGGAGAAAACTCAGGGCTGGAGGGGCACCAGGCTGCCTCCAAATCCCTCCTGGCTGGGCTTTGGAGATGCAGCGTTAGAGCTGGGACAGAGGGGAAGAAAGCAAAGGCAGGGGCTGTCACCGTGGTGGGAACAGGGTGCGAGGCAGTGCCATTTGAGCACGCCCTGGTTATAAATGAGGAACTCGATGGTTTCTGCTCCGCTGTGGGGCCCAGGAGGCTCTTCCATCACTGACACCGTGGGGAAATGGAGTTTCAAAGCACAGTTTCTGCAAGGCTTTCCCTGTCACTCACAACCTGCACGCTTGACAAGCGATATCCATCTCCTGCCCGACCGGCCAAGTTCAGCCACAGCATCAGCACAGCACAAAGTGCAGGCAGATGTGATTCCTCCTGCTTTGTCCAGCCATCAGAGGGTTATCCTCTCACTCCCCCTCCACTTTCCCTCTCAGCTCACCAAAACGGTGCTGGGTCTCTCCCAGACCAACAGATCAGACCAAGCTGCTTCTTTATCACTGGACTCATTGGTCAGGTTACACTGACCTGGTAACCAAACCCTCCTTGCACCTCACCACCAGTTTTGACCCCATTTTGGCCCAGTTTTGACTTGAACATGGTCTGGTCCTACCTGCTCATGTAGCTGCCAAGGGGCTGAGTATCTCCCTGTGGGGGCACTGAATGCTTCCCAGACTTTGGCCATCCAGAGCTGTAATTGGAAGGAAACCTGATTAATCAGGGAGCTGCTGTATCCAGCCAGCTTCAGCATCTCTGGAGCAGCAGTGGAGAGGGGTTTGCTGGGAGCTGCAGAGCACTGAATCATCCTCACAAACTGATAGCAGCTCCTTTGATTTGTGCATGTAAAAGTCTCTAAATCTTACTGTGTTTGCTTGGCTTGCCTTGTGTGGAGCAACACAAAGAGGATGATATAAATAAAATGCCCAATTAAAATAAAACAGATATAAAATTTATTTCGTGTCCGAGAATTCGAGCACACAAAGCCACGATCGAAAATGGAGACAGTGCCAAGCCCGGGATTGGAACTGGGTGAACACAGATCTGACCTCTATCGCATCAGACCTCCCCTTGTTCACGACGGCCGCTTCCAGCAGCTTGGTTATATACAGTTTTTTCCCATGAAGTCCGGATTTAGGGCACTTGTCATATTCATGAAGTACACCATTCATGGAGCTGGGGTGGACAAAACGTATCCTGTCCTTGATTAATGTCCCATCACCGGTGGGAGTTGTCTGATGGCCCATGATGTTCCATATCTCGGTTTCCGATCCAGTCGTTAACACTCGAGCTGGGAGGGGATTCTTGCGAATAGTTGATCAGTTCTGCTGGGAAGTTCTCTTTGAAAATGCAAATAGCTGGGGCCAGCTTGATTCTTTCTCGACGAGTTGTGGTTCTGTTTTTGGGATGTAAATTAGTTCCCGGCCGAGGTTACAACTTTTCCCTGGGCGAGTTTTATTCATTTTTACATAGTTACAACTCCATATTTTGACATTACATATTTGAGCACGAATTCCCTATTTCATATATAACAGAGGAGCAGCTGGGAAAAGCCACATTAATGTCTCAGCCCAGGAGCAGGGGGCTCTGTGAGGGTCTCTGTAGGTGCATGGTCCAGGCTTGTCCTCACCTCCCTGTGCCTGCAGTGCAGGGACTGTCACCTCCTCACCAGCATGAGGGGATGGAGGTCTGAGCTCTACACTTGCTCAAACCCAAATCCTCTGAATTTGGGGAAAGGCAGCTGGGAAGACCTTCCTTTTTTCTCCCTGCACCTGTAATTATCGAGCAAGGAGACATTCCTCAGCTTCTCCAGCATCTCTGGCCAGCACGGGGAGAGGAGAACCAGCAGGAACCGAAGGAGCAGGAAATGTTGGGGTGCTCAGACTCCCAGCAAAAGGAAAGCAATGCCAGGCTGACAGCCTGGACAGAGCCACCACATTGGGAAGACCTGTTCCCCATTCCTTTGCCACGAAAACATGAGCAGCCCTCGCCTGCTCCCACACACTCCCAGATGCTTTCCAAGAGCTCTGCTTCCCCCACAGCCCATGTGGGATTAAGCAGCGAGAAGGGAAATGCTTTCAGTGTTGATATCACAGCATGAAGCTCCTCGAGAGGCAGGGGCTGCTCACCTCACAAGCACCGGCCCCATCAAGACCTGCCCATCCCAGCTGAGCAGACAGACCCCCTTGATGCAAAAGGCACTGCTCCAAGAGATGGAGAGGCTCCCAAAGTGCCTGAAAACCAGGATCAGCTGATGTTACCAACCAATTTCATGCTGGTTGCTCTGTGGGGCCAGGTTGACTCAGGTAACCTCTTAAAATGGCACCAATAGAGTCACTTCATGTAGGTTTAGATGCTCAGGGTGCATAACTGAAGTCAGGTATTTGGAGGGCAACAAGCCCTTGGAGCATGATTTTTGATGGGATATCCACTCTAACTGCCCCATTCCCTCCTCTGCAAGGGTTGGGGCACCCAGCAGGACAGGCTCAGGTGGGGACCACCACACTGGAGATGTGCCTAAGTGGGCAGACCAAGCCCCACGCCTTGTGCTTTTGGGGGAAGGATGGTCTCTTGGCTGCCTGGGAAATACATGATCTTTCCCCTCCTTCGGCTGGTGTTGGATATCAGCCTGATGTGATTCTTTGGCACGGTTTGCTGAGGCCAGCTTCACGAGGTAGCAGCCAACACAAGCCATGGGAAATTCAAGCCACTGCCCAGCACGGCAGGTCAGTGACTATGAGAAATGGGGCTCTGCCAGGACGGGTCCCGGGCTCGCCTCCCCTCCTCCTCCCTTCCCACACCCCCAGCTCCACAGCGAGACAAAGCCATGCCAACCAACTACAACTCCCAAAGAAAGGAAGGGAAAAGAGCACAACTTACTCCAGTCCTTCGCTCCCGAGGGGTGCCGGGCTGCAGCTGCACAAGGAGGCTGGTTGAGTCCCCAGAGATGCTGCTGCCAGGGGATGGATGCTCAGGGCTGGGTCTGAGACATGGCCAAACACAGAGATCAATCAGGTCTCTCCAGGTGTGACTGAAACTCAACATTTTCATGCAGTGAGAATCCAGAGCCTGATGGGCTCTCTGTGATAACACTGCAACCTCTCACGATAACACGATACCACAGGTGTCATATTCCTGGTGGGTGAGTCAGATACAGTGAGTTAAGCCAAGCAGTGCTGACCTTCAGGAGAATTTGGAGTCAACTCTGTGCTCCTGTTTGAATTTACAGTCCAGGTTTGCTGCTGCTGAGGAAAGGATTTTATGCAGAAAGAGATCATGAGGTCAGGGCAAGGAGTTGCCTCCTTTCTGTGCTGAGCAGCGCTGGCTGGCACAGCAGTGTTAGGCACAGCCCTGCTCTCTGTTGTAAGTAATACTAATAGAAATCTTACTATCTGCATGCTTGGCTGGTGAAATACATGATTTTCCTTCTGTGCCATTGCTGTCCAGAGGCATTTGCTGAATAATTTACAGAAATGATTTGTACTTGAACAGCATCGAGGAATCCCACATGAGAGCCTGGCTGTGTTTCTCAGGCCATGCTGTCGGGAGATTTTATGAACCTGGGACATGGTCACCTGTCCATGTATTTCAGAGTCACAGCCAGGGTTAGAGGCTGGGAAAGCTCCCGCCCTCAAACTATCCAAATCTTCTGCCAGCAGGCATAGGATCCAGTGGTCACACTCAGTCCTGCCCACCTTGGGCTGTTGCAGTAAACAGGCAGAGCCAGCTCAGGATTTATCCCACTAACTTCTCGCTCAAGGGAAGGCAGCAAGGAACATGCACAATGACTTTCCAAACAAGAAATTAACGAATAATAGAGGATTTGCAGTTCTGGAAACAGTCCTTCCAACATTCACAAAACACCTGGGACATCAGAGTCATTTTGTGACTAATCAGCTGTTGTTGGATGTCTCACGAGTACCAAACAAAACAAGAAGTCCCAGCTCAGAAAGTAATTTGGGAAACACTCACCAATCCCATCTGTTGTGAATAAACAAACAGCTCTGCTGTGGTTGCAGGGTCATGAATTGCCTTGGAAGAGTTAGAGATACCATCTACATGGAGAGCTGGGGAGAAAAATAAATATCCCTGCCCACAGGATGGGAGTATGGACACTTAGGACCCTGGCGGGAATTGCTGCTGAGTTTCCACCACCAACCAAGCCCTGCTGGGTGTATATGGACTCTTGTGGGTGCAGAAATGGTCAATGCCCACATCCAGCCTGGCTTGGAGCCTCCCGTGCTTGTCCCTGCTAGGATGAGGAGCAAGAAAGGAATTGTGTATCCCCTTGGTATGTTCAGGGGAAGAGCAGCGTATGCCCTCCTGCACCCTCTGAGGCAGCAGGATGTGTCAGGGGGTTGTCTCCTCTGTCCCTTCTCAGGGGACATCTGTGCCTGTGGCTCAGAGCCAGGTACAACACGGACCTGGCTGAGCACACGGTCCCTGCCTGGGAGCATCTCTAAGTCAGCAGCAGCACTTGCTCAGCATTTCTCAGGGCATGCAGGTTGTGTAGTGCCAGGGGATGGTCTACAGCCAGCCCAGGGTGCTGGTACACGTCAGAGTGCTGGGAGCGAGCAAAACTGGGATGGGAGTAATGAGGTGATGGATGACGATTGGATCTGCTGCTCGTTTTGACTCACCTTGTGGAAGCAAGGCTTGCACCAGGGGAATCTGGGTGGGTTACTCCAGAAAACTGGTGATCCTCAAATTTACCTATGGTAGAGAAAGGTAGGGAAATGCTGGTTTAGATAAAAAGCCTTCCATTTCCTGCTCCTTACCGAAGCTGCTGGCTTCTTGTGCTAGGAAGCGTGACAGAAGAAAACATTGAGATGTCCTGCTCCATCAGCCCTCCTGCCCCTCTCCCATGGGATGGGCTGGAGTCCCAGGAGGGGCCCACAGACAGGCCTGTCCCATCTGCCCCACCTCCCCTGGCCCCAGGAGCTGCCCCACAAGCTTCCAGCAGGCACAGCTCAGCTCAGCAAAGCAGGAGTGCCATGTGCTGGCGTGGGAGCGCGCAGGCGCTGCTGCGGGATGGGCACGGAAGGGAGGTTTCAGCTCCCAGCGGGTGCCGCGCAGCCGTGCACATGCCCACGTGGGTGGCTCTGCAGATGGCAGTGCCGGGCAGCATCGGCCTTGGCATCTCTGCTTCCCAGTGGCAAACGTTCCCACGTCAATGGGTAGGAAGGAAAAGCAGGATTTCGCAAGTGCTCCCGGGCTGGATAAAGCAGTAAAGTCTGGGGGATCTCCTGGGCTCAAGGTGGGCCATGGGCATTTCCTCGTGGTCCTGCTGCATCTTCTGAAGCCTGTGATTGTGTCCCATACACAAACAGCAGGCAGGCTCCGTGCCAGCACACACAACTCCCCAGGACTGAGCTAATTACAAACCACAGAGGAGCTCAAGGGATTGAAGCCTCTTACCAGGGATGCAGCTGGAGCATTACCAGATTCCGGATCAGAGGCAGAGCACTTGCCAAGCCCCAGCTTATGGGGATGCCACCACAGCAGCTCCCATGTGAGCATGGGCCCCAGGACCAAGCCCTGACATCTGTGCTGGGTGTGCAGCCTTGGGGCTATCAGAGCAAACCCAGGCCATGCACTGAATAGTCAGAGGCCAGTCTACCCTACAGGGGCACATCTGCTCCATCACTGACACCTCAGGCATCACAACACTTGTCCTACCAAGGGACAGCCCCAGCAGAGCTTGCCACCACTGCTGGTTGACATCCAGCAAATCCTTCCTCTCTGACCACCACCAGGATCTTCCTCTGTTACTTTAAAAGCAGCTGTGATATCCAGTCACAAGAGGAAGGAGGAATCTTCTCCTTTTGCAGCCAGACCCCAAAAGCTGCCCAGCAGGGAACACAGCTTGGAAAAGCCCCAGCTCCTTGGGCAGGAGGGTGGATGCACCACAAATCCATCTCCACAGGCTTTAAGCCAACTCCTGAGCGAGCCCAGCCCTTTTATAAGCCGTTTGCAGGTGAAACCTGTAGACGTGAGCTGCTCTGGGGAGATTTGTATCACCTGGGATAACCTTGGACTCGCTGACTGCTCCTTTGTCCCCGTGGCACCCAGCCCACAGTGCACAGACACATGCACAGCCTGATTTGTGGCAGGGCTGGCGAGGGCAGGTGTTGGACCAGCTCTTTCCAAGGGCAGGAACCCAGCTCACACCTCCCCATCCACATTTTAGTGGTGATTTTACACCCACCTCACATTATCCACCCACTGACTCGCCTAAAGATGTCAGAATTATTATCCTCACTAGGAGTGGGGGGAAAGGGGAGTGAGAGGAACATGAAGAGATGTGGCAGAGGCCAACCAAGGAGTCGTGTCAAAAGCAGGGCTAAACCCCATCTGTCCCAAACTGCAGCCTGGCTTGGGTCTCCTTCAGGGCTGTTCCCCTCATGTGTGCAGGGGGCAGATTTCCTGCAAAGTGTCCCAGGGCTCTGCTCATGTGAGTGTGTGGTGACCCTGGAGTGACTGATGCGGGTTCTCTTGGTGCCCTCAGGAGAGCTCAGATGGTCCCACGTGAGGCCTCCTGAGGAATAATTTAACTTAATCCCTTTCTTACCTTCTTCTTCCCATCCTGGCAAAGCAAGAGCCAGGCAGATCTGCATGATTTTTGAGGTTGGAATTTTGTTCTTGGATAAAAGTCTTTTAAAAACTCTGTAAAAACCCCTAAAGCTATAAAGAAAACCCCAAACCCAACCCAACAGAGTGGGAGAAAGAGCAGGAGAAAGGAACAGGCCTGGGAAGCCAGCTCTGCACTTTGCCCCGGCGCCCAGGGACAAGGGGCTCTTTGTTTCCCTGGCCAGAGCCTGCTGTACTGGCCCTTTTCAGGCTCCCTCCCTGGGAAAGGGGCCAGGGGAAAGCAGGCACAAGCAGGGCAGGCAAAAACCCTGGGGCTGCTGTGAATAACCCCTGCTCAGACCCTCAGCACCCCCCTCTCTTCATACAGCCAGTTGTAGGGAGTCTGCCAGGAACAGCACCGGGAGGAAAAGGTGCCCGGGAACCCATCGGTTCCCTGCTTCCCACACACCGTGCCTGGAAATGAACATGCTCGTGTTCCTGCTCGGCAGGAGTCTTTGAATTTCTCTGTGTCTTTTGGACTTTGCCATCCTGAAGCACCTGCTGGACTGCACTGGAGCTGCCAGTGGTGTGTGAGCACCTGCCCGTGGCTTCCTGGACCCAAGAATCACAAGTGCTCTTTCCAAGCGTATCTGCCTGTCTGTCCAGGCTGGAGCTGTGGTTTGAGGCTGGTTCTGCACACTGGTATGGCAGCTGTCTGCAGGCTGGGAATGCTGCAGGGCTCCCTGTGCCCTGCCCTGCATCCGTGCCAGCGTGCACACGGATGATCTGAGCTGGTCCATAAAATCCCAGGAGAGTAGAGGAGGAAATGGCCTCTGCACCCCTGGGAAATAAGGTGCAGCCAGGGACTTATCTGCCTTGCCAGGAGATATGCAAACACCAGCTGCTCCCATTTCTACAGAGCATAGAGGATCACAGAAATGTGCGAAATTAGCCCCCAAATGCAATGTTGGTCCTGAGAGGGCTCTGTTGTACCCAGGCTGGCCCATCACTGCGCAGCCAGGTCCCATATTCGAGATGCTCCTTTCCCATCATCCACAGGATGATGCTTACTAGAAAGCAGGGCAGGAAAACAAGAGCCATCTCTCCCCAGGTCAAAAAAAAAAGGTTCCTCCTCAAGGCTATTGTCCCTCTGGGGAAAGAAGGTGCTTATGGTGTCCCACACCAGCATGGCTTTGGGCTCCAGGAACACGGGTGCTCTTCAAACTCATTCCATGGGGATGGCTTGGGTGGTCCTTCCTGGCCTCTCTATCCCTGTACCAGAGCTAGGGAGGATATCTGCAATCCAGGAACACCTTCCCAAAGGGTCTTGGTGCCTCCCAGCTCTGGGGAGGGGGCTGTGGAATTAGCTCCATGTTACTGCTCTGAACAGCACCCATCAGAGCAGAGAGGAGATGGAGCAGGCTTTGTTAAAATCAATAAATTCAAGGAAAAGGCCTTGAACGTGTTTCCTCAGCAACTGTGACGTCATGTGGACGTCTGGCCTCCCCTCCTTCCCCCTCCTCCCTCTTATTATTAAAAGGGAAAATAAAGGGAAGCAGACAGTGAAGGGGAGCTGGGGACAGTCTCCTGGCAACGCTGGGGACAGTAACGTCCTCCTGCCAGGGGGACATGGCTCCAGCACGGGCAGCCCTGCCAGGCCTCGTGGCTGCAGTGGCGGGATGGGGAGGGCATCCCTGGTGTCCCTGGGGTGCAGGTGACATCACTCTGGGCACAACCATGTCCCCAGGGATGCCCAGCTGCTTCCCGGCCCTGCTGAGCCCCCATTTACCCTGCACGAGTCCTTGGTTTGCAGAGCAGGGGGAGCTTAGCCCCTCATTCTCCCTCTTAATTCCAGACATTTTTTGGTGATGAGGACCGTGAATCTCTTCCCACAGCGCCAGGGTCTGGCAGGAGGCACGGCAGGGCAGGGGCTGGGGGCAGGGTCCCTGTGTGGGGTGTCACTGTCACCTGCTGGGGGGGCCCTCACCGTGCTGTGGCCACACAATTCCCCCCACACCAATCCTTGTCATTTGAGCTGTTTAATCCATCCTGGCTCAGTTTTAACAGGCAGCAGCGAGTGGGGCCAAGCAGGCGGGACATGGCAGAGGAGTCTACACACGCGTGGGTGGCTTGGGGACAGGGAGAGGGGACTTTTCCTGCCTTTCCAAGCATCCCGGATTGAGGCATCACCCTGTGCCCAGCAGCAAGGTCTTGCCAGCCCCTGAGCCCCTGTGCTGGGCACAACTCAGCTGTGAAACGCCACAGATGGTGCTGGAGCTGGGGACAAACAGGGTCACGAAGCAATTAGCCCAGGTCCTGCGGAGCAGCCCCGCCGGCGCCCACTCGGCTCGGCCGTCCTGACCTGAGCCACAGCAGGAAAAGTCTTTAAAACCCTGATTCTCAGCACCAGGGAAGGAAGCCTCTCCATTTTCCCGTGTCTCATTCCCTTTGCTAAGCCTCCACTGCTGTCTCCTGCCAGAAGGGGGTGGTGAACGAGGCTTTGCTCCGACCTGTTATCACGGATGCACATTTAATGTGCTGTTACATACCCACAATGGAGTGACACTATTTTTTATCGCTGTGTGTTGATCCAGCAGGGGAAATCAATACATTCCTGTGAATGCCAAGAGCAAGCTGATGCCTCCTAAGACAAAGAGAAACAGAAATAAAGATGCGGGGCTCCAAGGGAGGGCAGCAGGGTTCCCCTCCCCAGCAATCTGTGCTGGGATGTGCAGCTCTGGGGGTAGGGGGTAGAGGCAAGTGGCACCCAGGAGCCAAAGGCATCGCAGGGATAACCTTGTTGGAGCTGGGCACGCTGCTGTGACATGAGGGTGTCGCCCCTGGATGGGCTGGGGACCCGCAGGTCTGCCCACTACCGTGTGTTCCCTCTTCACTGCTGGGGCTCTTCCCACGTCTGCCCACAGCAACAGGCAGAGCTGGCTCCTGCCTTCTGCTCTCCAAGCAACAGCAGTTCCCAGGAGCTGCTTCATCCTGAGCCATGGCCAAGACCTGGGCACCTGGCACTTGGGGACAACTGGATGGACACGCCGTGCTCTCGGGTCACTTCTGCAGGGAGGCTGGAGCAAAGCTGAGCCATGGTGGGGCTGCAGGCTGGGGGTAGCCCTGTGCAGACCCCTCCAGAAGGGTTTTGCTCCATCCCCATCTCCTGAGTGTGTTTCTCTCCCTGCTTCTCACTGTAGGTTCATGAATCACCGTGTCCCATCCAACTGCAGGTACCAGCCCACGGAGTACGAGCACGCGGCCAACTGTGCCACCCACGCTGTGAGTCCCTGTCCCTGTCCCTGGGTGAGGGAGGATGGTGCTCATCTCTCTGGGGATCCCCTGAGGAACCTCAAAGGACACCTAAAAATGTCTGTGTTCAGCCCTGGAGCAGCCACTGAGAGTCTGAGGGCTGTGATGAAGCAGATGTGCCCTGTGAGCTCCTGGGGACTGGGATGCTCTCCTTCCTCCTGCCCTGGGAAGCTGATGTGCATCCCCCTTGCTCTCACCCACCATGGCCACATATCCCTGGGGAATCTGGCTGTGGCTTGGTGAGGCAGGAGCATTATCAAAGCTCCCTGAAAATGGATTGTTTGACAGCAGGAACTGTGACAGGTGCCCATGGGGCTGCCTGTGCAGCAGTGGGAGGGACCTCTCCCCCCATCAGGCTTTCTTTTGGGAGCTGACAGTTCGCACTCCGAGTCCTGGGAGATGACTCAGAGGCAGCCATCCTCCTTGTGCCTTCCTCCTCCTCCCTACCTTCTGGACAAACTATTTTGGAGCTGTACCACGCAAGGAGGGACCCTGCCTGCCCCTTACGGGTGGTAGCTTTGGCCAGAAGCTAAAGAAACACCTAAAAGGAAAAGTGGAGACTCTACTGTCGTTGCTCAATGGAAACGCAGAGAGTCAACAGGCGGTTTGCTTCCCCTTCCAGTTCTGGATCCTGCCCAGCATCCTCGGCAGCTCCATCCTCTACATCCTCTCTGATGACCAGTGGGAAACCATCTCAGCCTGGATCTATGGCTTTGGCTTGTCCAGCCTCTTCATTGTTTCCACCATCTTCCACACCATCTCCTGGAAGAAGAGGCATCTCAGGTATCCTCCCTGCTTGCTCGGGGCTCGGGAAGGGGAGAGGGTCCAGGTGCCCCCAGTGCTTGACCCATCTGTCTGTCCTGCAGGACTGTGGAGCACTGCCTGCACATGTTTGACAGGATGGTGATCTACTTCTTCATCGCCGCGTCCTACGCTCCCTGGTGAGTTGCTGGTGGCTGGGGGCCTTTGCCTGGCCCCACTGAAGGGGAAAAAGTCAGCCTGGTTCCAATAAATAGGGTTTCCCTCTCTGACTTTGCCTCTTCTCGAGGCTGTACCTTACCCCTTTCCACAAAACCTTCACATCCTATAGATTTCAACCTCTTGAAGTTACAAATTGGGAAGACCCTTTGGTGGGACAGCCATGGGGGTGAGGGGGTGAGCCCAGTCCCGGGTGCTGCCCTAGACCCGCCTCACCACAGCCCTGGATCTTGCAGGTTGAACCTGAGGGAGTTGGGTCCCTGGGCCTCCCACATGCGCTGGATCATCTGGATCATGGCGTCTATCGGGACCGTCTACGTCTTCTTCTTCCATGAGCGGTGAGTGCCTGCGCCCGGCCCCGAGCCGGTGGGTGTGCGGGGCCGGGGACGCGGAGCCGGGACGTGCTGCCATGAGTGGCTTCCTCCACGTGGTGGCACCAAATAAAAAGCCAAAGGCCCCAGACGTGTCCCCGAAGTCCCGAGTGCCTCGACCCAAGCCAGCCCACACGAGAGGACAAGGGACCTGCTGTGATCGCCCCGCCACCCCTTTCCCTATAGCACGGCTGTGGAAATTACAAGCGTAAAACTCAACCTCCCTCTGCCCCTGCTCCAAGCTGCCTCTCTCTGCCGCAGGTACAAGCTGGTGGAGCTGGTGTGCTACGTTATCATGGGCTTCTTCCCCGCCTTGGTCATCCTCTCCATGGTAAGCCCCTGCTGGGAAGCACTTGGACTCAGCGTGAGGGACAAATCCCAGGAGGGATTTGAAAACCCGGCACAGTTTGTCTCCGGTGGGTTGGTGCAGTCTCCAGGCTGTCTGATGGATAAAGCCATCCCCGATAGGATGTGGCTCAGCTTGGTTTTGCAGGTGCTTTGGGTGCCCAGCAGGCACCACGTGCATCTCCCCCAGGCCCCCTGCCTGGGCTCCGTTGTGTTGAAATTGTAGGATCACAGAATCATAGAATGGTCTGGTCTGGAAAGGACCTTAAAGATCGTCTAGTTCCAATTCTCCCAGGGCCGCTGGGTCCCTGCTGTCTTGCTGGAGAGGAGGGGATAGCAGCAGGCAGAGAAGTCCGGAGCTGCAGCTGGACAACACTTCTGGTCTTAACGGGGTGGTGGGGAGAGGGCAGATGCCCCTGGGCCTCACTGAGCCCTTCCTGCTCCCAGCCCAACAGGGACGGCCTCCCGGAGCTGGTGGCCGGTGGGTTCTTCTACTGCCTGGGCATGGTGTTCTTCAAAAGCGACGGCCGCATCCCCTTCGCCCACGCCATCTGGCACCTCTTTGTGGCCATCGGGGCTGGCATCCACTACTACGCCATCTGGAGGTACCTCTACCGGCCCGGAGCGCTGGACACCAAAACGTCGCGGTAGAAGCCTTAAAGACGTTGTTTGTGCCACATGGGGACACAGAGGGCAGCGGGGACACGGCCTGCACCGCGGGCTCACCCCAAACCACCCCCTGGCCCCATGGACAGCAGCCATTGGTGCCCTTCCTGTGCAGACAGGAGAGCCCGGAGGTTGATTTTAAATATTTTTCTTTTTTAACCTTGGGAACTGTTTTTTTTGTTTTTAGGCAAAGGTTTCAGAACACAGTGAGTGACTGGGCTGTGGGTGATAGGGGAGTGACCACTCGCTGGGATATTTGCTCACTCACCTGGTTTTGAGCATCCCATGGGACTGGGAACCTTGGCCCCACATGCCCCTGGCTATGACACCCTGGGTTTGGCTACTGAAGTCCTTAGCGTGTGCCACCACGGGGACTGGAGGAGTCAGGATGAGGGGTAGAGAGGGACGTGGTGACACCCCTGCACCACCTGGAGTCAGCTCCTAAATGGTCCTAAGTCATGTCAGCATTAACCGCTCCATCCCAAGTCCTTGAGGGGATGGTCCATACTCAACAAGCCTTACAAGAGATTGAAACTTAAATCTCTTCCAGGGCATCCCAGTGCCTGAGCACCGGGAAACCCTTCCTCTAAGCCAATATTAAGTGCACAACTCAGATGGACACTGGGATCCCCTACGGACATTCTCTTCCTGGAGCGCTTGGTTTTCCTCTCCAGCCTTGATGCCAGTGGCAGTCTGAAGCACGGCCCTGCTCCCAGGCTGTGCTGCACGTGTGCCTTCAGCGGGGAGCAGAGCTGGGATCCGGCTCCTGGCATCTCCCTGACTGGGGTCAGCCCGTCCACTTCAGGGGATTCCCTTTCTCCTTGAGGGAGGGAAGTGAACCTCCTTGGACTGGGATCATGGGGCTACCTGCCTTCTCTGCTCCTGTTTTGCTGATGAGCCTATTGCTCATCAGATTTAATTCCACTTCTGGAAAGATTTCTGTGGTTCCTAGGATTGCTGCAGGGCAGGAATGCATCCACATGAAGCTTGGATGTGAGCTGTGATGGAGAGATCCCAGTGATGCTGAGTTTTTAAATGCCTGACCATGGCCACACAGTGCTAACCCAGACTAATGAGACATGGAACATCCATCCAGCTGTTGGGAGAAGCGGAACGGGAAAACCACACCTGGTCCTGCTCCCCAAACACCCTGGCAGAGCTGCTGGAGCCAGGAGGGTGTGGTGTGTGCTGGGCTCTGCCTGCACCTTCCCCATCAGCCCCCGAAGGCATCGATTGCCCATCACCTCTTTTTGGCCTTTGATTAATCACAGCTGCAGCCTCTGGCACGATGTGGCAAGCGAAGGAGGTTTACGGCCACCATCCCACACCTCCCGTTCCTCTGGCAGCATTCCAGGGAGCCGAGCCCCTGGCTCTGCCCCACCTCCTGCAGAGCTTAGGGCCCCCCAGCCTGTGGCACCCCGGGACTGGCTCTCCAGGGCTGTGCCATTTTGCAGCAAATTACCAAAGAGGAAGCATCTGGATACTCACCTCCTCCTGACGTGGTGGCTGTGGTCGCCAGGCTGGTAAAAATAGCCGGTGGGTTTTCACTTCCACAGGCAGAAGGTTCCTGTAAAAGGCTCTGGGAGTTGTACCCGGCTGTACCCCAGCCTGGTGTGGGGCTGCTGGGGGTCTGTGCCCAGGGCACCCCAAAGCAGCCTTTGGGCTGGGACTGCCCTTGGGGTGATGGGTGGTCTTAGGGATGGGGGTGAACGAGCTGGTGTGAGCTCAGACTGTGCTGCTCCCTCTGCCCAGCCCTGGCCCTGTCACCTGCTGCAGATGGAGGGGTGGAGAAGGATGAGCTGTGAGTAACCAGCAGCTGATGGAGCATACCTGGGGTTGGAATAGCAGGATACAGAGGTCCCGGAATGGGAGATGCCATATTTTCTGTCTGGCAAGTCATTACCCTTCTCTGTGCCTCAGTTTCCCCATCTGTAAAATGGGGGTGAAAACACTGACCTACCTCACAGGGCTCGTGTGAGGACCCCATGAAGCACTTGGAGGGCAACCAGTGCTTCACAAACACCTGCTTCAATTTTCACTGAGTCTGGGGGACCCAGTTTCCAGGGCCACTGTGGGGCACAGTGACAACCTTGGCTCGGTGTGCTTGGGTCTCCTTCCCCTCTGTCACTGAATCCCACAGGGAACCACCCTGGGGTCAGACCGTGCAAACAGCAGTCCCAGCCACAGGCAGATGTCCCCTGGCAGGGGCTGAGGATGCCCAGGGACCACCACCATGTTTTGTCCGTAGGCTTCATCCCAAGGGATTTATCTCGGAAACTGTTTTGCCATTGTGGTCTTTTGGCCCTAAATCTGTCCCGAGGGCTCCTGAGGCACAGGGAGGTGCCAGAAGGACCTTTCTGAGGCTGTTTCATCTCAGTCTCCTGCTGAAAATCCAGGGCAGGACAGATGCCCGGGCAGGAATGGATGGCTTGGCTCTGTTGGGAACATCGCCACCCTGCCTTCAGCCCGGATTTGCTGAGCAGGCTTCTCTGTGATTGAGAGGCTCCCCCTCTTCTCTTGCTCCTAAATCCTCCCCTTGCAAAGCAGGATGGGGGACACAGAGCAAGTTATTGGATTGTCCTCCTATTTTATACTAATTTTAAACGACTCATAACATTCAGGATGTTTGTGGAGGAGGGCTCAAGGGATCTTTTTAGCATCTCATGTTTTTCACCATCCATCCTTGTTCAGTCAGTATTTTCTATTTAACACAGTATTGGGTCAAATACAAACAAACATAAGGAAGATAATGCTAGTGGATATTGTTTCCTGTGGAGTAGGATCGAAATAAAAACTCAAGATACCTCACTCTTGCCTGCTTGTTAAATCAAAATTACTTCCTCTGCAGCATCTGGAAATAAACCTATTTTCTATCTGACTCAACCCACACGGCATTGGTCCCTGGTGAGGAGAGGAGCCACTCAACCAACTGCAGGGCGCTGGGATGCTGAGCACTGACTCACCTTGATGCAGGGATGGCATTGCCAGCTGCTAAACAAATAAATACATAAATAAATAAATGAGTTTGCTGGCAGTGCCCCTGTGGCCAGAGGTGCTGGCTGAAAGGCTCGGCGCAGAGCCTTCCACGCGTGCTCCAGCCCTGCCATTTCCCCTCCTCCATGGCTGAGTCAGAAGCCGAGGTGTGGAGCCCCAGGGCTGGCGCTGCAGGGTGATGAAGGATGCCAGAGCCACGGAGGAGCAGAAAACCTGTGGCAGACTGGGCAGAGGGTAAGCAGAGCTCGCTGCTGACCCCACAGGGGAACCCCACCATCACCCAGCAGCTCCCACCAGCCTCTCCCGTGGGCATTGGCTCCTCTTGGAGGGGGAGAATTTTCCCCCATGCTGGAGCTGCCTGGTCTGGGCTCTGCGCATCCACTGTCTGCCCTCTCTGCCATAATTACACAGGGCTGAATTCCCCCAGGCTGCCATGCTCAGCGGCTTTCCCAGAAAGCCAGGGAGGGTTCCCTGCTTCCAAGGACAGCTGAACTCACCCCGAAACCTGACCCACAACTTCCACCTCGCCCATCATTTCTTTGCTGCTGGCGATTGGGCTGGACTGGGAGGCCTCCTGACTTTGCTTTGCTTTGGTGCTGTCATTGCCAGAGGGTGTCTGGGTGGCAGAATCACCTTCCCACCCAGAGCACCCGGGCACCCCTGGGCAGGGAAACACCCCTTTACTGAAAGGAGATGTGTTCACCAAGGGAAGCAGAGCATCAGTGACCATCTCAACTTGAACAACTGCCCAGTGCAGTCACGCTCCATCCCTTACTCCTTTCAGGTACCAGCCTGTGTGCAGTCTCTTCAGTCTCCAGGTCAGCTCTGGAGCTGCTTTGATAAAACCTGTTTGGCCAAAGCCAGCCTGTGCAGCTGAGGCACCACTGTCTGCACAGCCCTGCCTGGCTCGCTCCTGGCATTTTCATAGAATCCTAGAAAGGCTTGGGTTGGAAGGAACCTTAAAGCTCATCTTGTTCCAACCCCCTGCCGTGGGCAAGGACACCTTCCACTAGACCAAGTTGATCAAAGCCACTTCCAACCCGGCCTGGAACACTTCCAGGGATAAGGCAGCCATAGCTTCTCTGGGAAACCTGTGCCAGTGCCTCACCACCCTCACAGGCCAGAATTTATTCCCAGTATCCCATCTAACCCTGCCCTCTGTCAGTGGGAATCCATTCCCCCTCGTCCTGTCACTCCATGCCCAAAGTCCCTCTCCAGCTCTCTTGGAGCCCCTTGGGCCTGGAAGGGGCTCTAAGATCTCCCTGTAGCCTTCTCTTCTCCATCCTGATCACCTCCAGCTCTCCCAGCCTGGCTCCATAGGAGAGGTACTCTAACCCTCGGAGCACCTTCGCAGCCTCACTCCAACAGCTCCACGTCTTTCTGTGCTGAAGACCCCAGCTCTGCACGCAGCACCCCAGGTGGGGTCTCAGAGAGGGGGGCAAAACCCCCTCCCTACATCCCGACCCTTCTCTCCCCGGCGCGGTCCCGGCGGGGCGGTGCCGGTGGCGGCCGCGGGGAGGCGCCGGTGCCGCTGTCGCTCCGCCCCGGCGGGA